>JAGPYM010000048.1:0-190340 GCA_020736575.1 Thelonectria olida
AGGTCCGAGGCAAGCTTGCCGCTTTTCTAGACGCCCTCATAAAAGCTAACTAGGAGTATGTCCGCTCGCGTCGAGAAATGGGTCCTACTAATGGTAGCAGACGATGTTCCGGAAGTTTACCGCAACACTCGAGATAGAGGCTGCATAACCGACACACGATGTCAGAGCGCGACGAAGACAATTGTAGTGGTCGAATGCGTTGCCGTGATCGCTCGGTTGGCTTTCTCCCCTTTCCTCCTTTCCTCCAGAGGAGGCTCTCTGTGTACGTGTGCGCGGGAAGGACTTACAGATAAGTGACTCTACTGCCTTGTGAGCACTGCACACTGCTTCTACGTTGACGCTACCCACAAAGGCAATTGGGCTTGGTTCGCCAACTATTCATGCTAGCCAGCTGCAGGATGGAGGAGCGGAGTGCCCGGAGGAAACCCAAGCTGGTTCTCTGTCCCAAGCAAGAAATCGTCCCGGAGGAAGGATCTCGGGGATTGTTGGTGACGCAGCGCGGTCGGACATCTGACAGGTTAGAAGTGAAAGGATGAGACGACAACGTCAGACTCCCGAGGGTTCATTTCTGGAGCTGGGTCCATTTTGGCTCACGACACGTGTTTCACTGAATGGAATACGGTACTTGCTGAGGAAATAGAAAGCTCGCCCAGGAGGAAGGTTCATTCTGTACGTACGAGACAGTTGCAGACATTGGTTCTTAGTCTGGGATTCTTCTACCCTAATATGCTCTACAAACAGTACTATACAGTATGTATCATATGTATATTGCTGTATATATTGTACTGTCGTTACAGTACTGTCAAACTTCCTTGCATTCTCTACCGAGCTGCTTCCTCCACCCCTCAAGTCAACACGGAGTCTATGGATACCAACCGAAAGAGGTATACCAAATTCGACATCAACCTAGGTGGTGTCACCAAAGCATCGGCAAATGCGGCCCCTACAGATACCGACCGGAAGAGGTATACTAAATTCGACATCAACCTGAGCAACAGAACCAAGGCATCGACATGTGCAGCTGCTGCTAACAGTCACCCCCAAACAGGGCTGCCGGCTAAAAAGATCAGGAAGATTCAGCAGGATGAGCACGTCGCCTCGACCGTTCGAAGCGTTCAGCAAGACGAGCCTTTCACGTTGGCAGATAAACCGGTTCGTTCGGAGTCTCCGTGGTCATCTTTCCAGCGGTCGCCCGTTGACATTCTCGACCTCGGCGGGAAGATCACCGTTGCCCGCTCCAAGGCACAACCCGCGACTATCGTGGGTATACGGAAATACCCGACCGGCAAGGCAAAAGACCTCTTGCCCGTGTTCCGCAGACTGCAGCACGAGAACATTGTGCGCGTTCTGGATGCTTTCATCACGAAAGAATCCCTCTACTTGGTCTTCGAGGACATGAGGCTATCTCTTGAGCACTTCGTGGTGTCTCCCGCCTATCCGACTTCTCTACAGCTAGGGACGATACTGGGACAGGTGAGCAAGAACGATCAATGCTGCGGACCTTGGGCTCAACAGGCGTCAGGTTCTGGATGGCTTGAAGTCAATTCAGGAAATTGGGTACGGACACGGGTCGTTGAGCTGCGAGAACATTCTGGTGAGCCACGAAGGCCGTGTGAAAGTCGGTATGCTGTCGTTATGATTTGCCCCCGTCGGACGGGGCCCGTCCCTTTAGGGTCATCGGCCACTGACGGGTACAGGCGGACAAGAGCTGTTCCAGGTCATCTCCCCGAAGATCAAGGCCCGGGACATCCTTTGCTTCGGGAAGGTCACCATGAAGCTGATGCAGAAGCTCGACCGAGACGACGGTGTGGTTGGGATAGATGACCCGGGCCGTTGGCAAGACAATCCCGACACGATCCAGTTCGCCTCGAGTATAACTTCGAGCAAGTCGCTGGGAGAGCTTCGCAAGGTCAGTCCGAAAGCTGCCGTCTGTCTTTGATCCCCGACTGGCTGAAAATGCCAAGAACAGCTTCATCGAGAGCATCTGGGAGAGGCATCGCCGCTGGGAGCATGAGATTTTGTGGGATCTGGTAGTGGCTGCCCAGTTCACGGTCAGGAGGTATTACTGCTACAAAGAGGCCGAGTAAGTGGGTGCGGATTCCGGCATGGGGATCCCTCTGCTGTTTCTTGTTCCTTAGACTAGGGTAAATTTGGTCTTGAAACGCTCAACTCAGCTTTGCTGATTTTGTCTACGTGACAGTCGCGTCGACAGAACGATGGCCGCGCAACGAGATCCCCCTAATAGAGAAGTCGCGTATACAGGAACCCGAAGAAGTGGCACCAGTACCGTACTGTACAGTACTGTACTGTGCCATAACACTCCGTATGGACCAACAATACAGTATGTAGGAACGCTCATACTGCAGTCGAGATTTCCACGTCTCTTTCGGCCGAGCGCCCACTTACGAATCATGCCCGCTATCATTACAGAACTGGGTTTCGCTGATGACACTCCATTACTGATGAAAACTGACCCGGGGCGGAGGGGAGGGGGTGGTTGGTCCCGTAGGATCCACTTCTGGGCAGGCTTGGAGGGGACAAACCTGACTTTCTTCTACCTATTGACCCAAGGACCAAAAGTGGAAGCACGCATCATATGGTCCAGAAATGACCATGATCAAATTTGCATGTTCTGCAGCCAGAGCACCAGGCTGAAACTTCTTTTCCTTAAAATCTCCGATCCTCATACATAGCTGTCTCTCCCTACTGCCTCCGAGTGACGATGCATTTGTTCCTTCTCCCCTTTGCTTCGCCCCCCGTCCGAAGAAGCCGCCATGATTAGACAGCAGGCTGAGAAGAGACCGCGTCCTACGATCCAAGAGACGATTCGGAAGAGAGAACTGGCTCGGAAGAGAGAGGCGATCCAGAAGAAGAGGGAGGCGATCCAGGCCGAACTGGCTTCCCAACCGAGCTTCCAGCGTGCTGGCCTTGACTTTCAGCATGCTCAGCATGCACAATACGCACAGCAGTCACAGCAGATGCCGCTGTCGATGGCAAACTCCGTGCCCCAGGTTCCGCAAATCTCTCCCGACGAGTACGACCTGGCTGGAATCAGCATAAACGAGCTGATGTAATTCCAGCACCATATCCTCCGTCGCCTTTCTGACTTGATTTAGGCCTACCGACGAAGACCACGAAGCAGAGAACGAGGAGACAAAGCAGAACATCGAGACGATAATGCTGTTGCTTGAATCCAATGGCAAGAAGCTAGACATGTGGGTGCTGTCGGCCGAGCCACGAGGGAACACTGATGACAGGTAGAACATCTGGCAGGGCGCTTCAAATTTCGGCCAAGGAGGTAACCAAGTTCGTCGCATCTACCCTGAAGAGAGCGGAAACAACTGCTGACTGCGACAACAGCTCACAAATCAGAGACCAAAGGTGAGTCGCCACACCGCCGGTGATGACGCCTACGCTACTTTTCTGACAGCATTACCTGCGTAGACTCTCCAATCTTGAGAAGACGTAAGCCTATACTGGCTAGCAATAAAAGCAGGAGCTCACATTTCACCAGATGCACCGCGAAGTTCAGCGAGGTGGGAGCAGCCGTGAAGGAAATAGGAACAAGTGTGAAAGAGATTAGTGGCACGTTTAGTTCAACCGGGGACCAACTCTTGTTCGACCCGACGACACTGTCGAGTTCGTGAGTCGACTTTCGCACTGGGACGGAAAGCGAGCCTTGGGGGGGGCGGCTAAGACTAGCGAGGTCGACCTAGCAATGTACATATACTTGATGCGTACGATGAGCACCGCGATCAGTTTGATTTGCAATGTGAATACTACTAGTAGACACGTCCACACAGTCACTGTTTCTTTGTGAGCATGCATATGCCGTAAAGTGCAGCTTGCACGAGGAACGATCAGCTTGCTATCGTCGCGAGCTCGTCAGTAGCGGATCAAGGGTAGCGGAGGCCAACTGATAAGCCATTACTGGCTGTGGTTCAGCTAGTTGTCCGATGGTACTGCACATGCGACATAGCACGTGGTACGAAGTACTGTACGAAGGAGCAAACATTCATACTTAACGTTGCGAACTTCTACGGCAGACACGTCGGTCTAGGACTGGCCGAGTTTGATAATTTCTTCCGTCACGTATGAGTCGGGAGCCCGCACCTTGTGTACTGTACCGTACTGTATTGGACATCGAAACGCTTGCTAATACGGAGATGTATGTACTGCACTATGTAGTTATTTCGTCCAAAATACAAAGATTCGCATCTATTTCCCGCCAACCACCCCCAGGGGCGAGCATCAGCTTGTTAGTTTCACCCGCGGTGCTCATCTTGCGCAGAATACAGGGAAGGCCGATCCATGTTGATCGCTACCCTGTAGGCGTGCGCACGATGGCTACCGGGGCTACTTACACCGGACACCACGAGAAGGTCAGCTGATTCAGTCCTACTGCTATTTGAAGCAGCATCCAATGTGCTCACTGGAGGCAGGGAAGCATCTGAACGGTATTGGCATCGTCCAGGCATTGCATAGCAGCATCACAAAGTGGCATCTGAACGGCATTGAACATCGTCCAGGCATTGCAGAGCAGCATCACAGAGTGGCATCTGAACGGCATTATCCATCGTCAGGCATTGCATAGCAGCATCACAGAGTGGCATCTGAACGGCATTGAACATCGTCCAGGCATTGCATAGCAGCATCACAGAGTGGCATCGCATAGCGGCATCACAAAGTGGCATCTGAACGGCATTGAACATCGTCCAGGCATTGCATAGCAGCATCACAGAGTGGCATCGCATAGCGGCATCACAAAGTGGCATCTGAACGGCATTGAACATCGTCCAGGCATTGCATAGCAGCATCACAGAGTGGCATCGCATAGCGGCATCACAAAGTGGCATCTGAACGGCATTGAACGTCGTCCAGGCATTGCAGAGCAGCATCACAGAGTGGCATCTGAACGGCATTGAACATCGTCCAGGCATTGCAGAGCAGCATTGCAGAGCAGCATCACAGAGTGGCATCTGAGCGGCATTATCCATCGTCCAGGCATTGCAGAGCAGCATTACAGAGTGGCATCTGAACGGTATTGGCATCGTCCAGGCATTGCAGAGCAGCATCACAAAGTGGCATCTGAACGGTATTGGCATCGTCCAGACATTGCAGAGCAGCATTGCAGAGCAGCATCACAGAGTGGTGGCACAAAGTGGCATCTGAAGGGTATTGACATCATCCAGGCATCGCAGAAACGCGGAAACGCTGGCAGGAGACATATAGCTCCACGTCACAGCTATGAGGTTGGAAGTCCCTGGCCTGGAAGAAGAGAGAAAGCCGGTCAGACAGCTGCTGCACGCGAGGGTTTTATATCCGCAAAAAGCTATGACGTTTTTCTCCCACGTTGGCCGTCTCCTTCCCATCAGGTGGGGCTGGATCGCTGAGGAAATGATTGAATAATCGTACGTAAAACCTCCCATCTAGCCCCCCACTCTACTGGATCTCTAACGACTTACCGTGGCGGGCCGCTCGACGGCAACTTATGGACACTCGCCTATCGCAGGGGTGTCGATCCAGTTGTGGACGAACTGGCGCCTGCAGGGTCCCCTTTTGACCTCACAACCACATGTAGCTGTACAGCGGGGTGCCGGTCCAGCGTCAGTAATCTATCACTGTAAATTTGCCAAAAATGGCCAAAAATGGCCAAAACTAGTGCAAATATGCCCCTGTCGTATTCCAACAATAACAGCATATCAGTGCCTTGGCATTCGGGCATCAACAACCCGGGCTACGAGCAACTTCTGGCTGACTACGGAGTATCTCTTTGAAAATCATCCATAATTATCCCAGTCCATTTCTGACCGAAGTCTGTGCGTTAGCCACATTCGTCCATTTTTGGCAAAATCGTTCGCACTAAAACACTGACGCTGAACCCGAACTGGACTCTATGTATAAACCTGCAGTTGTCCCAAATATGGGTCATTCTACGACTGAAACAGGTTGACGGCCACGTCGAGCCGTCGTCTGGACAAGATCTCCCAATGGGTGCGGTACAGCAGAACGAAGAGGCGAGGCGGAAGACGAAAGTGCGCAAGAGCGGCCCAAGTCTTCTGAGCAAGACACAGCAGCTGGGCAAGCTGGGAAACGTCTTTGCGCTGTGCGTGTACTGGGACCCGACCAAATGCCGCTATGCGTACGCCATGCATATTCCGAAGAACGGGCGCGTCCCGAAAATGGACAGCATCGTGAGATGGATCACCCGCAGGCAACGCATGCATAGTTGAGCCACGCTGACTGCCCATGCAGGCCAACCGACTCATCTCCGCTCGACCTTCGCAGCGAGAGAGACGAATGACACGGAGCGTCCGCAAAGATGCGGCGCCCAAGCAACCTGCAACAGATGAGATCGCAGTCGAGGTGGATGGCGATCAGGTGGTTGGATTCATCTCCCAGGACGATGATGAGGTAAGCATGGCGGCTCTGGAACCACGCGCGACCCACACTTCCCCCGAAAGCCAGCCGGACCGCGGTCTTCGATCCGCGGGGGGGCAATCGCAATCGCCGCTGTCGTCCGCTGCGAGCCTGCACGGCCCCGCAGCGGAAGATGACGCCGATGCGAGCGGAGAAGAGGCTGAACCGTCACCCGACGGCATCAACGCGAGCCCGGATGTCCAACCTGATTCAGGGCCCGACTGTTCCGAAGGAGTCGAGAATGCGCCGGCCGAGCGGCGAGCTTGGTTTCCGGGCAAAGCCTGGCGCGACCAGGCACGGCGTTTGTTGCGTTTGCTGGATGAGGCGCAAATGGTCTATGCAAGAGATCAGCAACCACAATGGCTACGGCCTTCGATAATGGACATTATTAATTGAAAAGGCAATGCCTTCTTCTACAGTACTACATGTACTGTATACAGTACAGTACTGGCATCTTCGTTTTCGTTTCCTATTCTTCCTGCGCACGCCTGACCACCGTTGACCAGTGTCCTGTTGCGGGAGATGCGCCCCGCGATGCTGGGAAAGATGTCGCAGCCCGAGAAGGGCTCTTCAGCAATGTCGAGAAATGATGAAGCGATATTTTGACACTCGTCCAGTTCCGGTCGTCTACTGCGCATCGTGTCTGAAACCGTAGCACAGCAACCACATGCTCTCCTCGACCTGCATATAAGACCAAGCAGGCGTTTGCTGTACTGTATATGTACGTTCTATATGACAAGATGAAAACCCATCCTACTCAGGGTCCAAGTTGCAGGAATACACGCGACAACATGTCTGCGGAATCGGATGCGTCGCAGCCTTTCGACGACGCTGGCCTCTCCCTCGCATCTTTGTACCCGGAGCTGTCGGAGTCTGGTGCCGAGTCTGGCTCCCAAAAAGCTACCGCCACTACGCAAACCGAGGAAGAAACGTGTTCGCAGGAATGGGAGATTGACCAGATACTCGACGAGACGTTTGTCGACGGCACGAGACACTACCTTGTGAGCTGGACGCCTAGTCTGGTGGAGGAGCACGATGCGCAGAACGCGAGGGAACTTATCGCAGAATGGGAACTGCTAAAGGCTGTCAGAAAGGAACACCCGAAGAAGCGAATGAGCTTGAGGTCGGGAATCAGGAAACGCGTGGCACTCAACCAGAGTGCGAGCATCACCGAGCCGAACCGAGTGGTAGCAAGATTCTTCTTAACCTATACATAAAACTTCCCTTCCTTTCTTTACAGTACTGTATAGTACATACAATACACATCATTCCAAGACAATACACACATCGTTCCGAGATAGTCAACGATCTCTTCTCGGGAGCATTGCAGATAGTGAGCGGGTTTTGGGTGAGATCCAATTGTGTTACCTCAAGCTTTGCCCCCATCAAGGCGTGTCCATCTCAGACCTCAGCAGGGCTGCGCAAGAACGCTCAGCGGCAACTGATCGTCGCTCAACCGCCGCGGGCTATGCGCAGTCGGAAAGCACATGCACCGGCACTGGGACCCCGCCGACGCCTCCAAAACTTCCATCGCGCTGGAGAAGGACGAAGCGACGAAACGCAAAAGAGAGCCTGGGCAGGACAATGCTGTGAGGTGGCCAGCACAATGCCGACGGAAACCTCGATGCAGTTCCACCCATACCGTTCCCAGGTCGTACGTCCAATCTCGCCAGAAAACGCCAGCAAGCTCGGATACGGTATGCGGAAGCAAAGGCGTTTCTGCGCATGGTCAGTCGCTGCGGTAATGTACCTTGCTCGTGCGAGGAGCATCTCACAGAAAGCCCAAGCCAAACTGCAAGGCAAGAGCATTTTGGCCCCTATCCATCTGCAAGCCCCAGAGGTAGGGCATCGGGACGCATGTGACGAGGCAATCGGTCACGATGTTGCATATCGAGCCCGCCATCCAGATGCTGACCTGGTCAACGCAACGTCCTTCGATGCTCGCGTCCCACGCTTGCGGACGGGAGTGCACCTGAACACGGACAGCAGGCTAAGGGTACACGTCCTGTTCTTGGTCAGCGGCTAGGATCTGGACAAATGCGCCACGCTCACCAGAAGACGATTAGAACCATACAGCGCGGGCCATCTGTGCAACGAAGCGTTGGGAATGATGGATGTAGACAAAAGCAGAGATCCCATACTTGTCAGGCCAAGGCAGCAGCTGTGAGGGACCGGCACCGCCCACAGGAGAATAGACAGGACGAATGGCTCTCTGGGGAGACCTCAGCGTCGCGCAGGCCCATCCCCTGCTGTATCATACAGGCAATCAGCTGGCCATGGAGGTGCTATGACGAAGGACGCCGCCGTGGCAAATCGCTCCGTCGACGAATGTCTCGTCGCGTGGCGTAGCGGGCAACTACAGCCAAAAGGCTCAAAGCGTCATGGAGCCTGCAACGGCGGCGATCTGACTCTGCCGCGAGATCATCCTCGAACCGGAAGTGTGTTCTAGCGTTACCATGCATCAACTAGCCCGGGAATGCATGCGGGAAACAGGATAACAGATAGGGAGGAAGCGTAAGGCCCATGAGACGGACTGATCTGAGGGAGGGAAGGGAGGGAATGATGAACCTTTATAACACACACAGATCGAGCCCCCACAGCCAGCTTTATCGCGCTCGACATCGAATCGGCCTGAATAGCGACCGGGCAGTGAGCTTGGATCAGTGACGCGACAGGGTTCATACTCATCAGGGTCTTTATATGAGTGTACGCTCAGCCTTCACGAGGCACCGAGTAAGCCAGAGTGTCAAAGGCGCTTCGTCACCTTGGAATCTATAAAGCTCGCTCTGGTGGCTGTATTGGAAACATCTTGTGCATAGACACGCGATGCTTACTAGTCTCGCTACGAGTGTAAAGTGTCCTGTTCCTACAACACGATTCTGCGAATCAGCGCTGTGTGACAACCGGCCCCTTTCTTTTTCCCCATGAAGACCAGCCCTCCCTCTCGCGGTTACTCGTGTCGCTCTGTCTATCCCTTCTTGCCATGTCACTGCAGGACTACCGCGTAGACTCTAGCTTCGTATCATTTGAACCTGCCTCCGGCGCCGGCTGTCCCCCCCACACGGCATTGCCCATCCAGCAGTCAACGCTGCGTCAAACTCACTTGGTCTTGCAAGTGAAATGTATGGGATCGAGGGGAGAGCGAGCCGGCACCGCCACCTCGTTCACGTAGGCGCCGTCCAGGTTGACTTGCATGGGGCCGGGAAGGATGGAGACGATGAGTTCGCTCCTGACGCGGACTTCGACGTATCCGGCTCCCGCGACGTCATCGAAGCCGCAGTGAACGTCCACTTCTCTGAACTCGGCGCAGTCGATGGGCCGGCTCAACGGTATCATCCCCGCAAAGAAGGCCTGGCGGCCGGGGACGGTCCATTCTGTGTCGAGACCAACCTTCCTGGGGAGACATCCGCAGATGCGGCCGGGCTGAGCAAGTCGGTGGGAGCATTGTCGCCCGGCCTGCTGGTGGGATTGGGGATACCGCAACACACTCTGGGCTTCTTTCCGAGAACCATGTTTCAACCGCATGTTCGGTACGCGACCCAGCTGGTCGTCTCCTTCACCTCGGCTCAGGACTGCGTTTTGTCCTTGTGGCTGACAAAAGCTCCTCTGGAAACTCGTTCGTGCTCTCGCTCGGGGCTGGACGGACACTGCGGCGGCCGGCGATTGCTGAGACGAGAGAGTTATCTTGCACGCATTCCACGTCTCGGAGCTGTAGTTGTGCAGTCTCACTGCGGTGACAAGGGCCGCGCTCGAGGTCTTCGAGTGCACGTCGAGCAAATGGAAGGCCGACCAGCGCATCGAAGACGTTGTGTACGCCAAACGTAGCTGCTCGGTCGCCGCAACTGACCCGGTAGATGACTTAGTAGACGGCTCGGCAGATGGATCACGCACGAGCTTGATCCAAACGGAGTAGAAGCCACGATCGGCCTCTCCATTTCGAGCTGAAAGCTCGCTCGAAATGCTGTGGCACTGGATCGAGTGTTGATGTAGGCCCGTATCGCGTACTGCATTCCCGTCTCCGAGTCTGCTCCGCCGGTCAAGATGGACTTCGCGTATACGGATACCGCTGCCCCGCCGCGGCTCAACTCGAATCGAGCTGAAAGAAATGTGCGGTTCAAACCCGGATACGGAAACAATCGCCTGGGACGTGTGAGCTCTTGGCCATATCGCACCGCAAGGAAGGCTTACCTCGCCGGATTGTGGCACGGGAACGACCCTGTGCACCCTCGCCCCGTCCCTGAAGAAGGTGATAGAATCGACCGCAAGGTCCAGTCTCGCGTGCTCGAGAACCTCGACCGCGTTCATGATGCTGACGATGCTGCTGGCGAGAGATGCGGACTAGGGTGAGCCGTTAGTTCGCCGTGGGCTTGCATACAGTGCTGTGCGATAAGTGCTATGCGATACGTACTGCGACTGCACCTTGGGCAGGGAATGGGTAGTTGGATTATGATCTCGTCTATGCCATGGCACACCTCGAGGCATGCGTGCAGGCAAATGTTGACTTATAAAGAGACTCTCGAAGCCGTCCATTTTCGGCCCCTGACCTGTAGACAGGGGGTCACCCGAAAAGTCCATTTGTGGCCGGCATAATCGAAGGCGACCCAGTTCGTTTCACCCCACTGTGCGGACGACATAAGTAGTAAGAGCAGTCTCGTTTTACAGTACATAAGAGTGCAGTATCGTAGTCGGAGTCGACCAGAAAGCCCCGCTCACACGATTGGACTTCCTCCCATTGTTGTCTACAATGCAGCCACGTCGAGCTGGGTCGACCCCGGGCCCCCATCCGGACGGCAGCCGGTCTGCTAAGTCTCGGGAAGCTCGAGACGCATGGTCGTCTGGTCCGCCTTGTCTCTACTACTACGGCCTGTCTTCGCACCCGGCTGCTCCTACGCTTCAATCTTCTGCAAGCACGCCACCAGCGACGATTTCTGCGGCAGCATTCTCCTCACGCACCACAGAGCTCCCCGGCGAACTTCTGCCCACTACAGTCCCGAGCTCGATGCCGCTCTCTTTTCTCACCGAAACGAGCGCAGACACGGAAGCCCTGGTCACGAAGGCCCTCGCCACGGCAAATCCAAACTCCTCGTACTATTACAACACCCCGACCCTTTCCGCCCCCGCGTCGACTCACCTTAGCTCAGCGGCCGTCCGTGGCCAGGAGCCTCTGGGTGCGGTTCTTTGGCTGTTGTTGCTAGTGTCGCTGCTGCGGTAGCTGAGCCTTTCGGGTTGGATTACATTCGAGGTCGTCCATGTCACGTTTCCATAGCAGCTTTTAACCTGAGTATTGAGCTATATAAATAGTGTGAGATGCACGATTTGCCTCATTGTGATTCGCCGGATTGTGATTTGCTGATTATGCCTTGAGTCCTTTTATCCGTGCCTTAGAAACACATCGTGACGATCACCTACCCTACATACTAGTGAGAACCAAAACGTACTATGGAGTCCGAACTTACGGCTGGCATTGCGTCAGGAGAATGAGACTTGCCATGCCGTTCCTTCGTCAAAGAGTCTTCAATCAAGCAAACCATCCTTGTCTCGACGTCTCTTCCCAGACCGTCGGCTTTCCCAAGCATCTTTTCCTTGCGCTTACGAAAGACGCATCTCTGCCGGTCGCGCGCTGTCCTGCGCCGCGTACGTTGCGCCGTTGAAGATGCAGGTTGCTTTCAGGATCACGATTTTCCTCATCTTGGCGTAGTCGCATTGCACGCACCCGACTCGCATGGCCATGCATGCGTGGAGCTCCAATCTGCACATGCATGCAATCCAGATACAGTAAAATGGTCCACTGCCAGATCCTCCCCCGTGCCCCCCGTGCCCCCACGCCCCCATGCACACACCCCCCAATTCCACATTCCCGTTCACACCCCGGCAAAGAAGCATTTCTCACGGAGCCATTTCTTGACATCCATTTCGTCAGGCACACCCAAACTGAACAAGCTGATTAGGTAAGACGGCATGCTGCTCTATTAGTCACAAATAGTCCTCTTCAGGCACCCCACCGTAAACTACGTTGGGGCCACCCGTCCAGAATTGGCTCATTGCTCAGGTTCGGAAGCGATTCCTGCTGGCTCATCTGCTTGCGATTGATCAAATACAGTCCGTCCGGTTCAGAACCAGGTGAAGCCGACTCGCCATTCGGTCAGGTTGCAGAGCAAACTCGAGAATGGAAGACCTACAGACGCGGTCACTGCGGGCCGCCAGGGCCACCAGGGCCTCCAGGGCCACCAGGGCCACCAGGGCCACCAGGGCCAACTTGGCCAACGTGACCGATTGGGCCAATTGGGCTACCGCGACCACATCTGCGCGTCGACCATCGGCAACCGATCGGGCCGAGCCAAAGTCCAGACTCAGCATTGTGAGAGAGACCAGGACTCTCCTGAAGAGGGCCGCACAGCTGAACGGGCAACTAGACATGTAAGTTGAGTTGGTGAGAGGGCGCTATCCCTTCGAGTGCCGTAAGCCTCCACCTGGGTCACGAGCAGTGTGTCTAGCCAATCAAAGAGCATCATATCGAAGGTACATTACCACACACCTAAATTTGGTGGTGCCAAAGGTTCCAGCAATTACCTGTTCTACATAAAGCTACATTGCACTGTTGACAACGATATCGCGACTGAGGCGCCCGACGCCTATTACCACTGACTGCAGATAATGGCTTCCTTGACCTTCGAGGCCTGGGCTGGCCTAGATGGAACCCCTGACATGCCAAGCATTCAGATTTTCCTCTGCGGATAAGATTATGCTGCAATATAGGCGTAAATTCGTCTCCGGTCCGAAACCTTTGTCTTGACTCAGTCTTGGGCGCATAGGTTTCAATAAGGCTATTCACAATGCGTTGCCGCCAATCAACTTGTGACATCTCCGGCCTCCACTGTGGCTGCCCTTGTTGCTGTAAAATGAAGCTATTGATGAGGGCGATTTCCAGCAGGAAGTCCCAAGCAAGAGCCTTCCAACCGCCCCTTCGAACGGGGCGGTCAGGGCCCCAATACGCTCGCATTTGGTCACCGCGGTCAACAGCGTTCATTTCGTCATTATAGGCAGCTGCAATTGACGGGATAGGAATCAGTTTGACCGGCTCGTCACCAAAAAATCGCTGTATTAGCCGTGCCGCTATTTTATCTGTTGTCGGCCGTTTCCTCCAGCGGTTAATAACTTCATCGCCTTTAAACACGGTGGATAAGAATAACACGAGGCTATTATCTTTCCACGCGATCTGATTGACCTAGCCCCAAGACAAATAAGTAAAAGAAATCAGCGTAAATATGTCTTATTAACTGACCTGATTATCGGGGGTCGGGATGACAACGACCTCATTGAAGCCGATGCTGCCAGCAGCAGTATTATCTGCAGCCTTAAGCTTGACCAAGCCTTCATAAAGACCACAGTTTCTACGGGCTGTCCCTGTGGCCCCGTGACCACATTGCCGGAGCCGACGAAAGAGGTCGCAAGAGGAGAAAAGGTTATCGAGGAATACGTGATATGTGGCTTCCGGTAGTAAATTTACCAGGGCAACAACCACACTCTGGGTAGGGTTTAGATAGATCGTATCCTTAGCCTTCGAGGGCGCGGCTGCCGCTGCCGCTGCCGGCGTAGCTGCGATGACCGGCGTCGGTAAGCTGGCCTGACCTTGGATATTCCAACGGGCCCAAACCTCGGACCGGGCCTGTGCCAAATCCACCGAAGGAAATAGCCTTTTTGGGCTACAGTCCACACTTTGAAACCGGTTGGAATAGGTTTATTAGGGACAGTTGTTGTCTCTTGTGATCTCCCTAGAAAGCGGACCATACACTCATCTATAGCGATAGATGTGCCTGGCTTCAAGAAAACAGTAGATGTTTGCTGTATGTGGTCAGACCAGTCATCAACCCGGTTGAAGGTCCGGCTGTAGAAACTATCCCTGCTAGCCACGAATATTGTTGTGTGGTCAAAGATGCGGAGGTGCCGTGATAAGAGCTGGAACCGGTTGTAAGGCATCCATTTGACTATTGGATGACTGGGGCGTTGATCCCCTAGCTGGGAAGTCTTCCAATAGTCCTTGATCCGGGTTTCCTTGTGTAATCGCATATAAATCGTAATTGCAATCCACATGTAGATTTCTGCACTAGAGGTCGGCTTCCAATCAAGCAGCCGTGATTGCGGCTCTAATCTGCGGCTGCCAGATTCAGCCTCTTTAAGCAAGTGACCAACCCAACTGTTGGTATATTGGACCCAGCTTTCCACTAGGGAAATTGGTATGAATTGCTGGAACAGTAATAACGGGTCCTGGGGCAGTTGTATTATCTCCAGTGGTCGGGCTGGAAGGCTGATGGGCTTGAAGCTGTAGCCGCGGTCTCGGACCGGGTCTTTTATTGGCCGGCAGGTGTTATCTGTCGGCTGCTCTCGGCGGCTGTCATCGATACGAATGAAGCTATTATCGTCATACGCGTTGACCGCTTGGATGGAGGGCTCTTCAATATCCATAAGAAATCAGGGAATAAAATGCATGATTTGAGCGGGGTTGAGTTGGTCGGTAATCAAAGTCACTCTAGGTATCTCAGCCTATGCAGGGGTCATGTGGGGCTCGTGACCCAGGTGGAGGCTTACGGCACTCGAAGGGATAGGTGGGCAGCCTGTTGACCAGCGCTGCCCACAGATCAAATGCAATCAAACAAACTGCCAAACAAATCAATCAAATATGCCAAAATCTTATTTCAAATCAAACAAATCCAAAACCCTGGATTTGAAATAACATTTGATATATTTGATACATTATATATGATCAATGGTCGAATCTGCCAGGCTGTCGAGCGTGTCTTTGCAGCTTACCCGGAACCTGGTGGATGTCAGGGTCTGGTGAGCGGATCTGGCCAATCAGAGTCATTACTCAGACCTTTCATTAGTGTGCTACCCCCAGCAGGGCCTTCAAGCTGGCTAAAGAGAAGGTAGCTTCTTAACTTTCACGTCCCTCGCCCCTACAACATCAAACCGCGTCGGTGCCAGTCTGTTTACCTCTCCTCGACGCGTGCCATTCCTTACCGATCGACGCCTAACCCGATGGAATCCAACGACATCATGCTTCCTTCTCCACCCTCCGCCTTTGCTCTTCTCCGCCCACCGAGAAATCTGGCAAGTCAATTCGAGCTGACGACGCGGGTGGCTTCACCAGACCACCCTACCGTTGCAGATCTTCCGCGAGCAGTATGGAGGAACAAACGATATGTTTTGGAAGAGTCCTTGTCCCGGAAAGGCTCGAAGGGCCGGAAGAGCTGGATCAAGCGCCATGGTTTTTTTCTCGTTGAGATCGACACTAACGACAGTCCGTTGAGTCCTTACTGGGCCTGTCGTTTGTGCGACGCGAAGAGTCAGCCCGAGTTCTTCGCCGCTGCTGCTACGAGTTCGGCAGCTGACCACCTCCGCAAGTATGAGAATGTGACGTCGCGAGCTTGAGCATCATTGACCACATGTAGGTCTCACAGGATCTTCGAGAGCAGTCAAGGCGCCGACACAGACCCGTCAACCGATGAATCTGAACGGCCCAAGCGACGGCGCTTGCACTACAGCGCCGTACCGCGTGCTAGAGTCAAGATGATCCGAGAACTGAGCCTAGGACTTCTGATCAACACCAATGTTCCTTTTTCTTTCTTTAGCGATACATTCTTTCAGCAACTCGCCTGGCAACTTGACCCTCACCTATCTGACCAGATACCATGGAGCCGGCAATCGATGGGCCGTTTGCTGGATGACATGTACGAGTCTAAGAAGGATGAGGTCAAGCAGGAGCTCTCAGATGCCCTTACCAGAATCCATCTAGGGTTCGACCTGTGGACATCACCCAATCGGCACGCTGTCATGGCAGTCACAGCTCATTTTCTTGACCGCCAGGGCAAGCACCAGTCGCGCCTACTGGCACTCCGTCGCCAGCTCGGATGTCACAGCGGGGAAAATCTCGCGGTGACGCTTGGGCAAGTTGTGCGTGAATGGAGGATAGAGGATCGAGTTGGAACAGTGATCTCGGACAACGCATCTTCGAATGATAGCTGTCTTCTGAACTTCTACGGAGATCTCGACGTAGAGATGGGCCCGGCGGACGTTCGGGCTAGACGTATGCGCTGCTATGGACATATCTTGAACCTGGTTGCTCGTGCTTTCCTCTACGGCGAAGATTTCGAGGCCTTCGAGGCCGAATCGCAGGTCTTCGACCTTCTCGGCCGGCGCGAGGATGACCTACGACACTGGAGAAAGAAAGGGCCGGTGGGAAAGCTCCACAATGTTGTCAAGTTCATCAGATCTTCCCCTCAGAGGTGTGAGCTCTTTAAGAGGATCTCACGCGAGAACGACGAAGCACAAGAATATCTCCTGGCGAGTGAGTCGACGGCAGAGCTAGAGGTCGTCATGAACAACGACACGAGATGGAACTCCACTTATCTCATGATCTCTCGAGCGCTCGTCAAGCAGGGAGACATCAGGGCGTTCTTGGTCCATCCAGAGGTGGAGAAATGGCTACCCGAGGCCGACATGTTGAAGGGGGATGACTGGAGACTTTTGGCAGAAATCAAACATATCCTTGAGCCATTCTACCTGCAAACTATGAGAGCGCAGGGTTGGGGCAGCGAGGGAGGTAATGGACGACTCTGGGAGGTGATGACAGGCATGGAATACTTGCTGGAACACCTTGAGGATCGGAAGCTATTCTATCATGCTGTTCCAGACGAGGCAGCCGGAGAGAATACCAACTCGCAGGTCGAGCTAGCCCGAGGGCGACCAGACCGAAATCGGCAGCTTCCTGCTAGATTTAGGGATTGCGAGATGGACATACATCCGCGAAAGTCAATGCAAAGCTCCTTGCCAGGTCGTGGCTCGGGACAATGTGATGATGGATTAGGCAAGCCATCAGGATCATCGGGAGTTGACGACATGGGAAAGGATCACCGATGCTATCTGAGACTCTCCATCATCACCGCCTGGCAGAAACTCAATGAATACTATACCAAGCTTGGAGAGTCACCGTTGTTTGCCGCATCCATCATTCTCCACCCATCACTGGGCATGAGCTATCTGGAGGTGAATTGGGCGTCGGAAGAACAGCTTGTGTGGGTGAGGGACGCCAAAATTGGACTATCTGACTACCTGGACCGCTGGTACCGCTGCAACCGGCCGGTGGACGAGCAGCGAGGGGCAATTGCTGAGACTACGGCATCCCCAAGCGTGCCGCAGAGAACACCGGTAGACAGTATGTTCAAGCAGTGGGTGAAGAGCAGGACAGCGAAGACTACAGTGATGGGAAGTGAGCTTGAGCGGTATCTGCGGCTAGAGCCGCAAGAGACTGAGGATCTAATCGAGTGGTGGATGACTCACCAGGGACAATTCCCGATGGTCAGCCAGTTAGCTCTCGATATACTCGCGATACCGGCGATGGCAACTGATTGCGAGAGGTCGTTCAGCCTCGCCAAGTTGACGCTGACGTCGCAGAGGCTTTCGATGACGACGGAAACATTGGAGAAGTTGCAATGCCTGAAGAATTGGGTCAGACATGGTGCGGTGAAGCTGGGGGCGACAGCAAGTGGGGGAGATGAGGTCTAGTGGGAGATTGGACATAGTAGCATGGAGAGCATAGAGGGTAAGATTTGAAATATTTGAAATATTTGAATAAATATTTCAATCAACAAATCCAGCGTTGAGGGTTGCCAAATATCTCAAATATGACCCCGGATTTGATTTGTTTGATTTGAGGGCAGCGCTGTGGGCTGGTGGCTCAAGATGTCTCCGAGGGCGATGCCCAGCGCTCTTTTAGTTGTTAATGCGACTGAGTGCAAGTGAAAGGTTCTATGGGAAATATGCTGGCAACCTTATTTGGGAACGCCAACTTATTATCCATATCGACCACAGTTAGCAAGCTAATATTAGTTCGGCATTTCAGCAGCACCCACGTATCAACAAATGATGATACGCAACAAACCCCAATTGAACTCACATGTCACCAGTGAGTTGACGTAGGGCGTTGCTTGGCCCAACTAACATGGAATAGTTGACGGGATGGCTTTACATAGTGCGTACGAGGTTTGCGACAAAGGTTTGTATTCACCCGGCTGCCAAGACGAATCATCGGACGAGGGTGAGTGCCCACGCAAGCGCCGCAGGGTCTCAAGGCTCCCTGTTGAGACCGTATGGCTAAGATGGTCCGATCTGCTGGTGGCTGGGATGTGGATACTATGTAGTGAGCTGCGCTCCTACTGTACCAGGGGCTGCTTATATTTTAATAAATTACACACTTTTAGTCCGTGCGCCGAACCCTCTGTCTATTTATCTTCATGAAATTACATCTTTTTATCCGTGCATGCTCGTTGTTGTGTGAAGCCATGATTTCCCCTGGCCCCAGCGGCTATATTCCCCGTCAAGAGAACATAAAGCCTTTTGGAAACGTCAAAGTGACCAACTTTCTTCTCTTCTCTCATCCCCTCATCTTTCTTTCTACGAAAGGACTAAATAGGTGCCGGATTGACATCTCGATCATTTCTCAGGCATTACTACCCATTTGTTACGGCTTTTGTAGATGGCCGCTATGGATATACTGGCTAATCTTCAACTGTATATTGACTACCACGCACACGCCCTTATTTACTGCCGAGATGAGTGCCAGTGTGCCCTCTCTATTGTCTGCTCACGCGTTAGAACCCATCTTCGCGATAAACACCACGTTCCCGAGCATGCGAGAAGATGCCTAACGAAGGTTCTCAAGTCGATCCCGGGTCGTCAGAACCCTGATGATATCTTTCCACCAGAAGATAGATCCGCCAAGCCTACGTTTCTTTGAACTCACGATGGATTTACTTGCGGCCAATGCATATTCCGCACAACCAGCCTTCAGTTAATGAAACGGCACCCCCCCCGACCCGTCGATGCGGGTTAATATTCCTATTATAGTAAGATCCGAGGCCACAAAGACATCGACGCGCTTTTCTAATACGTATACTTATAGACTTGGGCGGGCGGGTTAGGTCGAAGATACCAGATCACCAAGCGCGACGGGAGCCGCCTACGACCGATTGGGGGCCGGCAGGTTCAAGACCATCTGAGATCACTCCGAGATCGTGAACGGGAACGCAGGCGGACTAAAAACCAGCTGGGTCATCACTAGATCCACCGACGGAGGGGATCAAATTAGGTTTGACATTCGCTGAGAGGGGCCTTAGAGAGAACAGACTGGGAGCAGATATTACCGTCCACTTGAATCCCGACCAGCGCTTCAAAAGTTCGGAAATCAAGAGGCAGTCATTTCCTGCCGCCAGATTATATCCACTTGAACTCTGACAGCTTCACACAGAGAGGGTTAAGTCAACCAAAATGATGGAGCCTAGCAAATTCAATGACGTAAGTTCTGTTGACTATGCCATATCGCAATTGACTGCTTACGCTTCTGAATTTCTCTCTGATATCAACTCTTGGCTCGGTTTCGGGAACGTCGTCCCGTTGGTCTCATCTACTGGGGATAGGCTCTGGCTGGAAGTACTTGACCCGTATCATAGTAGGCCCACCTTCTCAATATCCAAAGGATAGATCAAGGCTACTCAGTCAATAATAACACAATTGCAAACTTGGCCTGCATCATGATATCGTCTCAGTTCCGTTATATCAACGTCAATCGCTACTTGACCCATGCCATGTAGCAGGCTCAAGGGCTGATGGACCTTGCGTTACCTTGGATGCAACCGTCACGTCTTTAGATCTGCTCTGTCTGTGCCCCTTCCCGGTTCTCGTGCTGTTTCCATCACTGATAAGATTTCTTAGCCCGGTCAGGTGTGGGGGCAAATGGTGGGGACTTATACGCAACAAGACAATGATTAGACATATTCTTTGAAGTCAAGGTAAACTAAATGTACAACCAGTAGAAATCTGGCGTAGTGTTCATTAGGCCTCGGAGGTATCGTTCGTGAATTCTGGGCATGTGGTGTGAGCAGAATCGACCAACCACCCACCCTATTTATACATAGATAATGGCTTCTACTGGTCTCTCTCAGAGAGCCGGCGACAACAGCAGAGAACACAATCACCAACCACCCCATTACCCGTTTAAGACTGGTTTCTCGCCGCTAGACGGGTTGGAGAGCCCGGGTAGATGCTGCTTATACCATGGCCATATGACCTCTATTGACCAACTGCGCAGAAGCCGCAGGCCGGCGAGGACTTGAAACACGCCGACGATCGAGCCTGTGTTGCCAAACTCGACGCTACTCAGTACCGTCTGCGCGTCTGGGTCAGTGTCACACTCGTCGGGGCAGGTGGTGTATTTACGTACCGTCGTAGCCTGACGCCTCGTAGTAATGACAAGCGACCAGGTGTGACCCTGGACCACGACACCGGGGAGGAAGCCGAGGTCGTCGACAGGCTCAGCGCCGGCCCGTGACGCAAGAAACTCCCAATGTGCCGCGTGCCAGATGCCCAGCTGCTGCTCCCCCTTAGCCGTGTTGCCACCATAACGCTTAGTCTCGATGCTGACGGCCAGCGGGTACTGCTGCAGCAGCCGGTCCGCCGTCCAGTTGAAGCACGGCGCCATATCCGGGGCCAGCGCCTCATGTGATCTGTTGGTTGTCGGATCGCGCTCGGGCAGCAGCTGGAGGACGTAGTCAACACGGCTAGCGGCGTCGGGAAAGCGGTGATACGCTGAGTCGATGTTGGTCGTCGTGCTGTAAGACGTCTGGGTCAGGGTCAGCTGCTACGAGACAGGAGACACAACTGCGACCTACCAAGACAGAAAGTCCAGGATATCCTGGCCCGGGCCATCCCGCATATCATACACAAGCATGTCGAGTAGCGGGGAGTGCACAAGGTTGTTCCAGGCCGACTCGTCGCAGAGCATGCGGGAGCAGTCGCTGGACCGGGCGGCGATGCGCAAAGCGCGGCGGACCAGCTCCTCACCACCGGTGCTATCATGCCGTGCCTGCTCGCTTCCAGTGCTTGTTGTATCGTCAAAGAACATGTATTCGTGCAATCGGTCGACCTGACCCGTGGCCTCGAGGTGCTCCTCTAGGGCCGCCTTGATCCGTCGCGGCATGATGCAGTGTCTGCCCGCCACGTCGTTGATGTCCCCTAAAAAATTTCGAAGAGCTGGAGATAGAGGATGAGTGGGTGCGGTCATGCTGAGCGAATCTCGGACGAGCCGGTGGCCCTCAGGTCCGTACAAAGGGAACAGCTTGGATGGTGACTGCGACCGCCTCGACCGCTTGCTATCGCGCGAATAGGCAGCGTCGCTCTGAGAGGAGGACAGGCTGGGAGCGCTGCTAACAGGGCCTCTGCTTCCGCTGGCCTTTGAAGCCCGTGGTGTCTGGTCAGTGTCGACCATTGGGGCGTCGCTCACTGGCCGCTTCCCGGGTGACTTGTTTGGTGTCGAGGGCGCCATAGGGTGGGCGGCGTCCGGAGACGCGGTCGAGGTCGACGAGGACGTTTTACGCGCGGCTTGCGAGGCGGGAGGAGAGATGGGATGTCGGCGTTTACGTGATTCGCTGGGCCTGAAGGAGCCTCGTCGCTTCAGTGCACGCTGGCAGTCGACTTCGGGTGTGGGTGCGGCCTGGCCAAATGGTAGGGCGTCAAGCCAATGCGCGACTTCGCTGACGGACAGGTTAAAGTCCATGAGTGTCGCAGGAATGTAGAGGGCTCATTCATGGAGGAAAAGAGTGTGAATAATGATGATGGCGATGAGGGATGCGTTGAACATGTGTTTTGGCTCAGTAGCGGCTCTCGATTGTGGGGCGCGTGGTTGGCGGGGTGAGCTGCTAACTAAGTCGTGGGGGGGAGGTGGCCAACCACGGGGTTGTAAAAAAAAAACTTACCTGACACTTGTGCCTTGTGCCAGCGAGTCCCTTCTGTACAGTGGGGTTCCAAAAGTGTGTCAAAAAATGCGCGCGTCGCGTAATCTTCCCAACACAACCGCGACACCCCTTTTCTCTTCAACACACCACAACTTTTCACAATGACATTCGATTTGCGAACTTTTGGTACCATTATATCCGGAAATCGTCAATCTAACCAGGAAATCAATCCCGAGACCCGTGCGGCCATTATTGCTGCTGTAGACCTAGGCGAAAAAGAAAAGTGATGTCGCACGCGACTTTGGCGTGTCACCTAGTGCTGTGATACGCATTCTTCAACGGTTTGAACAGACACAGTCAATCCATTCACAACCTCGGTCTGGACGTCTAAAGAGTCTCTCGCCACGGGGATATACATGCGATAGTTCGCCGGGTCCGTCTAAATAACGATATCACACGGAGGGAGCTTGTCTATGAACTCCAGCTTCCGGTAAGCGGGACGACAATCCGTCGAGCTCTTAATGAGATCAACTTGCGCAAATGGCGGTCCAAGAAGAGGATTTATATGCAAAAAGAAACAGCAAAAGAGCGGTATTCTTGGACACTAACTTGGTGTAAGAACGAAGATGAATTGATGCAGGTAACGTACTCCATAAGCGAGTGCAACAGACAAGCGAGTGCAACACTCTGATTTTCACCTTAAATTGCGATTTTTAGAAAATTCTTAAAAATTAAAACTAAGCTAAAAATAGCTATAAATAAATATATATATATCTATAAAATGAATAATAATAAGTATAAATTTTCCTAAAATTTTAAAAAAATCTCTTATAGACTTATTTAGAAAAATCTTATTCACACTGTTTTTTTTTATATTTTTATTTTTAAAAAATTAAATAAATTAACTAAAAATCTAGAAAAAATATTATTATATGACTTTTTTACTTAAATATCTAAAATCTATTTTCTAAAACTCCTAGGGCTAAATAGCCAATTTTAGAAAATCCAAAATTTATACTTTTAGCTGTACAGTATAAGTGTTGCACTCGCTTGTTTGTTGCACTCGCTTATGGAGTACGTTATGTGCTATTAAAAATGATGGGTCTGTCCACCCACTGACCGTCATCTAAGGTCATCATTTCCGACGAGTGTACTATCCAGAATACAAGCTCAAATCTTAATAATTAGGTTTGGCGTTTTACTCATAAGGCCCATGATCCTCAATTTGTCAATAAACAAGACCATGGAAAGCTAACTATCCAGATTATGGTCTGGGGAGCAATTTGGTTAGAAGGAAGGAGTCGTCTGGTGATCATAACTAGAGATAAGCTTGCTAAGCACAAAGGATTCAGTTCTAGGAGCTATATGCAGGCTCTACAGGAAGGTCTGCTTCCTGTCTATGATGGCACACGACATTTTCAGCAAGACAATACCTCAATCCATCGTTCTATAGTCACAGAAGCATTCTGTTAGATTGGATCATGTACAGTGCATAGGACCGGGGGTGGTCACGTGGTGACGCCCGCGGCCGCGTCAGGGCCTGGGAATGGCCTGATATATATAGGGGAAGATGAACACTCGATCGATCAGGGAGGAGACCTCCCAGAGACACAACACACACATAATACATACAATCAAGTCATCCAAGTGCCACGCTAGCTTTCCGACACATTCCTCGCCCAGAATGCTATTTCACTTATTGACTAGCCCTCTCACAGCCCCGATCTCAACCCAATTGAACACGTTTGGAGCATGTTGAAGAGAACACTTTATAAAATGTTCCCTTATCTCTCTAATCTACACAAAAATAAGCTGGATATCGAAGAGTTCAAAGAATGCTTGCAGAAAGCGTGGGCAGCTCTCCCATAGGACAAGATTCGGTCCTTAGTGGAATCAGTGCCCCGCCGCGTGGAGGCTTGTCGCCGGGCACGAGGTTGGTATACCAGGTATTAATCCCTGGCTTCTGATGATTCAGAAAATGTATATACTTCCTTTACTATGTGACTATTGCTTGAGGAAAATGTACGTTTATTTTATGCGTTGTCGTAGTGTTGTGTGGGAAAAGTGGGCTTTTTGACAGACTTTTGGAAGGGAACTGTACGTACCTCGCTCATTTTCACCCCCAGGGGCGAAAATTGGGGGGAGCCCAGACGAGCCTTTAAGATAAATGTTTAGTCCTTCTACCGCCACCCATTTTCACCCCCAGGGGCGAAACTGAGTGGGCAGTTTGGTGTTGGATACGCGGTGGGTATCTTGAGCGTACGATGGGGTGAATTCAATAGATTATGGAGTAGAAACTGATGATCTTATTGATTGAGGTCTTGATCATTCCTTGTCTTGCTTGCTGCTCTTCGTGCGGGGGCGTCAGTCCATTTCCCATACCTACGCCGCCACAAGCCACAAATATCGTTGTAGTAAGTGTGGCTGCCTCTCTAACCGCACATAGGTGTCAATCTAACATTTGGAGTGCGCCCTGGCTTTCACCTGTCACGTTGTGTATTCTGGATAATGGGGCGTGTGATCGTCATAGCAGTAACACTCCAGCCAAACCCCAGTATAAGGATGTATAGGGACTCGGAGCGGGGAACCAACTCAACTAAGAATATACACACATCCAATCAACCCATCAGAGAATCAGGGCTCGTGACAATTACACCAAAATTCCTATGCAGCTAGGAGAGTATAGCAGCACAAAGACCCCGGCTTGATCCCTCGTTGAGAAGCCGAACTCAGTAGCTCAATTCAGTCTCCTCTGCCCACACCCTTAGTTGCACACCTCGTCTCTTTTGAGACATGCATCCGCCGCCAGCATCGCAGGCATCCGGTTACGTAATATAATGCTAATGCCTGGAGCCTAATAGGCGCACGGGTCCGTACACGCACGGGTCCCTGCTTAGTCAGTAACATCCTAGCATACCCCGCCAGCGGCCAGCTTCCCTTCAACGCCAACGCAGTCACCATCACAGCACAGCAAGTAATTCAGAGAAAAAAAAATGGAATGTGGAATTAGCTGACTTGTTTTAATGGGCAAGTCTTCGCGCCTCTTCTATGACCTTGTATATGGCATTCGCTGCATGTAGGCAGGGCTTTTGCTACGGTACTAGGCACCTCTGTACCACTTGACCTGGCTGTAGTTGGGTTGAGGGTTTCTGGGGGTTTGGTAGTGGCTAACCCCGCTGTAGTCGGGTTGGGAGTCCCTGGGGACTCGGTGGTGACTGGTCTGTTGATACGTAAATTCGGCTCGTGATTGTGTTGGGAAAACCGGGCTTCAGTACGGTGCTTGAGATGCCAAGTATCGGCCCAAGTCTCTTTAGCTATTACTGAAAATGGACACCCAGTGCCTCGAGGAGTTGTAATTCGTTGCTGTTCTTTTGGTGCATTCGAAGGGCGACGAAATCGATCGCATGAGTATGTGATTGTACGTCGACCAGCTTTGTCGATAGTTGATCTTCTGATTATAAAATTATAGCCTTTAGTCATTGCCCAAATATGAATAGCTAGAGATAAATCTTCTTGCGATAAAAATATCTCTTCGGGAGGAAGGCTATCGTCAGGAAACGAAGCCATTTTGTGGACGAGTATGGAGTAGTAAAGGGGGTGATGGCGACTGCGTTGGCGTTGAAGGGAAGCTGGCCGCTGGCGGGGTATGCTAGGATGTTACTGACTAAGCAGGGACCCGTGCGTGTACGGACCCGTGCGCCTATTGGGCTCCGCGTGCTTCAAGTAAAATCTGTGCGCTAGAGTACCCCGCACTTTGGACAACAATTGACTGACTGGCTGCTGCTGCTCATTATCGTTTACCTGACCTTTGTTCCTTCTAGCACGCTCAGTGCGACACATCAGCTTCCAAAACTGCCAACGACGAAACCACAACCAGGAGAACCAAAGCTCTACGAACGCCTAAATCACAACATTAAATCCATCCCAATCCCCCAACCACAGCCATGTTCTCCCGACAAGTCTTCCGCACCGTCCGGGCCGCTACTCTCCAGCGTGCTCCTTCCCTCCGAGCGGCTCCTGCGCGAACCTTCACCGGCGCCGCCAACGACAGCCGACCTCCAGTCTACCTCTCTGGCCTTGATGGAACCTATGCCACCGCCCTAGTACGCCGATGTGTCGTCCTTTGTAATGGACCAATGCGGCTGCGTTTGAGAGAGGCAGAACCATCATGTGCTGACTGTGTCAATTTAGTACACTGCCGCGGCCAAGATGTCGACCCTCGACCCCACCGCCAAAGCCATCGCCAACCTGAGCAACGTCTTCGTGAAGGACACCAAGCTGACGCAAGTCCTGTCAACGCCGAGGCTGAGCGCTGAGGACAAGTCGGCGATCGTAGCCGAGCTGAGCAAGCACACGGGTGCCAACGTTGCGACTGTCAAGAATTTCCTTGAGACTCTCGCTGAGAACAACCGACTGGGTCACCTTCAGGGCGTGTGCGAGAAGTTTGGTGAGCTGATGTCCGCTAAGCGGGGTGAAGTGGAGATGACCATCACGAGCGCGGAGCGTCTGGACAACAAAACTCTTTCGCGACTAGAGACTGCTGTTTCTAAGTCCTCCTATGTCAGTCAGGGCAAGAAGCTCAAGGTCACCAACAAGGTACATTCTGCTTTTCGCAAACACGACCTCCGTTTTGGCCCCAACCTAACATATCTTGATACAGGTCGATCCTGAGATCGTTGGCGGACTCATTGTCGCGGTCGGCGACCGAACCATTGATCTCAGCGTCTGCTCCCGCATCGCCAAGATGAACAAGCTCTTGACGGACAGCCTGTAAACTTTAGCCAATAACCACACGTCTATTTTATCTGAATGCAATTACGCCGAGGTCATGAAATCCTTGCACTGCGCATTGGAACTGAAATTGCCAATTCATTTCGCATCCCTAGACAACACAAATGGCTCAGTAAATGATCGGGCGTCACTCAGTTGCCATATGTAATACCCCGTTGCTAACAGTAGAATACGCCGAACGAGGAAGAGCATTTCTAGACATATCAAAGTCTTAACGGCTGGTCTGAATACGTAGAGGAGATTTCCGGCGTTTCAAACGAAGCCGACACTTATCAGCTCAATATTGGTAACCGCATCCTGCGAAGAGCAACCGACCAGACGGGACTGGGTGCGGTTGAAATTTAAATGGCCCCGAAGGAACGAGAGTCGGGGAAATTGATCGGCTGCGATCGGTTGAAGAAAGACTTGAACCTTGAATGGCCGACGGTCGGTCTCGATTCAGCAGGACGTCGAGGAAGTACATTCCACGGGACACCACATGAGGACAAACCTCATCTCCTCAGTATCTTAAGCCTCCAAGCCGTACCCCGCCCCAGTGTTGTGCCTCTAACAATTAGCCTACTTTGGGGGGTCTCAAGGAGCATGACTGATAAGGTCTACTTACTCCTCACGCGGAAGATAGTATAAAATAAGGCATCGCCACTAACGAGAGTTTTAATTGGTTAGAGCCCCTCGTCGTGACCGGCTTGGAGGCTTAAGACCACTGAGGAGATAGGGCCAATCGACACGCTAAGCTAGTTTACAGTTCCATCTTTTGGTCTAGACCACTCAGAAGCTCCATATCTCTCCTCTAACACTTGTTGGTTTCACCTCGCTTTGACTTTGCTTGACGGGCCTGCTTGAAGACCAGTTTCTCCAAGTGTTCAGCATCCTATCCTCAGCAGCTGAAGCATGGTCTGCCAACTTTAGGCTGTTGAGTGTTAGTATTTCTCGAGCTTGATGGTTATTGTGTTGATATCTCCTGGTTCACGCTCAATCTTCCCGTCTCAATTGCAAACCTGATCGCCGCTCGGGCCGCCTGTAGGTTAGGTGCCCAGTCGTCACCGTCCGATGCCGACTTTCCTCCCAAGAACGCAGGGTTTCCCATTTTGTGCATGTAGCTGTTGATCCTCGCCATCCCCGTGCGAAGCTGCGAGAACACGTCTGATTCGCATCTCTTCAGTTCGTCATATAGAGTGCGCGAATATTCACCTAGTAATATCTTATCTTTTCTGCTCTTTTTGAGTATTTACCTACACTGTAAGGCAACGTCCGTTGCTGTCGCAGCTGGGTTATCTCCGCGTGGAACGAGCTTGATATAGTGGTTTCTCTGGCATATGCTCCCCTTCGGTTGCTCTCCGAGCTTCTGTCTTCGCCTTGGGTCCCCTAGTAAAGTCTTCGTCTCGGGAAGGCACCCACGTCAATTTGACGGCGTTGCTTGCTTTTCGCACTCGTTTGATGTGATGATGGATCTGTTGAATAGCGCACTGTCCCGACTGCTGCCGCGGCCGCGTGATTGCTTCTAGTGCTGACCAGTTACTCGACAGGACAGTCAGCTCTCGGCGCCGTAGTCCCTCGGGCATGCATCTCAATGCCATCGCTATTGCCTCTAGCTCTGCCGTGTATGGGTTCTGTTCGTCCCTCGGACCGATGGTGACAGCATATCTAGCCACGACATCATCTTCTCGCCCAGTTGATCTGTGGCAGATGATGCCTCCTATGCCTACCAGTCCCCCTCTCTCGGAGGAGCTGGTCGCGATCACGATGTCCTCAACACTGTTGGCTGCTGCCACCGCGCATTCTCGGTTAGGTTCGCATATTAGCGACATACGGTCGTGCCACGGCGGCACCGCATATGCTTAGATCATTTCCATCCGCTCCGCTCCGCTCTCCTCATGTCCAAGTGCCAGTCTCTTCATCAGCGAGATATGTCTTCGGCTCGCTGACACTTTGAGTGTCGCAAGCGGATGCGCCTTGGGCAGTCCGAACACTGATGTAGAGCCTCGTGCCGGCCTGAGCATGCCGTTCGTTCGCATACCGTTTGGGTGCTTGCTTCTGCTTCGGCCACTGCTGTTGACACCGTCTGGAAGGCGCCCGTGATTGCTTGTGCCCCTCTCCTCTGTGCTCTGTTTAGCCAGCCCAGCTGCCTCACTCCACACGCGTGCGACCACACATTTGAGGCGTAGTCCATGGCCGGTGCAACGGTCACGATGAAAAGATGTCTCGCTGTCCGCGGCGAGAGCATCTTGAGCCACATAGCCGCCGAGAGGCCCTTGGCGGCTGCCCTGGCCATGTGCTCCTTGAATCGCAGCCGCGTGTCCGTCACGACGCCCAGAATCTTGGCGCTCTGCTTGGGTTTGACTTTCTCTCCCTTCATCACGAAGGGCGCATCGCCGGTCCGTTCGGCGTTGCTTGTAAAGTGTATGATCGTCGTCTTGTCACCCTCAAATGTCGCTCCACTCCGTCTTTCCCGCTCCAATGCTCGGTCTGGGATGGCATGGATGGCTGCTCTGTTCGCCTCCGCCGTTGGCCCCGTTGCCCATGCCGAGTTGTCGTCGACGAATGCGACGGAGTGTCAGACAATTGGCTCCACAGGGATCATTAATGGCACCAGTCAATTGATGAGAATTATCTGAAGAACAAAAGAAATTGAACAGCCATGTGTTCGGGCACAGCTATTTAAGCTCATGTCGTTAGGATTAGAGTCCTTGATGCGACATTCCGGATGTGAAACCGGATACACGACTCCAAGGTATGGGCTGTGTTTCACATCCGGTCGCTAAAGCACAGTGGAACCTGGTGGTGATATGCGAAAGCATATCTTTGAAGTCTGTCGAGAAACTTGGCAAGGTTATATCCTCCTTGAGCCTCGTCACTCTCCGAAATCGCCTTCAATCTCCTTCAATCCCAAAACCGATACGTTTTGTCTCGCAATACGCCACAGAGATTTTAGTATGTTCGCCTCTACTTATCCCGACTCCAAGAAGATCAAGTCTATCCCTATTGAGCTACGATTTGGGACTACCATGCAGAGAGACAAACTCAACAACTCTTCGCACCTCTACGGTTCCAAGGGATTACCGAGTTAGTCTTGGTCCCGCAGGGAGTACACGGTCGGACTTCCCTAGATTCCTCCATACAGCAGTACGTTCGACAGATTTCGAACATAGAGCCTCTGGATAGCAAGCTAGGCGTTAAGTGCTAAATGTTGACCAGGTTGGCTAAGTGATAAAGAGCAGTCTTAGGGTGACCGAATCCTTAAAACAAATCTGTGTTCAGCAAGGTATTCAAGCATCAGCCTTGCTATTATCAAGAGGATGCTATTCTACGGCAAGTTACTTTGACACATGTTAAAGTACATGCAGCATGACGGCCGAAAAGGTAGAAAGCTAGAAACAGTTTCGTTTATGACTCCAAATGCCATGCAACTGTAGTGTTTTGGCTAAGTCATCAATGGAGGGCCTACGGTTCCCTTGTATGTCCTGACCAAGCGCCAAGCACCCAGTACAAAGATCGTATTGGAGAGAAGCAGCTAAGATAGTATAGCCAGGACGGAAGGGCCAACTACGAAAAGGGCAAACCTCAAAGGGCTGATGGATGCTGTAAAATACACGTCGTACAATCGTCGGTGGAGATGGCTCGTATGGGAGTGCCGAGACGTCTGTGAACGTGCTCGAGCTATAGCAAAATTTCGGATAAAAAACTTCCCGACACGGTACGGACCTGGGGCTCTCTCTCGGCAACATACCATGTACATGGCCTGGGTTATTTTCAGATCATAGATAACAATTTTCAGCTGTGTCCTGCAGTTCGAGCTTTCTTTTCCCTTGCTTCCTCGACTGCTTGATCAGTCGCACCACTGCTTCATACACTAGCATTGCCGTAGCGGAGGCCGGTATTGCTCCGATTAAGCTAGTGCCCATGCCAGAGTAGAAGGCACGCCAGCGTTCTTCCCGCATAATTGTTGCGAGCGTGCTGATTATACCCCCGTATCGACGGGGAAACTTTTTCTCCCATGATTTCCCTATATTGCAGCCCTTTTCTCTCCGTGAACCACTCCCACGCACGGATGGGCCTCCGTCCTTGCTTGGCCTTTCCGGTTCTACTGGTGCTAGAGGGTATATTTTCTGTTGCGTTTGTAATCTTGTTCGAATAACTTCGTGTGGATATGTGGCTATAGTCGCACAAGCTTTGCTCGCGGAGCTAGCTGTTAGTATCCCTAGGATCTGAAGCCATCCTTGGCCCTCATGCCAGTTCCCAAGCCCTGATCCAGTGAAGCAAATCTTGAACTGTTCATACAATGGAAACTGCACAGCTAAGTGTGCCACCCCAAGCAAAGCTGGAGTTAGCCCCGAATAGAATGAAGCAGCACCTTCTCGGCAATACATCTTCCAAGCGGCATCTATGGCGGACTGGTATTGTCTCGGAGCATTCTTTGTAGAGGTACTTGACTGAGACATGAGTCTAGTCTTGATAACCCACAAGGGATTCGTGAATAATATAGAGCAGGTACCTCCAACAACAGCGGACACACTTGAGGATACCCACGTCTGTTCTTGGCCGTTTGGCAGAGGTTAGCACTACCCCGTGGCATTTTGGACACAGTGCAGAGCGGGAGTGGCTTACTAAATCTCTCCTTTAACGAATCATTGACCTTGTGATATAGTGTGAAATATATCGCCCCCCTAGGAATGTTTGCCAGCATGGTTGGTCCCAATCCTTGGTACATGCCAACCAATCCCCCTTCATGCCATATTGCTCGCCCAGTGCCTATTAGACCTCTATCTTGAAATGAACATCGTTTGCTGACGGAGTCTAGCGTCCACAACTGGAGTCCACCTCTTCCTTGTAATTTGGTTTTCATAACGTCCAGAGGACATATTACAACACTGGAGGCTACCCCACTGGTGGCTCCGGCAAGACTTCGAATCGAGGGGTCCGAGAAACGGGCTGCCAGGCGTTCCAGGTGGGAAAGGCAGGAACTTGATTCATGTGGACATAGCTCGTGCTGACGAACGCTGAGAAGTCCATTTTCGGTGTTCTGGGAACCGCAAGGGGATGACTCGTCATGCTTGGGAGGCATTATGGATTTGGGGAGTGATTAAAATGTCAAGTCGTTGATGGATGGACATTTATTTCGCACAATTCTATTTCGCAAGTAGTGCGTCATATGTAATTAACCCATCCCCTAATGCGGCAAAACTTCCAAGATGGTTAGTAGCATCTAGCATTATTACGGGATTTCCCACTTCTTTCCCTTATGGGCATAAAGCCAAGCCGCGAGACATTTCGCCACCATTGTGATGTATCATCCACGTTCAGACTTTAGGTCAGCGCTCGCAATAGTCCAGACCATTTGGACTATTAGTCCAGACTGCAGATCAGGGCAGGGAATACGGACGCCCGGTGTGGACGCTAAGTACGCTAGGTTGTTGGCATGGTGTTACAAAACCAGGGTACCCATGATTGTTGCTGTGCCAACCATTTTGTTTTGGATGTTTCTGATCAATTTACTGGTGCGATCCAGATCAACACGGCTCGTTTCAAGGGACGCATCATCCTAGTCGTCAATCCACGAACGCCCGTCGTGGATTGATTATTGATCTTGGATTGCAGTCTGGACTAATAGTCCAAATGGTCTGGACTATTGCGAGCGCTGCTTTAGGTTTGCTTGCCCTCCGCAGCTGGCTACCATGTCTTACCCACCTTATCATTCCCTGCCGCTCCTGCAATAAATCTACTTGCCCTCTCATCAACACAACCTCGCAAACAGATAGCTCCTGACTGAGACTGCTCTGCTTCGAGATGTTTCACGAATCCACCGTACAGACAGGGTCCAAGCGACCAGGCAGGAACAGCTTAGAATACACTGTCGTGCTGTTAGCGAGTTCTAAATCGAGGGGGGATGCATCTATCGTACACTCTTTCACTGGGCGTCTCAAGGTACACGGCTGAAGATAATATTGCTCGTCCCGGTGCAGCCAGCCCCTTTGGTGCATATGAAGAAGCATCGGGGTGATACTGATCTCAGTTTGTTGCAACACCAGTGATGTAGCCTTGCAGCAGAGGACGGCCGGGACACTACCACTGACACCGGAAGCAATCAATAGCTCCAGGCTCCCAGAATATGCACCCCATCATTCCACCTCTGCTCTGTCCGAGTTATTTTCGTCATGCGTCATTGCAGAGACGTCTGTGGCGATACAAAAGCTTGGCCGCTACTGCACGAACGACCACTTCACACTGAAATTTTCAAACCGGCCATTCATTCAAGCCAACACTTAACGGCTCCTCGCCATCTCCCCCAGGAACATCTACCTGTTGACTCGTTGATACGATCATCAAGTATTATTGCGACTACCTCCTTAGAGCTAGAAGAACTATGAGCCGTGTTCGCTTGGGTCCGATCAGGATTCCACTCGCTGTGCTGCGCCATTGTATTTTCTTCCAACTACGGCAACCCCAAGTGAAACTTCCACCCACTCACCCACCACAACGCGGTCGGTTCATCACAAATGATGTATCCCGTTCAAACCCCGTTGAGAGGGACAAGAGTTGAATGGGCTTCATGGACTTGCACATCTGACACGCAGTACTAACCAATAACACCAAGGCCTCCACGGGCAAGCATCTCTTTTGTTTGCTACCTGGCGGGATCTTTGCCCCATATGAGTTCCATAGAGGCGAAGCAGGCTCTAAAGCAGTCAACACCTGGGCTGCCTTCTTTCAAGACAGGTTATTCCGTCCCACACACCGAACGTGAGAATTTACACTCCCCAAGTAGGCAAAAGATGGCAAGCGGGCGCTGACATGTTTGCACTAATCGGCGAGAAGATGTTCAGCAAAATTTCGATCCGCAGATCTAGTCTAACGTAGATTGGAGCAATGACGTTACGAGCGCTAGGGGTGTTGACTGCGCCATGATCCGATGCATGGTCGCCCCCAATGATTTAAGCCAATTATTCTTCTCGCAAGACAGAGCATAACCACTGATACTTCATTAGATACGGGAGCGCTCCACTCTGTCGCCCTCTGTCAATGGCGACCGTCACCCGCGTAAAACGCCTCGTTGAGCTGCTCGATCACCTCTCTTATAAGTTCGCCCTTTTCCATCCTCATCCGGTCTGCTTCATACCGCCAGCCAATGACCTGTGGATATCAAAGGAGTCTTGTTGCTACCGCTGAGTGATGAATGCATATTCCTTTTGAGTGCCAATCGCTCTGTCCACCTCCGTCTCGTCTACTGACCATAGTTAAATTACGGGAGTGCTTCTCAGCGAGAAAGCGCATCGCCCTTCAGGTACCGGCTCACTGACAAATCTATCGCCTATTAGACTTCTCTTGCGAACTTCAAGGGGTTTAGGATCATCCGTCTCATCTATCGTGACGGCTTGGAACCGAGCTGACGTCAAAACAATCACGGGTAGCGAGAGCGTCTACATCTAGCAAACCCAGCCCTTCAATCACACTAAGTTGGCATAATGTCGCACCGCGACACGAAACCGCTGTTCGTCATTCATCCCCGCCTGGATGCAGGGGAATACCGCGACAAACTCATTGGCAGCGTCGTCAAATATCCAGATATGCCCACTGAAGGGTATATCCCCTATAAGTCCGCCAAACAGCCCAAGAACATGGTTTCGAACCTTGACCCCAAGCCCATCCAGGTCCGGAACACCAAGTTTTGGACACACAGAATCAAGGACACCGAGGTATCGTCCTCGCTGAACGACATCATCGAGGGGTTCTTCGGGGGTTCAAACATAACGAGGGCAACTCTGGCGCGGTTACGGCACATGGATTCGCCGAGCAAGAAGTTCAAGGAACTGCTGAAAAACAAGACTTATTTCAAGCAACTATCCAGCCTGCTGAAGAGTAGCCAGGATCAGGAGGGGTATTTCGTCACGGATATCGTCACACTGGTCGATGTTGCTGAAGAGTCTCGCAAGTCGCATGGCACCGGCGCGGGAGCACAGGCGCTTGTTGATCCCTCCTTGGGAATACAGGTTGGGGCTATCGCACAGAACCAAGTTGGGAGAGAGAAGTGGTACTCGGGCTACTACGAGGGAGAAACAATCGTGTTTCTCGGATATCGCCGCGTAAGGCTCGAGAAGACGACCTCTATCATGGCAGAGTTAGGGAGGATATTCCTAGGCCGAGCGCATGGCTTTACGGTGTGGGATGGATTGGATTACTGGCCACCAACGATTGGAAAACCTGCCGAAGGAAACAGGGAGGCATTGTTAGGTGATACGAGCGGGAGGAACGCAAAAGGGGAGGAGCAGCCGGTGCCACCACCAGATGAGTACGCTGAGATTATCAGGGAGCTGGGGTTTGATGTTGAGATTGTGGAATGAGTTGTTGGGGATTCAAAGAACCAATGCAGGAGACACGGAAACCACGACATCATAATGGTGGCAAAACGGAGTCGCGTTTTGCATTACACCCGTAAGGGTATAGACCGGGAATGGCAAACTGAGGTATCTAAATTCTCTCGTGGGTATTCTATGGAGCCTCCGTGGCGGTGCCTTTCGTGATCCCAGGCTTACCCGCCGCAGAAAATACTTCTAGTCACATTTATTCCGCCTTCCATCGCATTCGCGCACTTGACAAGCCTCATAGTCTAGTTACCTACATCTTTATTTTCAAAAAATTTACAACCCAGGTCTACTGCACAAACGGCAACTCTCCATCAAATATTTCTGCTAACACATTCAAGTGGACACGACAGGCCCACGACAGGCCCACGACATCCTACCCTCAGCGAGATCCTCTTGGATGTCTCTTCGCCGCCATGGACTCTGCGCGGCTGCATGGCCCATCTCTCCCAACACCGCTGCATGGAGACTCTCGAATTCACCCTGGACGCCGAAAACTATACTTCCTTCTATAACCAGGTAGTTGCCGAGAGCCCTATGTCGCGTGATGGAACTGATCGTGTAAACTCGTCTTGGCAAATGTTGATACGAATCTACATCGCTCCTTGTGGACCGCGACAAGTCAATATCTCGGGTCGAGAGCGAGATCGCCTCTTGAATCTCCCGTGTGGACCTCACCCCCCTCACCCTTCCGAACTTGATAAGTCTCGCCGAATTATCTACGACCTCATGAACGACTCCCTCCTCGTCCCCTTCCTCGAGTCTGTTAGTCCCATTCAGCACGAAAATCCGCTTGAGGAGCAGATACGCTCCCCCAACGCTCGCCCCCAACTAAGCGTCGGTTGGGATGCCGCACGATCGGTTCGCTCGAGACACACCATGGAGTCCGAGGGCTGGGCAGATGACGGCAACAGAAATTAACTCCTCTCCGAGTCGACCATGCACATATCTCCAGGAGGGTTCCATCATGCCGCCGTCGTATATAAGAAATGTGGTAAAAGGGTCAGGCGCCATGCTACGTTGCACCCATAAAAGCTCAAATTTTGCACTCCATATTCTATTGAGCGGCCTTGAAAACTGCGAAAACGCGAAGAGACGAATATATGGGAGGGGCAAGAGGATTGGTTAAAATACATTCATGCTTTTATTAAGGGTCCTAGTTTCGATGTTACCTTTGGCGCGTTATATTGTATTGCGAAGAAAAGCTATAAAATGACACGCCAAAAGTCCAGCAACAGCTTACAGTGCGTCACCTTAAATATAAATTTAAGATCTTTCTTTTCTTACTAGATTTATACATAAACTATATCTAAAAAAATTTATTATAAAGGGAACTCTTAACGTACAAAATAAGCGAGCGCGCACTTTTCTCCCTAACTACCTAATCTCATCTTTCAATATAATTTACTCAACCACAAGTCATATCATCCTCAACTAATGAGGCAAATATTAAGCTTGCCCTTCAAGCCCTTGAGAAAGACCCCCAATTAACTCCCTTTTGCGCTTTATAGATCTATAAAATCTCCCGCCGCACCCTAGAACGCCGATGCAATGGCATTCCTACCTGACGCGATATTGTGCCTAATTCGAGGAAGCTATCTGATCTAGAGGAACAGACTCTTGTTGAGTATATCCTTAACCTAGACTCGCGAGGATTCCCCTGCAAGTTAGTAGTATTAAAGAAATGGCCAACCGACTGCTTGCTAACTGCAATGCGTCATCTGTTGGCAAGCGCTGGGCTTCCAACTTCGTTAAGCGACAACTAGATCTCACGATGCGTTTTAATTGTAAATACGATTACTAGAGAGCCAAATGTAAAGACCTAGCGGTTATTTATAAGTGGTTCTCGCTTATGAGAACATAATTGCAAATATAGTATTAACTACCCTAGCCGATATTTATAACTTTAATAAAACTGGCTTTTTAATGGGTATGATCGCAAGCGGTATGGTTGTTACAGGCGCAGAAAGGCATGGAAGACCGAAATCAATTCAGCCTGGAAACTGGGAATGGGTTGTAGTCATCCAGGCTATTAATGTAGAAGGCTGGTTAATCCAGCCGTTTATTATGGTTGCAGGCCAATATCACCTTGCTAGCTGGTACCGAGAAAGCAACCTCCCGGGCGATTGTGTAACGATCTGGTCAATTCCCAACGGTAAAGACTAGAGGGTTCTAGGTTTATGTTGGCAGAGAGATCAGGGCGTTAAGGTCTGAGCAATGTAGTGGGTTGTTACGTCTGGTGATGTGCTCAAAGTAGATGAGTGTAACCAAGTTGTATTGAAAGCTAAGGAAGCTTAAGTTCTATCTAATGTGCTAATGAATGTGTTTAAGTACTAAGAGAGTGCTTCCTTGGATCACGGTTGAGGACCGTGATCCTTTCCTTGGATCACGATTGTGAAGGTGATCCAGATGCCTGGATCACGAGTGATCCTGCGATGATTAGAGAGAAAAAGGTGGGGCTGATTTCTGGCACGTGATGGGGTAGTCGTCACGGCTCGTGACAGATTGGGCTATCGCTACGACGCAAAATGGCTGGACTGATAACGAGATGGGTATTAAGTGGCTTAAGCACTTCAATTAACACACAAAGACCCGATCAAATGCTCTATAACCTACATTTTAAAGACCGAGTTCCTTCCGGCCTTTTACGCCGCCTTTCAAGCCGCTATGACAAAAAGCAATATCTAGGGAAGTTTTAAAGGAGCCAGACTTGTTCCTCTAGATCTAGAATATGTGCTTTTACAGCTTGATGTGCAGCTACGGACTCCAACACCTGATGAAGAGGAGGCTAGCCTTCCGGGCCCTTGGGTCTCAAAGACTCCAAAGACTGTCCTTGAGGCTAGCTCTCAGTCTGAATACCTTGAAAGGCGAATTAAAAGGTATCAGAGCAGCTCTCCAGCCTCTATTCTAGAGCACTTCAGTCATTTTCTAAGGGAACAAAGGCAATAATATATCAAATAGCATTATTAAAGTCTGAGAACTAAATCCTTCAACAGGCAAATGAAACCCTTAGCAGGCGGCGCAGAGCAAAAAACACACGCCTACATAATAGAGGAAAGATGACTCTAGATGAGGGAAGGGAAGCAATTAATCAAAAGGACGTTGATATGCAGCTGGTGGCCGAATCGTTAAGAAGTGGTAGTCAGGGAGGGTTGGCGCGACCGAAGGAAAGGCGTTGTGGAACATGCGGCAAGACCGGTCACAATGCAAGAATATGTCAGGTTTTTATAGAGACGTCTGGAGAGGAGTATACCGATTAGTTTCAATTGATTAGATGCTTTATTGTGTTTTTATTAACAAATCTGTAGTGAAGGTTAGAGAAAAGTGCGCGCTCGCTTGTATTGCGCGCTCGCTTATCATGTACGTTAGAATAGTTATTATTTTTTATCTTTTTTTATTTCTCTACGTATTAACTAACTAATACCAATAGTACAGGTTATAATACCAATACTAACTAACGCTAACAAAAATTAGTATTAGAATATACTAGTTAGTATCAGTATTCAACCCCGATCCTTCATATCCTTCAACTGGTTTTCTAGGCTTTCGACCCTGTCCCGCAGCTGCTCGACCTTCCCCCTCTCTTGTCGGATACGAGGGTGGTAAGTCAAGATGAATGATAATCTCAAGATGGAGAAGAACAGATGATTGATTGATTCATCTGTGTCTCGTAGTCTTCTTCCTTCCTCATCCTCATTATATTTGACGAGGCGAGGCTATGATACTAGACCTGCCGAACCTGCAATAGATCTCTAACACCGCTCTGACTCTCGTGGTGCACTCGTGTGACAATCTGGGTAGAGGCATATGCAACAATCTCTTCGTGGGACGTGGTCCTTCGTACCGGAGTTATTTTCGCCAATATCCTCGATTCCCTCGTTAACAGGACACTGCCGAGGCTGTCGAGAATACTTTCGAGAGACTACAAGTGGTAAGAAAGCCGTAAGTCTATGCGATTTCAAAACTCCCCATTTGACGCTATATCTGACATTGTCCTAGCCGTGTGGAACCTCAGTCCCCTTCCTGGAGGCGACATATAAATAAACACCGGGATGGAGACGCAGATACTAGCTATTCTCGCCCGGACTAAGGGGACAGCAAAGGCCACTTTTTCACGAAGCACAGCGCACTCGCGTCTGTGGACGACTAATCCGAAGCTTCCTCCCAAAGTCCCTTTTAGTAGACAATTATGGACCGAGGGGGATGGGACGCGTTCCAAGGAGCCACAAGGCCGCTCCGTCCCAGTTGCCTCGCCCGCCTCAAGACAACCACCAGCCTATCTCCCAGCCCACTCGACCAGAACATAATGACGGCGACACGACATCTCAGATGATGCTTCAACCTAAAACAAGACCAATATCACAGGACCAACTCGTCGATGAGGTCAAAGGCATATATGCTGGCTTAGGCGGCACAGCCTCCCAAGCCTTTTTGACTGCAGCCCTAAACCAGTCATGAGATAAAGCTGCTGGGAAGTTCTTGTCAATATAACCCTTCATCCAATTCCACATAGCTTCTGTAGGGTTTAGGTCTGGCGAATAAGGCGGCCATTCGATCAGGTCAATTATTCTTTCTCTCATCTCGGCGATAGTCTCAGCAGCAGCGTGGGCATGTTCGGGGCTGTTTTTCTGGCAAGGCCCCAAGATCTTCTGGAAGAAGGATTGGGGCACGATTGATCACGAAAAGGGTGTGCGCAGAGGGGCTCCAGCTCGGCGTAGGTCTTTGAGAAAGTTGGATATCTGACTGGCTGCGTAAAAAGTTCGACCAAGTTATTTGACCAAAAGGAATTTGGACCTGCGGCTTTGAGCAGTGGCCGTTCGATAGGGCCACAGGGCTACGTTTCGCCAACTGGTAGAAAAGGAATATACTCGCGGCAAAGCAACAGCAGACTGTCCCGAAGGCTAGTCGGATTGACTGGCTAATAAAAGATCATATTTCTACCCTAACGTAATAAATCACATTTATGTAGTTATCCAAATCTTTCCGCTTGCTTGAAGAGGGAAAAGTGACCAAGTTGACCCCCCGACCCTATGGGGTGCACTAACAAAACTTTGCCAGATACCAAGTACCCCTGTAAGCACTGGCTAAAATCCATACCAGCTCTCCATTGATTTACTGGCGCATGTATATCGCTACTGCAAGGCCGGAAACACAACTGCAAGTGCCAGTACTCGGCCTGCCTTGACTTCCCTTTGCTCGTTGAGCTACACCACAACCTCGAGTCGGGTCTCGGTAGCCCCAAGCTGCATCACCATAGCTTCACGACAGGATACCCCATTTCGCTCGGTGGACATGAGCATGGTGCAGCTGTACGTCTCCAACGAAATCGAACGGGAGGTCGTCACTGCCCTTGGCAGGCTTGGATTGTGCCAGTTCCGTGACGTAAGCCTCCGTGCCCACACCATCTCCTCTATGCAGGCTACTGATGTGTTATTCATACAGCGCAATAAGCATGTTAGCGCCTTTCAGCGAACTTTCACTCAGGGGATCCGACGCCTTCATAATGTCGATCGGCGGCTGCGTACGTTACTGCAACCCTTCGGAAAGAAACAGCCTAACGGGACGCAGGATAAGACTTGGCGATCGATTGACTTTTTATCAACATTGGATGTGACATCATTATTGTACCTCCGTTTACCCGCTCGCTTTGGTATCCCCGCAGAATGGGCCCATGGTCACGATCACCGCGCTCAGATAGTCAGCACTACTGACAAGCCATGCATCCATACTCGTCAGTCGGACAAGCCACGAGGGCCAAGACTGACGTGGCGAACTTCCGCGGTTGTCGATCCGAGTTTACGTGTTGCCTAATATAAATATGAGGCGTAAATCCCTGCGTTCCTCAATATTTTAGCCAAATGCCATCCTACCACCACAGCATGAAACTGGACGGTGCAACAAGCAGGGCGATTCAAGAGGCTCTTACAGCGTACTGTTTATGTCATCTTGGTTCTGAGCCTGACGTCTGACGACACAGAGCACAGACGGGCATCTATTCCGATCTTGCGGTGCGATGTGGGAACAAGGAATACCCCGTTCACAAAGTTTTGGTCTGTACCAGATCCCCTTTCTTTGCTAAAGCTTGTGATGGGCCTTACGAGGTACGGAGCGAGGTGCTTGGCCATGTAATGCGGGCAAGAACAGCTAATGAGCCACAGGAGGGACGGAGCGGTGTCATAGATTTATCAGATGATGACCACGATGCCGTAGACTCTATGGTATGCTACTTATACAATGGCTATTATCCCAGGATAGAGTCAGGAACAACAGTATCAGTAGCTCAACCGCCGTGCTCAAAATCATGGACCGTTGATGATTTTGGTAAGGAATCAAACCTCCTTCGCATGGATACTGATATTGGTGGGTTGACTGCAATAGGAGAGGTTACGCTTGGCCTGCAAGTTAAATACTTGTGTTTGCATGCAAGGGTTTATGCCCTCGCCGAAAAGTATGCAGTCTCCGGGCTGAAAGAAATAGCACTTCGCTATTTTCGATACGTTGCAGATGATGAAACCTGCAATCTAGAAGAGTTTTCGGACGCGAGCGAGCTTGCGTATACTACAACAATTGATGCAGACCGAGGATTGCGAGACGTGGTCGTAAAGGCCTTACATGAAAACTATAAGGCCCTGGATCAAGACCATGTTCAGGGACTTTTGAAACGACATCCCAATCTAGCAATTGACTTCATCATGCATTATCGAGCCAAGCAGATGGCTGGGCCAGTTGGGGTCTGGCTCGTCACCAAAGCCTCCAGATTAAACTGGAGGCTGTATCCTGTCTGTGGTCTGTCATAAGCGCAAACGCCGCCACCCGCGAGCCTGAGCCTCTACAGGACAAATACAGCTACTCGAGGCTGCCTTTTCCTCATAAGATTGCATATTTCTGTCAGTTGGATCTTCAATCTGGAGTTTTCACCCTTGGCATAGAGCTATCGACCGAGAGGGTCAAATAAGAGCAATGATACTCGTTGACTTCAAACACACAAAGCAATGTTGGTTGGAGCTCTTGAGAGGGAAGTGTCCACGTGAAACCTGAAGATATGGCGAGCGGAATTATGGATTTGAACATGAGACTTACAGCCACTTCCAGTTCATTAGACTTGGTGAACTCACACGAAAGTCGGTACTTGTTCAGTAGCGCAGACAAGTTAGATCCTACAATGTGACATGTCTTTAGCCGTCGTGCCTTCAGCTCACACCACTCCGAGCTGCCCATCCAACGGGGAGCTAGAACCATATACTAAATAAACTTTGATCGGTTGTGCCCTTTGGAAGCTCTTAAGATTGGAGTTTCCATCAGCACTTCTCACCTAACGGGTGCTCATCAAAAGTTAACCCAAAATTCGTTGAGTTTTGGCAGCTATACCTGACGTCACGTTTAAGTCCTGGACCGTGACTTGTCACGCCATGTATTGGACCTGTCCTGTCATCCCCATGATATACGAATCCATCACCGCGTCATGCACGCGTAACTACCGTATAAAGCCTATTAATCACACGTTAGTGCCAACGCGCTCCCTCCCTATTGAGACTGATCACACCACAACTCATCACGCAACCCACGGGGGAAAGAATGAAGACGGTTGCGGTGGTTCGTAGAATCGCTCAGTCCGAGTTATGGCAGCCGTGAACTCACCACAAGTCGGCGGAAGCGGTCCTCATGCTACGATGGCCTGATTATCGTGAACTATGTTGATTCAATGCAAAAAGCTTCTGCCATCAATAAGATAATTTGGCTGAAATATTAATACAATTCGTGGGGGGGACTTAGACGGATGCATTTCTATACTCTGACAAAAACGAATTTAACCTGTGAGTGATTGGCCTATCTAGAGCAGGACGGTCATGTATCCAACGGCCAGCAGTTAAATCTGCGTGATTATAAGCTGCATTTTTCATCCTCTTCATCTCTCGGCTTGGCTAGCTGGCGCTGCACAAGCAGTCGTCCCGCCTTCGATAGCTAGTACTTGTAGCATCATAAGTATCGAAGCCCACCATGTCCGAACAATCAGGTCGCTCACTCTATTAAACTAAATACACCCGGCTATTCAACACGGAACCTCCTAACAATATCCACCAACCTCTTTCTCGTCCTCCTCTCATCAAAGACCTGCCCATGATCTAAACCTGGAAACCACAGCAGATCCAGCCCGTCACCTTTCCATACTCCATCTTCCCCGCTTCTAGTCTCCAGAAACCATTCATCTGCGCCTGTCAGATACGCCCCGATTACTTTGGTGTCAACAATCACGTCTCTGCCGGCTAGCACCACTGTCACGTCATGACACTGGATATCTTCCTTCCATAAGGCATTATCAGCCCAGATGAAACGTCGGAACAGGGTATGTGAGATACCCATGTCCTTGGAGCCGAAGTAGGAGAGCAGGTGTTCATTAGCGTGGGTTGGCTTCCGACAGATCTGAAGTTGAGGTTAGCTGAGATCGTTGGCAGCGAGGTAGACAATATCTCACAAAATTGTATGCTACATCAGGGAGATGTAGCAGAAAAGATACCGGATCAACAAACAAAATCGGCCCAATCTTTCGTGCGATCTGTGGTGTGCGAAGAAGATGCGTCACGACCACGCTTCCGTAGCTTCGCAGAGCTAAGTTAATACTCGCCAAGATACAAAAAGGCGAAAAAAGGGACTCACGAGTGTGATACCAATGCAAACCGTTCCCAGCCATGTGCCTTTAATATGCAATGAACCTCCTCACACATCTCATCCTTCAACATTGCCGCGGCTGTTATCCTGGAGCTTATGGGCATAATCTCTATCGCGATAATCCCCACTTGTCCATCCGAATCCTCGCCATCTTTGGCATTAAGGTCTGCCAGGAATGGTATATACGGGTAGAGTCCGATACCGATGCCGTGTATAAACACAACAGGGAGCCTTGATTTGGAGGTGTGCGGCCGGTACCAGTAAGTGAGGGTTTCCGCAGGGGAGCGACAGGTGGTGAAGAGAGCGAGGGGGCGTGAGGGGAAGATGGAGAGAAACTGGGACAACGACGTGCGGTGGAAGTCGAACGAGTAGTAGCGCAAATATATGGAAGCTGCCGTATCGACAATAAAAACGCACTATAGAACAAGTTAGTAGCCCGACTAATAGCATTAGGCGATATATCCATGTGTATCTCACTATAGTAACTCACCATGTACCATGTCAAGCTTCGATGCAACATCTCGACCTTGTCAAGCGTCAATCTAAGGCACTTTGCATTTCCGCGACCAGGTTCCAACTTTCTCCCTAATAACTTCTCCATCTCTCTAACATACTCCTCTAGCTCCTCATCGTATGCCGGGTCGGGCTCTCCGGTGTTCAGGAACGCCCACCGGAAGAAGTCCCTGACGTTCTCCCGCTTGATCTCCGCTGCTGGAGCATCCCGGAACCATTTCGTCAAGTACCGCTCTGGATCTGGAATGTTGCCGTGGCAGCGTTGGAACAACCTCCGGCGATCGTCGCGGCAGGGGGCGCAGGGATGTGTCGTGACTGTCTGGAGGTAGGCTTTGCGCGGTAGGTAAACGGAAAGGTAGAAGGCTGCCTCAAGAGCGAGCCATATCTCTAGTGCAAGGGGGATACGGAACGGAAGACGGACTAGCCAGCTGGCCAGCGAATAGACAACACTGAGCGGTGCAACCAGGTGCAGGAGAAATATAGATGTCCGAACGAAAACATAGTCCCAGACGGATGTACCTACCATGGCGAAGGGAGGTAATACAGGCAAGGGAGGAGCTTTAGAGGGCGTAGATATGTTACCCGGCAGTGTTGTTGCCAGGAAGGAAATTACGTGCGTTGCTATCATCTTAAAGAGCCATTCCAAAGTCTTGTGTGGGGCAACGATGGTTATATCAGCAGTATCTCAAACACATGCATTTCCGTTGGGCACGGCATTTCAGTTTGTTGGGGACTGTTGATAGCTTGCCACCCACCCTCCAACCATACCGAGAAAATGCTGAAGCTTTGACATGTGGAATGACATTTGCAGGGATGACAGTCCTTGGAGGATGTAAGTGACGTTATGTCGCCTTTATCGGCTCAACAGAGCTGGGTTCCAATTTCTAGTACTCGGGTGTAGCCGGCATCCCCATCGAGAGGTGAACCAGAGAGTACCCTTGCTGACCTCCCATGCCCAATGACCGAGAAGACCAATACATGAATTCTTTCATTCCCCCTTCTTTAGCGCACCTTGCTGTGATTGTGCTACCAAAGGGCGTCTAGACCCGCGCAGTTATGAGATTCTCCACCAAGAAAGCCGAACCGCTTATGTTATGTGGCTTGGGGAATTCCTACTTGAGAGATATAAATTGACGGTAGGTATTTAGTTGCACGTGTTTCTAGAAGTTTCCGTGTGTAGCGAAACATAATTCATTCTTAGCAGTTACTACTAGGCATCCGCTCATAAATAGCTAGAGAATTACATATTATAATTAGAAATTATCCTGACTTATTAAGTTGCCCCCGCTGTATGGCTCCAAATGCCTTCAATGCGACTTGAGAAAGCAACCTCGTGGGAACCGGCTGAAGGCCCAACACCATTCTGGCTTTGCCCCAGGTCAACAAGTCTAACATTCCTCACAACAATCTTGCCCGTTCTCACAGCCAACCCGGAAAATATGATCCGACAAGGCTTCGGCAGGTGAATTCCTTGTCCTTGAGCAAGCACTTTGATAGCCAAAAGACATTTGTTAGCCACAGGCAAGTACTCCCCCATTGCGTACAGTAATTGACAAGCCATGACCATCGTCTTGCTCAGGCTCGGGTTGTCGCCAAGCCTGAGCAATACCGCTGTCGCTGCTGAAAAACATGCTTGCTTGAGCCAGTACTCGTGCCGTAGCCCATAAGCTGCTCGATATACCCAAAGATTAGAGATGACGGAAGCTCCGTATGACGCTCGAGTTGAAGCTAGCGTCTGCCCGTTGATGTGATGAGAAGGGAAGCGACAGAGGCAATTCAACAGCTCGAGGAGGACCATTTCAAAAGTAGCACTTGGATTGAGTTAGATGGCATTCATCTCACGGCCGGTGGCTGGACTCACTCAAGGAAGAGAATCGAGGGTAGTAGACGACTGTTTAGGAGGAAACGCTGCGTGGCACCCATATTCCATGCTAAAAGTTTGTCGTATATGGCTTTAACCGCGTTATAGTCGGGGAGAGGTGCATTGGCTTTTGACAGAGCAAAGAACCACGAAGCTTCCCAGACCAGTTCTGCAAGTTGACATTCATAAGTGATGAGGTCCCTGAAATACGACGGCTGGCGTTGATGGGGGCCAGGGTACGGGAACCAGGAGCATTCCGATGCCCCAGGGTCAGCAAACATTGATGAATATGCGTCGACAAAGGTTTTGGATATTTTGGGCCGCCTGATTCGCATCTCGCGCGAAAAGGTCAAGGAGATTCGCCTTGCCGGTGACTGTGTTAGCACCTGCGACACCATCAAGAAGCCGTTCACTTACATCTCTAGGCAGAAGAAACCCCAGCTGACAAAGGACACAGCTTGCCATTCCATCCTGAATTCGAAATCAAATGCATCATACTTCTCTGGACTCTCCACGTCACTGGCCCCGAGAGCCTCGTGAACCCGGTAAAAGTCATTCAAGAGGGCCCCCCCTCGACCTTCATCTCCATAGTTGGCTTCATAAATCCAGAGCAAAGCCAGACCTTGAGCGAGGGGTATTGATGTATTGAATCGCTCTTGTTCAAGCATCCGAAGTGCCTCATCGGCAAAACTGCGACCTCGTGAACGAAAGTCGCTAAACTGGCGTGGTGATGCTCCCTGTGAGATGTAAAGCTGCACGGTTAGTTGGGTGCAGTCAAGGCTGGTTATCGGTAACATACGTGAGATATGGCTAGTATAGAGTGGATTAGAAACTTGGAGCAAAACGTCAGTCCCGAGGTTTCCTGCGACTTTATGTCTTTCAGGAACATGGTTCGGTGGATGATGCGACTAAGAGTGTTGTCCCAGGAAAAAAAGAGATTCAATAGGTGTGTCAGATATCTATTGTCAACTGATAGAGTCGTCCAATGCGCCACAGGCAAGAGACCGCCAGCAAACCTTGCAGCCAGATCGTCCGAGATGCTCAAAGATTCTATGCTAGGGCCAGTGAGCAATCAGCACGAGTACTTGGGCATGAGACGCACCTTAGTAAAGGACCATTGTTAACTAGAGGAAGACGTTGATGGGAAGCCTCGGCAGGCAGGCTAGAAGGGTCTCCTAAAGGAAGCCGGCCGTCAGCATTGAGCTCAGCATCGAATATGGATCATGGTAATAACTAACTGATTCTCTGTGGCACACGAAGCAGCAACAAACTTGTGGCCTCAAATGTCTTGACAAAGTCATCAACAGACGGCGCCAGTCGAATCTTGTCGAGAATTTCGACAGACTCATCAGCGGAGCTACGGCGGAGGAGGTCGAAGATGGTTCTCAGATGGACGTCGGTTTGAGACGGCCCTTCAAGAGCATCACGCTGACCTTTGGCTTCGGGCGCAGCGAAATGGCACTCTGTTCTGAATCGGATGCACTGTGAACATTCTGGGCGTCGATTGTCACACTGTGATGGTCAGTGGAGTGAGCTTCGTCTCAGCTAGTCAGGGACGGAACCTTGGTCTTGCGTCTTCGACAGGCTAAATATGCGGTTTAGTAGAGGACCCTGATTTGATTGAGGACTAGCACTTACCATGACAGGCAATTGAAACCTGTTGGCGTCTACGTCTTCCGAGGACAGGCGGCGGCTCTTCCGGGGTGCGGTCTTCTTTTCCAGACGACTTTGGAAGCAGTTTTCGCATGCTTCTTGGAGGTGTCTGGGATTGGTTGATGGATCGATGATGGATAGGGAAGAGTTAACGAAGGGCGAGTTAACCTTTTTGGTCTTCTGGTCTTTCGCTGGCCGAGTAGATGATTATCGAGGGTCAAGGTAATCGTATCATGGATGTGTGTGTGCGTAGGTGATTTGGTTCGGTAGGTATTGCGTCATACTGAGCGGCTGTAGGGACGTGCCTAAAATTGCCCCAGCTCCACTGTGCTTCAACGGGCCTTAGCGCGCAAACTCGAGCTCGGGATGGGGGCGACTTGCTAATGTAGGAATCTCTCATTTCTATTTGATCGATGTTGAGACGAACTGATGTCAAGCGAAGGAACCAATGAGAGGCATCATTTCCTTTCCAGTCGTCTCCCCGCTTTTTGGCTCGTGTTCATTGTCCATACGAGCAATCAGTGGTCTTCAGGGCTCATTTAGGTATTAGGTGAGTATAAAATCATCCGTTTATTACACCTAACGTACATGATAGTTAAGCTTATGTCACAGACAAGTATGTGTCACACTGAGATTTACACCTTAAATTAAAAATTTTAAAAAGTTCTTAAAAATCAGAATCAAGCCTAAAATAACTAAAACCTATCGCATAGATTAGTTAAATTAGAAAGGATATAAGGGAATTTTGTTAAATTTCCTTTATTTTTATTTATAAAGTTATTAAGAAAAAGCTTATTCACACTGTATTTTTTCTTATTTTTACTTTTAAAAAGCTTATTAAATTAATTAAAAGTTTAAGGAAAATAATATATAATGACTTTTTCTATAAAGTACTTAAAATTAATTTTTTTATAATTTAATTAATTATATTGCTAGTTTTAGAAAATCTAATATTCTTATATTTAGCTGTACAGTATAAGTGTGACACATGCTTGTATGTGACATAAGCTTATCATGTACATTAACTAGTTAGAAAAAATCTAACTTATCTATAACGTACTCCACTAGCGAGTGCAACAAACCAGTCAGTGCAACACTTTGAAATTTCTTAGTATTTATACCTTAATTTTTAATCACTTTAAAAAATCCTCTAAAATTAAGAAAAAATCTTAGAAAGCTATAATTTGAAAGTTATATTGTATAAAATAAGGAAAATCTATTTTATATTCTTTTATATTTTTAAAAAAATTCTTAATGTGCTAGTTTAGAAAAACTCTTATTCGCACTGTATATATAGCTATTTCTCTACAAAATATTTTTTAAAAATATAAAAAAATCATTTTTAGATCTTATATAGAGTTAGATTTATAAAAATACTCTTTTTAACTTCCTAGCTATTTTATAGCCATTTTTAGAGACTTAAGGTTTAGTGATTTTTAGTTATACAGTATGCTGTTGCACTCACTGGTTTGTTGCACTCGCTAGTGGAGTACGTTAATAGTTACATGCAGACAATAACACAATTGAATGCATTCATCAAGCCTCCACCTCAATCCCCTGTATCCAAACCTTGCGTATCCTCCTCGTAGCATTAATGTCGTCCAACGGATTGCCTTCCAGCATAATCATATCAGCCCTCATGCCGGGTTGCAATGCGCCGCGGTCCTGCAAGCCAAAGACCTCGGTAGGAATCACCGTAGCAGCTCGTAAGGCCTCGCGGTTTGTGAGCCCAGCGCGAACTAACAGTTCCAGCTCGCTGTGGAGGCTCTCCCCGATAGAGATGGGAGAATGAGAAGTCTGGTTAGCCTCAGTACCGGCACAGATGCGTACCCCGGCATCATGGAGCTTCTTGACGTTGACGAGCGCATACTCAAAGTCATATATACCCGGATCATCGAGATCCTCAGATAAACGAGCAAAGGGACCTCCGCCATGGACCCCTCGACGAAGCATGGGCGCCTTGGTCTGTCTCATACAGAGAGTCGGGACACAGGCAACTCCCCGCGCAGCCATACCGTTCACTGCCTCGTCGTCAATGATGCCGTTGAGCGGCACTGGCGTAATGACGTCGAAACCCGCCGCCAAGGCGCGAGTAAAGGCTCCGGTCTGGGTTGCGTGGGCAATGGCCAGCTTCCCGTGCCGATGTGCTGCCTCGACGAGGGCGGCAAGTGTAGGTTCATCAAACCCTGGGAGGTCGACAAGAACCTTGATAAAGTCGGCCCGGTTGGGCCCGGTAACGCGGGAGATGACGAATGATTCCGCATCAGAGGGCAAGTGGACAAATCCCGTCTCGCGAAGGTTGTAAAGATGGTTCGGCATGTCGGTCTGGGCGGCCGCTACAGTTCCTGACGCCAGGTATGATGGTAGGCCTATCTCCGATTCGGAGGCGGCACGCATGGCCTCGATCTCTGGTGTTGTACTGCACATATCGAGGACGGTGGAGATGCCAAACGAAGCAAATACCTGTAAGTCTGTTTCTGCAGCAGAAGTGTTGATGAACGAGTCGATAAGGGCCGGTAAAAGTATACAACCGGCCCCTTCAATGATCGAGTCGAGGTCGGCGGGTACATGTTCCTCAAGACCGGCATCGCCGTCGACCTCGGCGCTGATTATCTCGCCTGGACTGGCACTGAAAACGACGGTAGCAGGACCGAGCAGCTCCTTGCCGTTGAATACAGAAACATACCGAATAGTAATAATAGCCATCCAAAAGGATGGTCGGGGTATCGGCTGGGGAACTTGGATGAAAACAGGAGAATATGGTAAACCCTGTTGCCGAAATGCTCTGATGCTCTTTCCAACTGAAGTTTTCCACATATTAATACTTGTGATAGAAAATAGCCTGAGGCCGAAAGTAGTTTCTCTGTCTATCTACTGATCACTGAGAGGGTAGTACCAGGAGGAGGATCCAGCGTCAGGGGCGGAACCAAGCGGTCATCATGCCAGCATTATGATGATGCATCGCGGCCTCAACCCCCTAGGACCCTTTCGAACGGATGAATGTCGCTGGGACGACTGACACTAAGATGTTGGCATCATGGAATGATTTGTTGTACGAGGTAAGTGATACAGGTTGGAATTGTTATATTTATTGCCTCCCTCGCTCTTCCAAGTCAAACGGTGCAGATATCGACCAATCTCAGTTTTCAAGAATCATGCAACACTCTATCAGTATTTTCCACCACTAGAAAAACAACACCCACAGATTTTTGGCTCTCTAGAGTCGCAAAGCCAACCATATAGTCAATGGGACAAACCACAGCTCGTCTCGGTGGCCGCCGTGAGAAACAGGTATTGTGCGACCAACAGAATGGGTATTAACTCGAGATTAATTACATACGCGCTAGAGTCTTTTGCTTGGCACATTATGTCAGTCTCGCCGCACCTTGCGCCATTTAACTTATTTTAGATGCAAATCCTCCCGGTCCTGGCCGTAGAGATTACCTGGTACAATCTGGACGTCTCGAAAACGGCTCTACCTACGTTATGGATGCTACTCGCATTGCATCCCACGGATGTAGCGCTGGAATCCATTCTTGAAGTAGCTTTGAATCAGGGTGCAGTTGCAGTCCGAGTGAAGCAAGAGTTCACATTTGAGCCGGTAGATTTCTGTGGTCAGGGCCTCGACGTCGCTGCTCAGCCTAATGTGATGCTGTTCCATCTTCTTCTCCGCAGATTTGAGTTTCTCGTTATCCTCTCGCTTCCGGGTGCGACATCGGTTGGCAGCTTGGCGGTTTCTCTCGAGTTTTTTATTCTTCCAACCTTTGCTCTTTGTGGAACCGCGGCCGGCCTCATCGCAGGGGACACTGCTGAGGCTAACTTGATTCTTCCCCAACTGCTTTGTATCTTGGTCGAGAGTAGACTTTCGCCTGGAACTCTTTGTAGGGGGAACTTCGTCTGAAGGCGGTTTTATTCTTCGACGGGGCTGCGTCTTGGGGTTCTCTGTCGTTTTCTCGTGTTCTAGTTGGTTATATGAGCTCGACAGCGAGTTGTTGGGAAATTTTGCCGCGTTTTCTTGCTCTGGGCTTTGGAATTTGGCCGTAAAGCTCCGGTAACTCTGGTCAATCTGGCAGTCTGTTTGGTCGCTGTGAGAGGCGAAACCAGCGTCATCGGGAGCCGAGGCATGTTGTGACAGCGTTCCAGCGATGTCGTGCCACTGAGAGAATTCGTCTTGATGTTCTGAGGTGCTCGGAAGTAGAGCCCAGTCGAAAGCCGCCCACTGATTGTTGAAGATATAGGGTACGTTTACATCGTATGGGTTCCAGGTTAACCCAGCTCCCTCGTGTGTGAGGACTGCCTGGCCATCGGCGGCTTCATCCAGGGCCGTACTGGATGGAAACTGGACATTAAACATAATTTGTGGAGTTTGTACGGCTTGGAGAACCTTTGGACGTTGTGTTCTCTCATCAAGATGTAATGAATGCAATGATGGATTGCTGGAGCAAGACTTTTGGCTGCTGAAAAGTCAAGATGACATTACATCAAAGTCAGATCACAACTTGAGATTGATGGGACTGAGGACGGCTGGGGGGCGGGCAGGTATGCGACTACTCCCCTCGGCCCTGGCCAAGGTGGTGGAGCCAAAAGAACAAGACCAGCATATCCACGAAGGAGGGGCGGCAGACCGGTCCGGAGTGTGGGATTCTCACCCGCCTCGAGGTGAAGGTTGCGGGTTGTGATGATGACAGGCCGGAGGGTTCGCTGATTGGCTACATTGACCGGAGTTGCACACCACTACTCCGTGTCCTCCGCTGGCTGTGATTGGCCATACTCGTGTGCCTAGGCGTGAATGGCCGAATCGGAAAATTAACGCGTCAGTGTCGTATTGAGAGTGGAATGAGCATGTGCGAGTGTGGGAGTCTGTGGGTTGAACACTGATGGACATCGAGTTCCATTGGCTTTGACCATGACACACGGTTATTATCGCTGCAGCCTCAACCTTACTAGCACACATCGGGTCGGGCGTGGGTGAAAGGACTTGAGTCTCGTCCCAGCAGATTCTTATCGATCACGAAGTGGCGCAATTGGGGCGATTATTTCTTCCAGTCTGCTTCATTGTCCTCTCTCAACTACAGTAACGGCCGCAAAAAGTGTCCGCCAGTTGCAGGTTAAATTTGATTCCCCGCACGGACCATGTCTAAAGTAAGGACCGATTCTGCTCCATGATACGTCCTTCTTCTTAGCACGAACGAAAGGTAGTCCGTGCGGAAAATTACATTTAATATTCAACTGGCGGACATTTTTCGCGGCCGTTACTGTACCCCCTTTTCTCAAATCCTCAGAACCGACGTCTTTGCTCATCGCGGGTGTTTGTGCCCAGCACAAGGCCATATATCGTCACTATGATTGCATAATAAATTACTGCAGCATAAAACGGAGGGAGCGCACTGTGTGGCATGATTTAACTCTCGCCACCACCACGGCGTCTTAAGTTCTTATCCCGCCACTCCTCAAAACACGTCTAGCACTTACCAAATTCTCTGGTATATTCCATTCCCCTTCGCTAGCTTTACCTTTGTTCTTCTCCCTCTGTGGGGAACACAGAAATCATTTAAGCTACTTAACTAGCTGTACGTCATGATCGTGAAAGACGTACTGGACGCTTGAGTCAGGAGAAGGGCAATCTTCCGTCTCTGCTGGAGGGAAGTTGCCATTTGATCTGTGGACAGCGCAGGGTTGTCCACCTCGACATGATTCGTCAAAAGTAAGCCTTGATCCTCCTTGTGCTACGTGAGAGCATCCGCACACCTTTCGTGCTCTTGAGCTGCTCTGGTGTCTTTTGCGCGTAGCTTACTTCAATTAACCATCCAGAATGAGACTTCACAAATAGGTTCATTACTCTACTTTCCCTGCAGAACGTATCTTCCGACTATAACAAAATAGTAAAAGCAAGATATCTGGTTACCCTAGCTAAAGCAGTGCTTACTGTATGGCTTCCTGCTCTCAGCGACGGTTAAATGCCTCGATTTCGAGCTCTATGACCTGGAGATTAAATCTGGTTTCTTATCGGGGACTATGCTCCCATAATCCTCTAGAGAAGGATACAAATTAGTCTTCGAGTTACGACCAACGAGCGAGAGAGCATCTTGGTATTTGACGGACAGCGGGCTGGCAGACGGGATGGAGCAGCCAGGAAGAATAATCTATGTAGTCATTCAGCGCGGGCGCTATAACGGGAGTGAATGCGGGCTTGGACGGAGGGTGAATTAGCAGACAAGACAAGTTGGGCATTCAGACGCAAATGCACATACGATCAAAAGGCGCGTCTTAGAACCCATCACCGGATTTATGGGACTACGCGCGCTCTTTTCTTCACACGACCATCCTCCACAGCAACAGAATGCAGAAATAAACATGCACCAATCAGAACGGCATTATTCCGGCTGAAGAGGGAGTGCTTATTTGAGGATTGGTCGTGTTCAGTAGGCAAGCATCTTCGCAGCATGATCCCCTCATGACAGGTAGGTCATCAGTGCAATGGTATCCACAGAACTCGCGGTAAAGGAGATTGTTGTGGACTCAATCCTTCCCGGCGACGTAAATTCCTTTGTACTCATCCAAAGTCTCGTTCTCAGGATTCTATGAGAGCCGACTAGTCCCGTATTTCATCGTGTGTCAGTTCTTTGGCGTTGGCTGCCATTGTCAAAGGTCCTCTCGACTGTCACAGCCAAGAAGGTCCGTTCTCCACTTTCTCTAGTTGACGGCGCACGATGTCTAGGGACGGTTGCCCACGCTGCCCAGACTATTTCTTCTACAATGGAAGAAAGGCAGGATGCCCCGCTGGAGAAGCAAACGTCACTGACGGGCTCTTGTCACATGCTCGCTATCCGGTACCCAGCTGTTGGTCTGAGTTGCTTGCTACTTATTCAATTTAGGCGTGAAGGCGCCCCAGCAAGTGTTTTTTGCGTGGTAGGAGCTGTGCAAATAACCCACGCCTTAATTCGGCCAGTTCCGCTACAAAATGGTCAGACCAACCGCTAGCACAGCTATAAAGTTCTTCTGGCTGATTCGTGGTGATCTCCTCCTTTGAGGGCCCAGCAATAAGCAGGTCGTCCACATAGACAGCAATGAACATGTGTCCTTTGACAAAGACTCCCATGTCTGAGATCAACGGCTTGAAGCCTAGTTCCTTGAGGAAGTTGGAGAGAGTTTCATACCAGACCCGTGGTGCCTGTTTGAGTCCATACAGCGCTTTTATGAGCTTGCAGACTCTCCCACTTCCATCGTCAAAGCCTTCAGGTTGTTCGACATAGATTTCTTCTGTAATGTAGCCATACAAGAAGGCAGTTTTTACATCCATCTGTTCGAGTTCCAGATCAAGTGCGGCCGCTATAGCGAAGATCATCTTGTAGCTCATTGGTTTGACAACCGAGGCAAAGGTCTCATTGAAGTCGATCCCTTCTTTTTGTTCGAATCCTCTTACGACAAATCTGGCCTTGTATCGTAAGACTTCTCCACTTTCTCCTCGTTTGAGTTTAAAAACCCATTTTCATCGAAGAGCCTTTCGTCCTGGTGGCAGTTCGATAAGAGTCCAGACACCATTTTCTATTAGAGACCCATGTTCATCCTCAAGGCCAGTCCACCAAAGTTTCCCATGGGGTCCTTTCACAGCTTCTTTGAAGGTCTTCGGCTCCGATTGATCAAGGTCGCGTACAATCAGGCAGAGTTGTCGTCCGATTGCTCCGAGGAAGGCAAAGTTCGTACTTGCTAGAGTATACCGAGACGGCAGTTGCCCTCTTGTCGATTGTTCTGGCAGACGTAGTTCAATATGTCGTTCAGTAGCTTCATTTGGAGCTTGATGTTCATCTTCGTGTCCATCTTCGACAACATGAATGGTCGACCTTCCTGATTCCTGATCAAAATCTCGTTCTGGGCCTCCCTCTGGTGACTCGTATGGTGTTTCTTCGCCGCGGGTGCTATCTCTCGTCTCATTTGTCTCTTGGATTGCGGTCGGCAGAGGAGCAGGACCTAGGGCAGCTGGCCACTCGGGATCCGGGTTATTTGAGTCTAGTCGTCGCCGCTGAAGGGGTCTTTGATCGTTCTCTACACGCGTAGGATTGTCCACGGTCGGCCTTTTCTTATGTTTGACATCCTCAGAGAAGATAACGTTGTTTGAGACGAACACTCTGTCTTTTCCATCGAGCAAAATGTAATTCGTGCTACCTTGGTAACCGAGGAGTTTGCAGGGGATTCCTTTTGACTGCATCTTCTTTCGTTTTGAAGATGGGAGCAGAGCCCATCCTCGGGAACCAAGGATTCGCAAGTGACCAAGGTCAGGGATGTCTCCAAACCAGGCTTGGTATGGAGTAGTCGACATGCTTGCTGTGGGACACAGATTTCGAATGTAGTTTACAGCTTTCAAGAAATACGGCCACCATTGTGGATGAAGCTCCGAGTTGAGCAGCGTTGGCGTGAGCTTCTCGAGCATAATTCGGTTGAGAACCTCAGCAAGGCCGTTTTGTTGATGTTGTTCTGTTGCTGTATACGAGAGTTTGATCCCTTTGTCATGGCAGAGTGAGACTAGGACTTGACTCCGATTCTCTCCTCCTCGATCAAGATGTAGAAAATGACAACGCCTTTCTGGCCTTTCATGCTGTTTGATCAAGTGCTGAAAGCATTCTTCAAACTCAGATTTCTCCTTGATTGGATATACCCAAGACATTTGAGTGAAGTCATCAATAAAACAGTCCCAGTAGCGACTTCCATCAGCTCCCACTTCTTGAAAAGGCCCCGCAATGTCAGCGTGAATACACTCCAGGGGATAGGTTCCTTTCTTGATAGGCCGAATATGGGGGCATTCTTTAAGTTTGCCTTTCACACAGGCTTCACATGGGTCCGAGGGTGGTTCGTCTGGTCGGATGCCTGTGGACATCTTGATCAATTTCTTGATATTTCGTTCGCCCAAATGTGCAAGTCGTTCGTGCCAAAGTTGTAGTCGAGAATCTCCCACTGAAAAAGAGGCCAGAGCTGCTTGGAAGTGATCTTCTTCCGCCTCGTCAACCACGTAGAATCCACAGATCCTTGTTGCAGTGAGGACGGTTTTTCCCTTATTGGTGACGGTTGCTTTTCCATTCCGAATGAGGACTTCTGCTCCTTTCTTTTCCAGCGCAGAGACAGAGAGCAGGTTGGAATGCCCTCCTGGAACATATAGAGCATTGTCGAGCGTGACATCTTGGGGTCCATTTGGTCCTTGCACGCGAAGAGAGTAGGTGCCTCTTCCTTCCGGCATGACTATTGTATCTACAATGCCATTGATCGGGAGTCCCTGATATTTGTCAAGGGTTGCAAAGCTCTTTGATCGACAGAAGATGTGCGAGGAGGCACCGCTGTCCAGGACATGGATCCGTTCGAGGGCGCGAGCTTGAGATGAGATCTGTGATCCTGAGAGTCCAAGAGTCATTCCTATAAGTCCAAGGTGACTTTGGAAGTCGTTCTGCCAGAGAGCCAGCCGTGCTTGTTGAGGCTGAAGGTATGCTAGAGCGGTAGAATTTAGTTCGGAGTCCTTGTTGGCCTCCTTTTCTCCTTCTTTCTCCCGTCTCTGCACCTTTCTTTGTCGCCTCTCAAGGAACTTTTTCCCATGTCCCCCCTAAGCTCTGGATGAAGTTTCCAGCAACTTGGTTTGTCGTGTCCCTTCCTTCCACAGTGCCCGCATCCTGAGGACTCCTGAGCCATCATGGCGGTGACTTGGGCAAGTCTGACGGTAACTCCCTTCTGTCGTTGTTCTTCTTGTTCCGCAGCGAAGATGGCAGTTTCAAAGGTGACAGCGGGTTTTGTGATAATGTCTGGATTGGCTGGATCTCGAACAGGAAGGATGCTGTGGTTTTGGGTAAAGGCAGTAAGGAATACTTCATAGCTTGGGCCAAGTCCACACAGGAACTTATTAAGGAATTGGGGTTCGCCGATCTGGCAGGTTCGATCCATCTCAAGAAGCTCGGCTCTTGCTTGCCGGAGTTTTTCTGCAAACTGCATAACCGAGTCACAAGAGTCTAGGTTAAGTTGCTGGTATTTTCGATCTAGCTCTTGAAAAATCGCACTTCCAGCAGGTCGGTAACGGGATTCAAGCAGGTTAATCATTTCGAGGGCTGTAGGGATTCCTCGAACGAAGTCTCGAGCGTTGTATCCAAGTCGATTTCGAATGGCGCCGCAGGATCGGTCCTGACGATTCCTCCAGGCTTCGATTCGAGTTTCGAGATCGTTTCCTTGGGCCGGAGGTTGTGCATTCCTGGTCAGAAGGTCTCCGAATCCGCACATGTCCAAAAGGTCCATCATTTCCCTCTTCCAGGCTATCCACTGGCTGGTTTCTTCCAGTTTTGGGATGTTGCCTAGACCGTTGAGGGGAGCGAGCGAGTCCTTGGTAGTTGGCATGGCGAAGCACGGATTCCTTGATTGCGGGTCTTTGGTAGGGTATAGATTCGATTCGAGGAGAGGTTTCCGTCTTTAGTTCGGCAATGTCACAAGTAAGAGACCTTGCTGCGTCATTGCTGTCGAGTTCGTCTTCCGAGGGACTGGGATCTGATAGCCCTTCTGTTGTTGGAGTTGGTAGACGTGAGGATGAAGGTTGGACATCCATGTCTTGACAAGAGGTGTCAAGATGAAACCGGCCAGTCGGAGCTCCGGGCTGCCGGTCAGAGAACCGTCTCAGCACAAGAGGGGTCAAAGGCTCCTTCCCCAGAGCATTCGTCCAGATCAGCAGTGAGGTTGGAAAATGCTCTTCGTGAAGGATTATGGTTTCTGAAGAGGGCGAGGCCTCGAGTTGTAGTTATTTGTAGACATTTCCTGTTAGTTGGTTTGTAAGCTTTTGTAGTGAGGGAGGAGGCTGAGGAGGCTGGCAGAAGATTGGTATTTTGAGAAAACTTCTCCTTTGAGAGGCTGGGAGTTTTCAGCTTCGTTACTGGAGGCTCGTTAATGTGTCTTAATAGCTTAGGTGGTCTTAGCCGACGTTGCCGTAGAGAGTAAGCTTGCTGGCCATCGGCTGAAATTGGATAGGCTGAGTTAGTGCGCAGTAGAAGGAAGTCTTTCGACTTCATCATAGTTATACAGTGCGCACGTACTTGAGATAGGTTAATTGTATAGACTAAGTGCCAAGACTAGATGATTGCTTTGTGCTTAGTGGTTAACACACTATATGAAGCCGGTTAATTAGGGGACATGTGGTACAGTATAATAATACAATACAATTTATTACGCCCGGCGACTTGAACCGAAAGGGCACTAATTACTAATATACACATATACTGCCCAAATTGTGTCCTAATCTCTTCAAGCCCATACTATTGGTACACTATATTCATGAGAAAAAACGTGGCTTTTAAAACAACGCTATGCGATGACACATTGAATGCAGCGCAGCTCGACTAGTTTGCAAGTCGAATAGCAACACTTGGGAGCAACGCGCACGTCGCGCTTGATGTTTACACCATTATCGAGGTTTTGGTTGTGATCGAGAAACAATCCATTCGTGCTGAGCTTCTGAGAAGGCCTCCATCCCCACGCCCCCTTTACCTAGGAGACATCAAGGGTCGTGTCCACACACACTGACCTATGAGTGGCGTCATGCGAAGCAACGACAGTCAGATCAAGAACCCTTCAATCGGACTTTTGGTGCTGATCGATCCCTTTTTTGCCCAAGAATCAGCTGCCTTCCCTCACCACCCGATATCCTCCGGAACCAAGGCTCTCAACGGATCGCTAAGGGAAATGTGGATTCCCAAGATTGCAAGACCACGACCTAAACCGCAATGCAAAGTTTCAATGCCCCAAAGTTCGCTATGGTTTCTGCCTAGCGTACCAGAATGTAAGCGCTATCCCGGGAATAAGACGGCTACTTGACAGGTCTACAGGTCTGAACGGTGTGCATCCACTGACATGGGAGAGGGGTAAAAAACAGGCTAGGTTGCTCATCTAATGATTTTCCAGACCTGTTGAAAAGCATGAGATTGTGCCCCAACGACCTCACAGACCCCTCACATTATCTACACAGACCCCTAGTTACAACTATGAACAGACAGCTTGGAGGAAGACAGGACAACTTTATTAGTGACCTAATAGGTATTTCATATCCTTCAGTATGCCAACCAAAGGCTTCTAATAATAACATGCTACCTAGACGATAGAATTGGAGGGTATTCCCAAGTAAAAAGAGACCGCATTCTGTCCTATTAGAAACCGCGAGTTGCCAGATGGACCTCGGAAGATGTCTTCGACTCCCCGTTATATGCCTTCGCCGCTCCAGTCGTTGAGTCGGCCGATGACTTTCTGCTCCCCGTCTCATCATGCTGTCTTTCCTCCTGGTGGAGGATAATCTCAGTCGTCATCATGACCCTATTGTCATTCCGAGTCGGCGATATCTGTGCTCCATTACTAGAGCCTTCGCTACCTGCCATGGCATATGCTTGATATGAGACGCTAGTAGGCTTGCCACCTGCTTCGTCGGTGAAAGTTTCCAGGGGGATACTAGTGCTATTAACTGTGTTACGGCTTCGACTTCGTGGGCCAGAGCTGGCATTCTTGCTTCCGGTCGTCACTTCGACGAGGCGATTTAGAATGGTGAACTCCAGCTTCAGCTTTGTGCTGTAGAAAAAGGACTTGTACGATATCTGATACTCGTATTGGTTCGCATACTCAAGACCTAGGATGGTAATATCGAGGATGATGATGAGAATGTTAACAAGGACAAGGTGCTTCATCAAACGGCGACTTGACCTGGTGTTCCCCATAGACCGTTCGAGCCTCATAAGCTTGACCGTTTCGATAATGTAGAAACTGGATAAGATGATTTCTTGGAGAAAGAAGATAGTGACCTGGATCTTTTCCATAATAGAATAGGGCCTCTGCCACATCTCAGGGCTACTGGAGAAAGAACCATAGACCATAGGGATGATAGCGCCATGGCAGATAATTCCGTCGGTGACAATCATCCATAAGATCAGCCTGAGACGTTTTCGGTTCCGCAGAACCAAATGCAGCCGGGACCAAAGCACCATTGACTGACCGGTGACCATGCACACCCAGCCGATCATAATCAACGTGCAAGAAAAGTAACCCAGCGACGGGGACCCGAAGTACTTGATGAGGAAGCCCGCACAGTACAAGGGAATGCCCCAAGTGGTGATAAGGAAGGTCCAAAAGTACAGCCCGGCATAACGTTTGAATGTCCCCCAGATGATGCAGTTGAGCTTATGATATTGTAAAAGGAGATTGCAAGGAAGACGATGACGATGGTCAGGGATATTTGGGAGTGGCCGTCAACCCCGGAACCGAAGCCGCGAGCCTTCATCCAAATCGCTATCGGAGGTTGTAACGAGATACTTCTTGCTTGGTAATGGAATGAATTAATAATAATGAAGGGTTGCCCAAAAACGTGACGGGCGACGAAAGGATGGCATCTGTTAGAAGAGAGGAAGAAGCAAAGAGCAAAGCGGTTTTTCGAGCCTAGATAAAGGTAGAAGGTCGATTGTTACAAGCCACGCACTCGGCTGCGCTCCTGTGGCCGTTGCAGCTGCACGCCTCTAGCTCAGGGGGGTCCACCGCACGCAGGGCCCTGACTAGTAGGGGTCCAAACCTTTCCCTCAAGCTTTGGTTGGCCGAAGCCGGGAAGCGTCGCTGCATTTGGGTTTAGGGTTAAGTGCCACTGTGCCAGAGAGGCTGCTGTTGTGTATCCGGTTTCGAAAGATGAGAGATGGAGTGGGCTGCGGGCTCAGAAGCCACTGGCGAGCTAGTCAGTCAACTCTGATTCGCTCCCCGGACAGGCAGGCAATGCCAAGGTGCAGAGGGAGAGAAGCCACTTGGGAAGAACTAGATGTCGATTTCGACTGAAGACCTTAAGACGAACAAGGGAAACGGCTGGTGAGATCCTTGAAGCGCATGGACTTGGCATGTTGTCGAGCTGCAGGGGGGTATCTCGGCCTCTCTATCCGGAGGCAAGGGTGACACTGAATCCTGGCTCTGAATATTTGCTAGTGCGTCTCTAGAAGAAAGTTCGCGGTACGATATGGAAAGTAAGCATGCTAATATTGAAGTGATGGTTGAGAAAGGAGAGGAACTTCGCGCGTGAAGGCTTGGAGTGAGCCGGGCTGCGGTCTTTCTTTGGGCATTCCTTGCATATCTTGATATCGTTACCTTGCTTCTTCTAGATCAAGCCCCTGGAGATCTGCAATGTAGACGGGAGGTCTTCTAGAAGGACGCATTTGACGATGGTACTCCCAAAGGACGTATGAGATTTGTCTCTCCTTTATATTGTCTAGTAACAACGCTTCCTCCACCAGCAAGCCTCATCATTAAAGTGTCAAAGCCGGGCCATTTACCCCAGCCATCTTGGCATTTAGTTCCCGTTTCCTTCCGCACGTACAGTCGGACTCCTCGTGTATCCGGCCTAAAAGATTGACTAAGGGACGCCACCCATAGCGCCTATTTGTGGCGGAACCCGCCAGCATGGTAATTAATAGCTGCGAGAACAAGGGTATGAAATGCATGATTAGCGACATCGTCGCTGCCCCGCCATTTGTAGTGAACATTTGATCCTCTTAGCTTTGGCCTAGCCTGAATCCGAGCTCTAGTGGGCTAATTCAAACTTTGGTCACACACACTCACAACCTGGCCACCTACTTAGTAACTGGCCCTTCTGCACATTCGTGACAATTGATGGCAGATGACGGCTTGTCACTGGTTTCAGCCATTTCACCTGGAATCATGCCATTTCGTTGTCGAGATCTCCGCGGAGTAGACTGTCTGAATCGTGGACATTTTCCGGTGTTGGCGCGTAGCGTCCTTGAGTTGGCGGGATAACGCGGGCAGCACACGGATAGTTAACTTGCCGCCAAAGACGGAGACACTAATAAGAGAGACGTGAGTTGAGCAGTTGTGCCTTGAGTCAGCAGGCCAATCCCGCTCTAGCTGTAGTAAATCGCGCGGCCACCAAGGAACAGAGCTGCTGTTCATCCACTGCTCAACGCAGTGCACCAAAGAAGACGCGAACTTTAGATCTGAATATTAACAACGCTTAAATTCTCAAGACGCAATAAGCGTTTTGCCGGCGGACGCGTCTCAAAATGTGCTCGCATCTTTAGGACAACCACGCGGTTCAGCAGTTGCCCAGATAACTGTACCAGGGTCGAAGACGACCTCGTCACGGAGAATTGCTCGCAATTCGAAAAAAAAATCGGGGGCGCTTGCAAGGACCCTAAGGTGGTGAATTTTGGCCAGTCAAAGAGCAGGAGTCAGTGTATGAATCATAAGGATGAAGGCTATAGCGATCGTAACACACGTTGAGAATCGCCTCGTCGGTTTCTTTATTGGCGAAGGCGCAGCGTGTCAACGACAAACGGCATTCTGTTACGGTTCGAGGTGGCGGGCAGTGTATGGGAATACCACGTGCAGTGAATAGTAAAGAATATGCTTCCTAATATACCATGGGCCCTTAGTATAGGCCCCTGTGCTGAAGTTTAAACCAGAGCCCAGCCTATTAGCTCCTATCCAGACTTTACGCAGTTGGCTACGTGCAGGATTGATCGGGCAGTTGGATCCATACTGATAGAACCTTCGAGGGAATGATGGCGATATGTTAAGGTTGAGTTGTGCAAGGGATTTACTCCCTTGCTCGTTATGTGGAAATCCTTTCCACATTGTGGATTCACATCCATAATGGATATCATGTCCATCCATACCACCGTGATCTTAGTCATCATCCACATCAATTCCATATCCTCGGATGTGTAGTGGAGTGGAGTGGCTTTGAACCCTGTGAGACAGTCACCATCCGCTAGTAACTACAAATCTCTCACGAGATTATCATACAGTACGATACCTATTCAATCTTTTCCCTCCTTGTCATCCCCAACTTAGCGAACGCACAATTGGCTTTCGTATGAGTACTAAGTTAATAACTCTCAAGTATGTTTTCGCTTGTCGCCCGTGCGAGCTCAGTTGGTCGACCGAATTGAGTTGGCTGAAGTAATCGTGGTTCGCGACGGTCCTGAAGCAGGTGTGGCCGTGGCCGAAGACGACAAGGCCATGGTTTGGACTATGCCTTGACAATGAACGTGACGACCACTTTCCGAGTGGCTGCTTGCAAACTCGACCTGTTTGGTGAGCTGTTTGGCAAGTAAACTCTTTTCTGGGTGTACTCCCTTCAAGGGTGTGCTCAACTCAACGTATTTCAATATATTGAATGGATTGATGATCAACGTCAACTCAACGTCAATCAACATTGAATTTGGATTACATAAACCTCAATCCATTTTGAGCTATCGTTGATTGAATGGATTGAAGGTGGTGGATTTAGGGTAGTACGTCCTGGAGGATTTTTGGCATCGTGCGTAGGTTTAGTGACTAAAGTGTGCTTGGCCCTGTGATCCACCTTTCCCATGGCACTAACCTTAATATAGTTTAACCTTAGTGTTCCCTATTGGATGAATACCGACACGCTCCATGATCGCGTTCTTCCGCGACCGTGTTCCAGTTGGGCGCTCTGAACCAGAAGGAATGGAGTCTACGGCGCCCTCCATGAACGACGTTGAGACGCTCTCGTCCGCAACACCTGCAGTGGCCTCTTTGGCAACGCCAGCTCCCAGCCTGCAAGCAGAAACACCACATGAAGAAAGAGAGCATCAGTACCTCTGGCGTTGCTTCCCAGATTGCGTGTGGTCACAACGCGTCCGAGATACGCCATCGTGGGTATGGGGTTTTGGGTACGACGTTGAGAATTCCTCTGGCAGTCGGCGGTGGGTCTGCAAGCGTTGCATCCAGAACAAGAATCCCAAACCCAGAAGCTTCGCGGAGAAGGGAATTCAGAATGCGAATACCCATTTATTCAAGGGTCATGGAATATGCGCTCCCCCGAAGAAGACGAAATCAGCCGCCGAGAAGAAAGCAGAGAAGTTGAAGACCAAAGAACAGAGGTCCATCGCCGAAGTGATGAAGCTCGATACGAGACTCCCGCGCGAACAAGACATTGCGAACAGCCTGGTCAAGGGCTTCGACCGCAAGCATTTCCAGCGTCTTCTACTCGAATGGATCATCGAAGAGAACCACTCTTTTAGCGTCTGTGAGCAAGGAAGACTACGCCAGATATTCGAATACCTCAACCCACTTGTCAAGATCACCGATGCCAACATCACTAGGACCACTATCCGTCGCAAAGTTCTCTCAGCCTACGAAGCGCATAAGGATAAGGTTATAGCAGTGCTGAAGCAGTCATGCGGCTTGATTCACGTCTCCTTTGACGGATGGAAGTCAGGAAACAGGCACAGCATGTACGGGATGCTTGTTTCTTTCGGGACGAAAACAGCCAGCCGCGAAAGCTGGTGCTTGGCGTCCCTGAATTACGTACACGCCATTTTGGACACAATATTGCGGCCGAAATACTGGACGTCCTTGATGCCTATGGAATCCAGGATAGGATTGGATACTTCACACTGGACAACGCAGAAAGCAATGACAGAGCTATGGATGTAATCGGTGGCGAGCTTGGGTTTGTCGGGTCGACGAGGCGTGGCCGCTGCTTTGGCCATACTCTAAACCTGTCGCCAAAGCGCTGCTGTTTGGCCACAAGTTGAGGCTTTCGAAGAGCAGTTGTCAGGCGCAGCGGCGCTGTCTGAGGCAGAGCACACACTTTGGCGGCGCAAAGGACCTGTCGGAAAGCTGCACAACCTCGTGGTTGACGTCAGAAGGTCGGACCAGCTTACTTATATGCTGCGGAGCATACAACGTGCTGAATTCGACATGTCTTCGGATGCCAGGATCAGAGCAAGGAAGCCACTCGATTTGATCATTGACAACGATACCCGGTGGCTTTCTCAACTGTATATGATCAGGCGCGCCCTCATTCTTCGGCCATTCGTCGAGCAGCTCGTCTTGAAGCATCGTCAACAATGGGAGCAGGATAATCGGTCGAGGAGGACAGGCAACCTCAGGAAGTCAGCCAAGGAGCCCCGGATTTGCTTGGAGGAAAACCAGCTTACGGCGAATGACTGGGACGTGCTCGATCACCTGGCCAAGCTTCTGGGGTTCTACGAGGATGCTGTCAAGACTCTAGAAGGCGACGGTCAGCAGCGCAAGCGGAAACGAGGGTGGGTTGGCTCCTACGGAAATGTGTGGGAGGTTATCCAGGGCTTCGAGTTCCTGTTGGAGGTGCTGGAGGACTATAAGCAGCTTGCGTCTGAGCTAGCCGATGCGGAGCACTTCAGAATCAACATCAATTTGGGTTGGGAAAAGCTCAATAAATACTATAGCAGGTTGGACGAGACGCCGATCTACTACACGGCTTTAGCGTTGCACCCGGCTTTTCGATGGGGATATTTCGAGAATGAGTGGAAAGAAAACGCGGAATGGGTCACAAAGGCGAAGCAGATGGTTCGAGACGTGTGGGAAAGGGAATATCGTCACCTTCAGATTGCACGAAATCCCGTGGCCGACGAACCAGTTGCCAAGCGACAGCGGAAGTACTACAACCCGTTTCAGGCGTATTGTGAGCGCACTCGACCGGTCTCCGGGTGCAGTATGGTGAAAGAGGAAGCTTCTTCGCCTGACGGCATCGACGACGACATGGACGAGCTCGAATTATGGCAGTCGTCGTGGGAGGATGAGGACAACGATGTTAGAGACCCAATATCGTATTGGCATGAGCGCAGACGGCGGTATCCTCGCCTTTCACGAATGGCGTTGGACTTCCTTACGATTCAGCCGATGTCAGCAGAGTGTGAGAGGTTGTTTGCAGCGGCAGGGCGTATGGTGACGCCTCTACGAAGCCGGCTTGATGCTGATATTATAGGGATGTGCCAAGTGTTGCGGTCGTGGTTACGGGCTGGGGTGATCGACGACCTGGACGAATTGTTTCTTCCTGTTGAGGAGAGTACTGGTACTGGGGCGGATGAAACATCGTGGGTAGCGATGGGATGTGAAGACAAGGAGAGGGAAGAGCGAGGGTGGAAATAGCTTGGCTTGGAGGTCAACGACTTCAACCAGTGGACATTCAACTCAATTTGACTCGCAATTGATCAACTCCACTGGGGATTATGGTTGACCAGGTCAACTCAACGCAACTGAGGCATTCCGTTGATTGAATTGAATGGTTCCCACCCTTGGTCTCAAGATGTCAAGCAGCCGGAGATACCTGTCTCCGATGAAGAAGCTCGCGCTGGCACCAGACGGGAACACAGTTGAGCGAATGGAAACAATCCAGGCATACACACTACCACCATGGCACAGCCGCCTACCCATCGGGTACGACCTCGACCGAGATATGGCGACAGAAACCGCCAACAGGATGGAGGGCATCCTGGTGGCAACCAGTGCTTCTGAGAAGGCAGGAAGGGTAGGCATGGGCGGCGTCGTTCGTGATACTCTGAGCAACAGACCGGACGAAGTGGTGGCTAGGTACTCGATCGCGATCGGCTCGAGAGACGATCAGAACGTGTACACAGCAGAGCTGGGAGCTATCGCGATGGCGCTGAGATGCATGCCGGATGGACTTCAACATCGACAGTTGACGATTATGACGAGCAGCCGATCAGCACTGCAAGTGATCGCGCGGCCGCAACAGCAGTCGGGACAATGTACCGTCCAGGAGATCCATAGGCATGCCGAACGACTCCAGAAGAGTGGCAACATCGTCAAAATGCTGTGGGTACCAGCCGGAGACAAGGACTTTCCGATGGGCAGCGAGGCAAAGACGGAAGCGCGAAGAGCCGCACGAGGAAGATAGAGACCTGAGAAACCAACATACCAAGCGCGTTCCACACGGATGAGACTAGCGATCGCACAGCAACAGCGGCAGAAGATCCTGCCCGATGGGGTCGGAAAGTACGCGAAGCGAATCGACAGAGCGTTACCAGGTACACACACGCGCGCCCTGTATGATGGATTGAAGAGGCGCGAAGCAGACATGCTCTCCCAGCTTCGCACGGGAATGGCTAGGATCAACAGCTACCTGCACAGGATTGGAGCAGCAGAATCGGACCGATGCAACTGTGGACGAGCAGCAGAAACGATGGACCATTTTCTATTCCGGTGCACGAAATGGGACACGCAGCGAGAAGGCATGCGACAAGTCGGACAAACAATGATGGGAAACCTCTCGTTCTTTTTAGGCGGAAAGACAGCATCGGATGGACCTAAATGGACATCTCACCTACAGGCGGTGCGGGCGGCGATTAAGTTCGCCATGGACACGGGGAGACTTGCTGCAAACCAGACTAGATAACTTACTAACTAACCACGTTTAGCGGCCAAATCTGGCGATACTAACACCAAACAGCCTCAAGTTGGCAGACCATGCTTCAGCTGCTGAAGATAGGATGCTGAACACTTGGAGATATTGGCCTTCAAGCAGGCATGTCACATCAGAGTCAAGCGAGGCGAGACCAATCAGTGGACGAGGAAGAATGTGGGGCTTCTGGGTGATCTCGATCAATCGTTAGAACTGAAAATAGTTTAGCGTCATGGCCCTATGAGGCTTGGTCCTCCCGGGCGTAATAAATTTCATTCATTCATACACTGTTCTCCAAATGCCCGCCCTTGGACCCACTCACTCATCTGCACGATTTGCGAGTAGCCCACGACGAGCATCATACTAACCCCGACCTCTCTCACGATTCTTCGAACACTCTCGGCTCCATGCCTTGACCATGACTTTCTCCATTAATGCTCCCCAGTATCTGCCGAATAGCATGCATCCGCCAGCTCAACACATGTCCCCCTTATCGAGGCCAGGCTTTCCCGGCTCTACGGCGGCTGTGGAGATATTTTCCCACCCCACAGCTTCTCAGTGGTCGTTGTCCGACCTTTGGACGTAAGGACGTGTCTGGATTCTCGGCGAAGGATGTCGCTGGGGAAGCTATCAAGACTGGCGTTGGCAATCTCCTCTTTTATCTTCAGTCTGCCATGATCAAGTTGGATTTACCCCTGGCCGGCCCCGGTCCTCGTCTGTGCCTGTCATCGCGTGAATTGCTCGAAGTCGCTCTTCTTCGTACCTGGCACTCAATGTCTTCCCGTGGTATGTCAGGTCCTCATCCTTAATGAGGACGAAAGGCATAGAGGAGAACCACATTTTGCGGTGTTCGTGACGTCTTGGTGGTGATATTGCCTGCGTTTGGTCATACGAACGGCCCTGAGGGAAGCCGGCACATCCGTTCGAATATACTGTTAAAAGATGGACGGCGTACGTGTCGTCATAGACAAGTCTCTGAGAAAACACGTAAAATACAATACACACACCAATATAGAAGCTTCCCCTAGACACATCACGATCCATCGCTCGTCGTGTGATCATGAAAGGACCCCCAGCTGCAGGACCTCCCGCGAGGTTTGATCATGTCCCCACTACGAAATAGTCTCGATCGTGGCGTTGACCAATAAGGTCTTACGGAGTGCTCCGTAGTGCCCTGGTATACGGGTTTATCGCCGATCAAGTGGTGCCTGAGACAAAAGCCTCATTGGTTTGAGCCATCTCATCGAGGCGCTTCGGAGGGGCTGTTTCATCAAGGCGAAGCGGGGTTGGTCCTTGGCATCTTTTATTAAATGGCAGCTACGTAACGATTGCCCGCTTCTGAAACGAGAAAAAAAGAAGGGGGGAGGGTTTATTTTTTGCGTACATAAATCCCCTTCGATGAGAAGTCAAAACCCACACACCTGCTGATGCCGACTGGATATGACGCGCTATACTTTGATGACGTATGAGAGAGTGAAGGTATATTAGAGCTCTATCGCGAGCTGGCCCTGGATAAGGGGTTTTCATTTCACGACTTTTAGAATTCCTATTTTTTGAGCTAGGAGAAGAGAGATAACGTTACGGTCAGCTGCCCTTGATACCGATTCAAGCAGCTTATGTAGGGTTACTTTGACACCCATCGATTGCGACTACATATCATCACGAAGAACGAGGGTTCACCCTCAAACTTAACATCCGATGCCTCTTTTCTCTTCGAGGCAAGATAATAGGCCGGAGGAGGATGGCCAGGAACCAGAGGACGCAGATCAGGCCCCTCCCCCAGACGAGCACACCCGCTTGCTGCCGAACCGGGGGAACTCACGCCGAGGAAACCTCTTGGCGCCGGATGACCCTGCTGTGTCGCCATACAACCTCTGGAGCATCCGGGCTCTACGGTATTCGACGATTGGGTTTACGTTGGTGACGCTGGTGTGGTGGATCTTGCTGTTGGTGTCTATGTTTGCCACGCCACCCGGCTTCCAGATGAGGGGGAGCATGTTCCAGTCGTTTGGGTATGCGAACTTAACGTTGGCGAATTTACTATTTACGTTAATGTTTTTCGGTGTGCCCGCGAAAGCTGTTAGGATACTGGTTATGTCTATGTCGGTAAGTTTTATAATGCTTTTACAGGATGATGGAAACTTAGTATCTAACATGGGGGTGGGGGATAGGCTGTCCTTGTGCTTGATATGATCCTCATCTTGTCAGTTCAAAAGACTCGATATGAAGAAGGATGGGTTGGAGCAGTCAGTGTCATCTGGGCACTGTTTATGAGTCTATGGACCCTGCTGGTGGATCACACGGTGAAATGGGGCAAGGCAGAGGAGGAAGAGCGATTGACAGGGCGCGCTGAGACGAGGCGAAACCTCGTAGAATGGACAGAGGTGATGGTCTCTACGGTGGTATGGTCCACGATGTGCATCGCGTTGTTCCTCGTGACCTAACTATCATCTTACGAGCAGTTGACGCCGGCGTGGCACCTCCCGGAAAGCTATATTGGGTTGACAGCCATAAGTACCGAGTACATGTGCACTGTCACGGAAACAAGACCGAAGATAAACCTACGGTGCTCTTTGAGGGAGGCGAGCGGACGGTGGAGTATTCGTTCTGGGACTTTGCCGAGAATGCTCTCAGAAATGAGTCCTTCCCGCGGTACTGTTTCACGGATAGACCCGGGTTTGGCTGGTCTGATACATCACCATCTCCTTCTTCAGCTGGATTTGTTGTCGATATACTGAGCGAGGCGCTGGCAAATGCAGGAGAAAACGGTCCTTGGGTACTGGCGAGCGCCGGCATCGGGTCAATCTACTCACGAGTCTTTTCCGCACGTCATGGAGATGCTATCAAAGGCCTTGTGCTAGTTGATCCGCTGCACGAAGACCTCCTCGCCAAGGTTGGTCGGCCGGGAACGGGATTCCTGCTCTGGCTTCGGGGCGCCATCTCCCCGCTCGGACTGGACCGTGTCCCAGAGGCCATCTTCCGGGGCCGAACCAGTCGGGACCGAGTATACGGGCGGTCAGCCTATCAGGGCGGCAAGTACATCCTGGCCAAGCTCCAAGAGAACTGGGTCGCGGCGTCCATTACACGACGAGATGCGCAGACTAGCCGGGCCATACAGGATAAGCAGACACCGCTGGTGGTGATTAGCTCTGGGAAGCATACCAAGGCGAGCCGTCAGTGGGAGGAGAAGCAGCGGGATCTGACGAAGTTGACGGAGAAGCTCCGGAGTTGGGACATTGTAGACGGGGCGCCGCACGAGGTGTGGAGTACGTTTGAGGGAAGGGAAAAAATTGAGAAGAGGTTGAAGGAGCTGGTGCATGCACGATCATGAGCATGAGAGAAAGTATGAGCAGGATTCGTGGATGACGTCTGCCGTTAGTTGGAATAGCCCCTGAGCAGATCCCCACAGGATCCAGCATCCTCTTGTGAGAAAGCAAACTCAACTCCATTACCCTATGACAGCTCCTTGGGGAGCGCATATTCAGGGCATTATTACGACTTGAGCGAGGAGGATTAAAAGTTCAATTACTTACTGTTCCTATGGTATTTCCACAAGCATATTGCGCTGATCTGTTTGCGACCTATGCCCCTCCATATTAGAAAACTTGATGTCTCAATCATCCCCAGGCTAGCCCTCCTCGCTGCAGTCCTCGTCTACGCCATCTAGTCCGGGTATACACCCCCTCTCTGTATCAACGGCAGTCGAACGGGAGGCCACATATGGGGCAATGGCACGCTCCAAACCTTTTCCGGCCAGGAGTTTCGCTTATAGCCGTTCGCTGCTCCCGCATTTCATCACGCGCTAGATACCACACAATTTATAGAGAGGGGGGCGGTACAGGATGAGGTCAGACAAACCTTTGCTTCTATTGACTGGGCAGATATATGATCTAAACATTTCATTATCTTTATCTTGTAAAGCTTTTGTAACCATCTTAAACGCCTAATGTTTGAGGAAACGCGATCCCCTGGGTCACGAGCTCGGGTTCCACCTCCGTAGCAAGAGGAAGATCTAGTATCAGGGGCGGGAACTAAGCGCTCATCATGCTAGCATAAGGATGTGGCCTCAGCCAGCCCCCGCTCGCCCCAAGGACCCTTTTGGATGTAGCTGGGCATGACTGGCACCAAGATGCTGACATCATGGAATGCTTTGGCCAATCGCTATCACAAGAAAGGATCCCCACGCCGTCCAGAACCTTAGTCCCGGAGATGATAAAAGGGTCCAAGTTCTTGAGCTTCGGTGCCTCCTCGTGAGTCAGACTCTCCCGTGGCAGAAGACTCATCACAACTCAAAGATAGCCCCGTGGACATCAATTCACGAGCACTTTGCTGAGTAAGCCGTCAATTCAATCCACAAACCCTGATATTGACGTGGATGGATTGATTCCCTGCCCTGGCGCTCCTTCTGCCAGTCATTCACATCGCCAACCACGACGACGATTGCAATGGCGACAATGATGGCCACGCCTTCAACCCACTCAACCTTTGCTCCTACATGGTGTGTCTGGCTAAATGTTTGGTACAGCCCTAGGGCAAGTGAGGGTGTCAGACGGAAGAGGCAGGCCCAGCCGGGATGACTGAGGTCAGGGTCAACGGAAGAAAAACCCCGCTGCCCACATCGGATCACATCATCAGAACATCATCATTGAATTGATCAATTGAATAGCCTCAGTTTGGGGTCAAATTTATCATATTTTCCCTGTGAATTCTATAACTATTGAACCCGTCACTTCGGACTGTTGTTTTAGCCGACGGATCCGACAGAGGGGTTGCTTACAAACCTGCAGCCAGGACAGTGAAACCCAAGAGTGTATATCGAAAGAAGGGAGAAACGCAGCGTCAGGAAGTTTAAGTAGCATTCGATCGGCAAGACAATACGTATGCCTGGAAGCTGCTTTGCCTCGTCATTCTGAGATAATAGGTGCTAACCTGACTGGACAGTGACTCGTCGAGAGCATAACGTGATTATGGGAAATTTCTCCCTTGTGATACTAAACTAGAATCGTACTGATGCCTAGAGCTCGCATCTGTTTTATCCATTCATCTAAAATCTCTTTACCAAGTGCTATGAGAAGCTCACAATCTGCGCGCCAGGAAGTGGCATGGCGCCAACGCCATCCCTCAGCGACAGGCCTATCAACAGAACCCAGCAACACAGTTAAGGCCATCGAGAATAAAGCAGAGAAATCACTCCTCCTCCTCTGGGACGACCTCCCCGCCTGGCGCCGCGACAACGCCTTCATTCGCTCTGGCTATTACCAAATCCGCCCTTCCTACCTGCACTCGCTGCGCTCCCTCTTCTATCTACACAATGAATCCGTCAACATCTGGTCGCACCTCGTCGGCGCCATTGTAGCCGTCGCTGGCTCGCTCTACTTGTACTATATCATCGGCCCGCGCTACGACTCTGCCATGCCATCTGACGTGCTCGTCTTCGCGTGCTTTATTGGCGGCGCAGTGCTGTGCCTTGGCATGAGCGCGACGTTCCACGCTGTGCTAGATCACAGCCAGGAGGTGGCGCGCGGTGGGGGAATAAGCTGGATTACACGGGAATTATCGCGTTGATTGTGGGAAGCTTTGTGCCGGCGCTATATTATGGCTTCTTTTGCAAGCCTACGCTACTCACGGCGTACTTGTGCCTGGTGAGTTTGGCTTTGAGAAGACATGACGTAACGGTGACGGCCACTGACAAAGACCCAGATCTGTCTGCTTGGCACCGGATGCGCCACTGTCTCGTGGGTAGAGCAGTTCCGCACCCCAAAATGGCGACCATACCGGGCCGTGATATTCATCGGCCTCGGTTTATCTGGCTTAATCCCTATTATCCACGGCGTCGCCATCTATGGCTACAAGGGGCTCGAGGACAGGATTAGCGTCACCTGGATCATCATCCACGGCGCCATGTATATCTTCGGCGCAGTTCTCTACGCGGTCAGGCGCCAACGTCCCAATCGTCCCCATAGTGGCGGTGACTGACTGACTGGGAATGTAGGCTCGATGGCCGGAGAGGAGCTTCCCGGGAGCATTCGACATATGGGGCAGCTCCCATCAGATCTTCCATATGTTTGTCCTGCTCGCTGCGGCAATGCATTTTTATGGCATGGCGAAGGCGTTTGACTACCATCACACGGTCTTGGGATCCCAGTGCTTGGCCAAATAAATCGAGACGGTTTCGGCCATGTACCACTCTCCATTGGCGGAAGGACGTTTATCATTATTATTCGTTACTTGGGTCATTCTCAGCACCCGTATCTGTAGTTATGAATTGGGAAGTTAAAAGCGTCTAGTAATGGTAAAAAGCTAACCCCTACGAGTATGTTGATGTGCTATTTGGTAATGGAAGACGTGAGGGCTGGCGAAGGTGTGCACTTCGTGCTCCCGTGCGCTGCTTGTTGATCCACATGTGGCAGTCTTTCTGAGCACCCATATTCAGGATTCCAGCAACATAATGACTTTTTACGGGCGCAGAGGTTGTCTGCCTTGTTTATTTGTCCAGGATTGGGTCCAATTTTGCCATACAGGTGCATGCGAGCTCGATGCTGCACCCAATCTCCGATGGAGACTTGGCGGCGTTTCTGCCATCCCTGTTTTTGGCGCTTCGATATATAATATGAGCAAGACGCCAGTGAGTGCTTGATCTAGCACTCCATTCCATAATTCTTTTGGTCTTTAAGACTGTGACAGACCATGATTGGTAAGCAACAATTTCATTCCATCTTCGCGGCATTGAAGCCCTAGATTCCACTGCGCTTCTATCACTTGAAACTCGCGCCCGAGCCGCATATGCCATCGCTAGCTAACCTGTTCCGCGTACGCAGCCTACCCAGCCTTTCGCAAGCAGGTCCGTCGCACTTGGTCAGGCAGAAACTCTGGCCAAAGGGTCAACCACATCTGCAGCGACGATGAAGGAGCCAACCTTGGGCTCTACCACGAGAGATCGCCGTTGCTTCGCTTACCACCCGTGAGTGAGGAGCGCCATGGATTGATGAGGCGCTTATTTGACGGCACAAGCACTCCGGGCAAAGACAGCCCGAATCGTCTGGTCAAATGGCCAGCAAATGCTTTCCATGTCACCAAGGTTACGCTGATGAGCAGTAAGCATGTCTCCGCTGATTGATTGAACTACGACTGAATTGACGTGATAGACTACGTCAACGTCCTGCTCCCATTCGTGCCACTAGGTATCATTGCCGGCGTGCTTGGTTGGAGCCCTGCGGCTGTGTTCTCGCTGAACTTCATCGCCATTATTCCCCTGGCAGCGGTGTTATCCTTCGCTACGGAAGAGATTTCCATCCCACTGGGCGAGACGTTAGGAGGGCTGCTGAATGCCACTTTTGGCAATGCAGTTGAGCTCATTGTGAGTATCGTCGCCCTGAAGAAGAACGAAATCGAAGTCGTGCAGTCGTCAATGCTTGGTTCCATTCTATCCAATCTTCTTCTTGTCATGGGCAGTAGCTTTCTGCTCGGCGGCCTTGTCAACATGAAGGATGATTCAGGCAACGGCACCGAGCAAACCTTCACCAGTGCGATGGCACAAACGACATGCTCCTTGTTAGCGCTGTCAGCCGCCTCAATGATCATTCCCGCTACTGTGAGCAGCCTCCCAGAGCCCAGTCCACAAAAGATTGTGCTACAATAAGCATCAGGAGGAAGACTAACCTCGATATGCAGCTCTACAACATCCTCAACAGCTCGGATCAGCACGGTAAAACCGAAACCATCCTTTGGCACTCGCGGGGGACGGCCATCATCCTTCTTATCCTGTACGCCCTGTATCTGTGCTTCCAGCTGCGGACGCACAAGAATCTATTCAGCGAGGGGACTGATGAAACGACTTCCGTTGATGAGGGAGAGGACGAGCCCGAATCGGTAATGAGTCCTTGGTCTGCTGCAGCGGTACTGATTGCCGTGACCGTTGTTATCTCCTTCTGTGCAGACTACCTGGTGGGCAGTATCGACAGCATCGCCAAAGATGCGCACACCAGCAAGAGCTTCATTGGCTTGATCCTGATCCCCATTGTCGGCAACGCGGCCGAGCACGCGACAGCGTGTGTGATGGCCGTAAGGAATAAAATGGATTTGGTGAGTGACATCCTGTTTCTTTATCTGGTTGTTTTATTGTGAACTGACAAGTCACATTAAACAAGGCCACGGGTGTTGCAATCGGATCCAGCATCCAGATTGCGCTGCTGGTTACGCCGTCGCTGGTTGTCTTGGGCTGGGCAATGAATGTGCCGATGAGTCTGAATTTCGATATTTGTGAGTTACTATGAGGACGTAAGCGACTTTGAACACGCTTGCTGATGCTTGTTGCAGTTGAGACAATTATCTTCGCTGTATCCGTTTTAGTTGTGACAGGCACGGTGCAGGATGGGAAATCTAACTATCTGGAGGGAGTCATGGTGAGTTTACGTTTCCCTGCCCTTCTATAGCTACAGCGTACTAATTACGCTGCAGCTTGTGGGACTCTACATTATCATCGCTTTGACATTCTGGGCTATCCCCAGTGGAGTTTTGGGAAACGCTATGGGCTGATTGCCGGGTTGCGATGTGCTGAAGGCTTGAAAGTTACACGACCTAGGAATTGATAAGCATGCATTTTGCTTTCATAGTGGTACATTCCCTGGAAGGGGTAACTCGGGAACATTAAACAGCGAAAACAGGGATTACTGCAGGGTCCACTTTATTCTGGGGTGCCATCACAGAGGCTAACTCAAGTCTTGGGTATTGCTTGAAACTGAAAAGGATGGATTGAGCTTAGAGGAGGCTTGAGGAGAGGAAGTGGGTTGGTATCAGAGCCGGTTCTTTTCCTGGATACCTAGTCTACGGCGCATCCTCAGGATCCAACATCTTGTGACGCAGTTGCCATCCTGGATGCTTGCACAGGGGGAGTCGTCATTCTGATTATACTAGCACGCAATGACCCCAAAAACTTGGGGAAATAGGGATAGCTTAGAATTCCCAGGGAATTATGCCAATGACGCACCGTGTTCAAAAATGACACTCCTCTGACGTTATGTACTGGCGACCCTGAAAATCAACCATCGGCGGTCGGGCTTGAACAAGCCCTGAAGCAGCAACAGTTGGGCCGACATTCGGATGCCAGTGTTTTACCAGCGGATGTACGAGCAGATAGAAGTGAAAGTGACTTGACAGCTCGTTTTATTAAATCGATCAGCAACCAAATCAAGATTTGTGTTGGGTTCCCATTAGCGCAACATTTCCGGGTTTCGTCCCATCTATTGGCTAAAGATCAACTCAAAGGCCTCGTGGCCATCGAAGCAAACAATCGCGGGTGAAACGAAGGCGTTGTCGGGTGACGCGGCCGGCTAAATGATTCACGAGAATTGTCCAGCAGCTGGATCTGGCGTTGAGATTACGAGACGAGTCTGGGATTGTTTCGCTATTTAATGCAGAATTACTTGGGGCAAATTGGAGTTGATCAGGTACTACTGCCGCTAACAATCAAGGGCAAGAACAGCAGTCGATGACGAGTTTGCCCACTTTTCTCTGCGTATTTCCCTGATGGACATCGTGGAATCTGCGCTTAATGGCCTTGGCAGCGCGATAGACATGTAATCTCGTCATGGGAAAAGCTTGTACGAATCTATACCGCCTTGTGATCACGAATAAGTCAACATGCTGGGCCAGATAAGAGCCCTTTAAGAACGACTCACTCCTCGTTCCCTTAGTCGTGCAGCACGAAACCCAACAAGAAGTCAACAACCTTCCTCGACATCCACTTTCACAGGCACCCTTCCATACGCCCAGTGCGCTGAACCAAATCATTCATTGCCATGGAAGACACCAAATTCCCGTTGGCGAGCGCCATCATCTCCGACGATCCTGAACACCCATTCTTTCCCGTCCACATCAAGGTGCCAGGTTACGTCGCGACGTCCTTACCAACAGCAGCGTTACTCACGATATTCTTTGGGGCATTGGCGGCCATTTTGACGACGTCCAAGGTTTTTCTCAAGCGGTCGAACCCTACTCTTTCGAAGGGAGAAGTATGGACGGCATCATGGTTTATTCTTTGTGGATTTATCCATCTCTTCTTTGAGGGTACGGTATATTCCTACTATTTGGTTGATAACATTCCATATTTGCTAACGTATTGCTTAGGCTACTTTTCCTATAACTCCCTCGATATGGGCAGCCGCACCGACCTCTTCGGTCAGCTCTGGAAGGAATATGCCCTCTCTGACTCCCGCTACATGACACGGGATGCGTTCGTCGTCTGCATGGAATCCTGTACAGCGTACCTTTGGGGCCCACTATCCTTTCTCTGCGCCTACTATATTACTATTGACCACTCTCTCCGACACCCGTTGCAACTGATCGTGAGCTTGGGGGAGCTGTACGGCCTCATCTTGTACTACGGAACGTGCGCATTTGAGGAGCTGGTTCATGGTGTGGTGTTGAGTCGTCCAGAACGGTTTTACTATTGCGTTTATTATGCCGTATGCAACTCTTTTTGGCTATTTACACCCGGGTGGTTGATTTATCAGAGCGTGCGGGAGACATCGATGGCTTTCGCGAGGACCAAGTCGGCGGATAAGGGCAGGAAGATCTAGCAGACCTCTTACAAGAAATCAAGGGTTGACGTCGGTGCAAAGTGCGAGAACTTGCTTATCACATTTAATAACCTCATTTCAACCTAGAACTATAATTAGAACGAATTTTGCCGGCTACTGCTTGCAAAACGTCCAGACAATCTCGACCAGCCTGCTTCTCGTCCTCTTCTCATCAAATACCTGGCCGTGATCCAGATCTTGAAACCAGATCACGTCCAATCCATCATCTTTCCGCCCGGGGTCCATCAAGTCCGTAGTTTCCAAGGCCCAATTGTCTGACCCCATCAGATACGCCCGAATCGCTTTTGTGTCGATCACACTGTCTCTGCCGGCCAAGACCACAGTCACCGGATGATCTTGAATGTCCTCCTTCCACAACAAGTTGTCAGCCCAGAAGAAGCGGCGGAATAGCGTGTGAGAGATGCCTATATCCTCGGAACCAAAGTAGGAGAGTAGATAATAGTTGGGGGGACTTGGCCTTCTAGTGGGAGGTGATGTTCCTGTGGTTTGTGGAGAAAGTTCGGCGGCAAATATGGGCGTCATGCTACAAGCCGCTAAGGATCCCGCGCTCCGTGAGAAGTTGGGCTTGGACAGTAACAGTCAAGCTGTTTTGTTTGGACTGGAAGGAGCCACAGATTCTACCATAGTTAATGGAGTTGACTAGTGGGACATACAGATGCGGGAACATCATAGCGGTGACTGGACTTCCCCAGGGGGGCTATTTGGACGTGGGACATTCTAGCCCGTGCACATTCCTCTATCCTCACCCCCCTCAGGAGTCGGCCTGGGATATCATTCTGCGAAAGGAGGACTGGAGATCTCTAAGGAGGCTGAACCCGATGCATACTGGGATGGATGGATGGAATTTATTACGCCCGGGAGGACCAAGCCTCATAGGGCCCTAGCTTATGTTCCGTGTGCCCTTCGTATGATTCCTCGTGTTACAAAAAGCCCTTAATCTATCCAGATGCCAGTGTGTCCATGTCACATTGTCCTTTCCTCGGCGGGGTCTCGTGGGGTTAGTAAGTAGTGGCAAGTGCGCTTGAAGGCAATTCTCCAAGTGTTCAGTTTCCTATCTTCGGCCGCTGAAGCGAGACCTGCTGTCGTGCCACGAGGATGCGTGGGAGGGTTAGTCGGGGGTTAGTATTGTTAAGGGAATGCTATGCCATCTGTCTTCCTCCTAACTGCGGGTAGGGTAGAGCTTCGGGCAGTTTCTGCTGAACGATTCGTGTGGGCCTCCGCAGTGAACGCACTTCATGGTTTCCTCGCGGCAGTTATCGTGGCGATGTCCCTCCTTGGCGCACCTGGCACACCTCTGGCTGTTTTTGCACTGGAAGGCCTTGTGGCCAACCTCCTGACAGTTGTAGCATTGCTCGGGGCGTGGCCGTCGCTCAAACACTCCGGTGTACCCTGACTCTCCGCCGGCATGGAAGAAGCCCTCCGTCAGGAGTCTCCTTGCGTCGGCGCTTTTGGTGGCGTGGGTCACTGGCCCGACGGCAAAAAGAAACCGCGATGGGATTGAAGTGATTATTGAGAAAGCGCTGGACTGGGAAAGGAGAAGTGGCGCGACATTTGAGGCAGAAAAGACGGCGATCATACACTTCACCCGCAAGGCGTACAAGTCCGACTCAGAGCCCTTCGTGATCAAGGGACAGCTTGTCCGACCTAAAACCCAAGTCAAGGTTCTCGGAATGATCATGGACTCTGGCCTGAAATACAAAGAACACATCGCGCGAGCTGCGACCAAGGGCCTGGAAGCGGCCATGGAGCTGCAGCGGCTCAGGGGTCTTACCCCAGCAACAGCAAGACAACTGTTTACAGCCATGGTGGCCCCTGTGGTGGATTATGCCTCAAACGTCTGGATGCACGCATGTAAGTATCGAAGGGCCAGCCCTATCAACCGAGTCCAGAAGATTGGGGCACAAGCAATCGTAGGAACATTCCTCACGGTGGCAACAAGCGTAGCAGAAGCAGAGGCGCATATCGCCAGCGCACAGGAGCGTTTCTGGAGGCGGGCGATCAAGATGTGGGTTGACCTCCTCACCCTGCCAACAACCAACCCACTCCGCAACGCTACGTCTCGTATCCGAAAGTTCAGAAGATACAACCGCTCACCATTCACGAGCTGGCAGTGGCACTCAATGAGATACCGATGGAGGAGTTAGAAACGGTCAACCCATTCACACTGGCACCTTGGGCAGAACGGGTACAAACGATCGTTGTCGACAAGGACGAGACAGAGATGAGACAAGCAGATCTGGGCTGGGCAATACGGGTTGCAGTGAGCAGTTCAGCACGAAACGGCGTAGTAGGAGTCGGCGGGGTCATCGAGATCCCTGTGTCGGTGCGAGGAGGGCCGAGACTGGAGCGATTTTCCTTTACCCTTGGTATGAGAACGGAACAGAACCCATTCTCTGCGGAGCTGGCGGCGATGGCATACGCATTGAGGCACTTACCAGACCTGAGATACCGAAGCGTGGCACTGTTGACGAGCAACAAGGCTGCCGTGCTCACGATCCGAAATCCCCACCAACAATCTGGTCAAGAGTATGTTGGATGTATATACGACTCCATCGATGCGTTGAAGGCCAATGGAAATGCGATAGCTGTCATATGGATGCCCACCAGTGCTGAACACAAGCTCCTGAAGACTGCTAAAGAAGAGGCGCGGGATGCAACCCGAGATGGTGCCATCCCGGCCCTGAAGTTTCCCAGAATGCGATCGACGACCCTTAACATGGCTCGATTGAGCCAGTGTACTAGCAAACACCTACCAGACAATGTCGGAAATTTTTCGAAGAGAGTCGATGCTGCACTACCAGGCAAGCATACTCGACAACTATACGACCGCTTGTCATGGAGAGAAGCTAGCGTGTTGGCGCAGCTCAGGACAGGCATGGCCAGACTGAATGGATATCTCTTTCGGATCACAGCAGCATCATCACAGCAATGCGCATGTGGACAAGCGATAGAGACGGTTGAGCATTTTCTCTTCCGATGCAGAAAATGGACGGCACACCGAGCCGAAATGTTGCAGTGCACCGAGACACAAAGAGGAAATATCTCATTCTTCCTAGGAGGAAAGTCACCGTCAGACGATGCAAAATGGACGCCAAATATGGACGCAGTCCGTGCGACTATACGATTTGCAATAGCCACAGGTCGACTCGACAACACGCAACGTTGAAGATAGATTGCGAAACCTTACCTATTCTTTCTTACTAACCTACCCTACATCAAACACCTCGTGCCATGGACAGCAGGCACCATCGTGGCAGGTGATTTTAACGCCAGACACCACACCTGGCAGACAGGCCTGACTACGAACCGTGGCAATGATATCGCCTCTTGGGCATCGGAAAACGGCCTCGGCCTGCTGAACACTTCAGACATCCCTACAAACCCCCATGGAAACACTATCGACCTCGCCTTTACGAATGTACCTCTTGCTGAAGCTAACATTGAGGACCACCTCGCCACCAGCTCTGACCACTTCACTCTTAGTCTAACACTCCCGGATATCAAGCTGGCCCCAATACAACCGGGCAAAATTCGCGTAACAACAGACGACGAGCTCAAGCGCTTCGTAGAAATCGTAGAACTCGGATCGACTGGGATCCCCGTCGCTGCCTCGGGCCCATTAGAGCTAGACGAGCTCGCATCTGCGCTTGTGAACCTCTTACAATCAGCAGCAAAGGCGGCGGGCCGGCCTGCGAGGAAGGGAGCGCGCAACGCTCCCTGGTGGACCGAAGAGTGCGCCCGGGCCGCAGCCGGATACCGTGCGATCAGAAGACTCTACCCCCTCGGATTCAACCAAGAGGTTCAGCTAGCGAAACGAGATTTCCACCAAGTGGTCCGCCGTGCCAAAAGGCTCTATTGGCGGAACCTGATCGACAGCTTCTCAGATAGCAGCTCCGTTTTCAAGGCCGTGCGGTGGCTGAGATCACCAGGAGCCTTCCAACCCCCTCCACTGCAAGTGGACGACGTGGTCTACGAAACCCAGCTCGACAAGGCCAACGCGCTCCGGCGAGCCACTCTAGAGCGCCGAACAGCTGAGGACGATATCCAGGAACCCTGGATCCAGGTCAGCCCTCGCAAAACGATCCCATTCCCGCAGGAAATCTCCCTAGAAGAAGCACAGGACGCGACACTCCGTACCGGGAATACATCCCCGGGGGCAGATAACATCACAGTCAAACTCCTCACAGCAGTATGGCATATCATCGGAACACACGTTCGCCGCCTCTTCGAGGGGTGCCTGGCCATAGGCCACCACCCGAAACCTTTCAGGGCGGCCGAGGTGGTCATGATCGCCAAACCTGGACGTAGAGACCTGACGGAGCCGCGGGCATGGCGACCTATCTCTCTGCTTTCTTGTCTCGGCAAGGGGCTAGAACGGTTGGTCGCGCGCCGTCTCGCGTGGGCATGTATTCACTACGGAGTCCTTCACCCACAAGCTGGGGCGCTCCCGAAGAGGTCTGCGACAGACCTCGTGGCTGCCCTAGTTCACGACATTGAGGAAGCATTTGCTCGCAAGAAGGTGGCCACCCTGGTCACGATGGATATCCAAGGCGCGTTCGACACTGTCCTGCGCAACAGACTGATTTTGCGGCTCCGCGAACAAGGCTGGCCGGAACATCTCGCACGATGGGCCGGATCCTTCATGGACGACCGATCTGCCTGCGTCAGATACCAAGATACTATCACCCCGCTATCTCCTCTCCAGTGCGGTCTCCCTCAGGGATCGCCGGTATCGCCGATCCTTTTTCTGCTGTATACAGAGCCCATCTACCGACTAAGCAACCCTCAGGGCCGATTCGGCTATGCAGACGACACAGGCATCCTGTGCACAGGCGACACGGTAGAGGAAACAGCCGCTGCAGCATCAAAGTCCGTCGAAGAACTAGTCCGCTGGGGCGCGGAAAACGGGGTATCTTTCGACCCTAAGAAGACGGAAGTCATGCACTTCTCTCGGAGCAAACTAAAGACTGCACCGGCAATACGCCATGGTGATGTCGAGAAGCACCCTGAAGCAGCTATGCGCTGGCTAGGCATCTGGCTGGACAGCAGCCTATCATTTCGAGCCCACGTAGAGAAGTGGACGGCTAAAGCACAGGCTGTCGCCCACCATCTACGAGGACTCACCAACACGAAACACGGCCCGCTGCCCAGTGCTGTGCGGAGCGCCGTCAGGGCGTGCGTTGAACCAGTCCTGCTCTATGGCGCTGAAGTATGGTACCCAGGTGCAACCCGGCCGCGGTGGAACCAACCCTCTAAAGACCGGCCATCAAGTATCCAACACTTCTTGCGGAGAATGAACAAGGCCATTAACCAATCTATGCGAGCTATACTCCCCGCCTGGAGGACGACCCCTATCGCCATCCTCCATCGGGAAAGCGGGATACCGCCAGTCGCTCAGCTTCTTGAAGCACGTCGATACCGTTTCTCCGCTCGACTTAAATCCCTCGACGAGGCCCACCCCCTCGCGAAGCGCACACTTCCACCCAGACAACCCACATACCATATGCTCATCAAGCGGAGGTACCAAACCCCATCAGAGAGCAGCTTCAGGACCCGTCTTCGACGAGCCGATGAGCTCCTCGCACCCTGCACGCGGCCGTCCCTCATCCAGCAATGCTTCGACAAGGAACAGAGAACACCCTTACAGATAGCATCGAAAGAAGAATCTGCTGAGGCCTTCCTCCAGTGGATCCAGTCAGTAAACTCACTTACCTTGATCGTATACTCAGACGGCTCCTTGTCCTCAAAGGGAGCAGCCAGCTACGGCTTCGCCATTCACCAGAACAACCTCCCCATCTCCAACGGCTCAGGCCGCCTCGGACCTGTCGAGGTCTTTGATGCTGAAGCTACAGGAGCACTGGAGGCCTTAAGGCCGCCCTAGACCTCCCAGGATCAGCGACACAGGACATCGTAGTCTGCCTAGACAACCTGGCAGCCGCCACATGCCTACGCGGCACACCGTCTGACTCCTCACAAGAAGTCTTCCTCGAGTTCCAGGCTTTAGCTGCATCACATGGAGCTACACAAGTGCGCTGGATACCTGGCCACACGAACATTCCCGGCAACGAACAAGCCGACAAACTGGCAAAATCTGCTTCGTCGCTGCCGGAGCCGGAGGGCACTCAGCCGACGCTGGCATACGTGCGAAAGATGGCGAGGCAAAAACCGAAAGAAGCTTTCGAAACATGGTGGTCAACTTCCGCCCCGAGCAGTACAGGAAATTCAATCTCAAGGCGACTATACGCTGCCCACCGGAGCTCTCACTCCCTCGGACAGCTTTGCACCATCTGCTCGCAGCAAGATCCCTCCATGGGGACTTCGCTGCATACCACGAAAGATTCAACCACGACGACGCGCGAGTGGTCTGCTCGTGCGGTCGGCGCAAAGCACATGACCATGTCTTCTACTGTAGAAAGGTACCGCCGCGGCGCCGGGTGAGGCTGTCACCCTCACCAACTGCAGCAGTCAACCTCGCAATAGGAAGAGATTTCGACAAGTACATCAAGCTGGCCAAATCAAGCGCCTTCTTCGAAAAAATTTGCCCTCGTTACTAGACGAGGCGGACTCGAGACGCACTCGCGTCTCTTCCTCTCCCTTTATTCCCTCTTCCCTTTGTTCTTTTTCTTTAATCACATAGGCTCGGCCGCCTCGTGCAGCCACGCTAATGCTCTCTTCCCAGTCCCCTAAAGACTGGCCCATATAGCGGCTACTGCTATTATAGCCGCGCCTGGTCATCCCGCTGACGGGTAACAGGCTCGATACATTGCGCCTTCGAGCCGATGATATGCTGGATAGTGGTCTGTTCTGTATTGTACGAAAGCATTGGGTAGATCTTAGCATTAGAGACTCTAGCTCAGCACGTCCTGTGCCCCAATAGGGGACTTTACGGGCCTCGCGGCCCTCGGACGAAAAATATACATACATACATACATAGACAGCAGGCACCGCTTTAGCCGCCGTAGATAGGACTCTGAACACTTGAAGAATAGCCTTCAAGTTAGCTTGCCAATAATACAAACCCCACGAGACTGCGGAGAGACGGAAAAACGAAGAGGCAAAAGCAAAAATTGGACGCTATAAGGGCTTTTACGAGATCATGGCAAAATTTGGGAAATGGATATGTACAATAGCAACTAGTGCCCTATTGGTTATAAGCCACCGGGCGAAATAAATTGTGTGTGTGTGTGTATTGAATGTGACATTAGCTACCTCGTCTCCGGCTCCTCTTCCCTAAAGCCCCCAGTTGTCTCAAGATTCCTAAGAACCTAGAACCTATCTCCTGAACTACCTACGCATCTCTGTAGTCCTATTATTCCTATTTCCTGCGTCTTCCAGCTTCCATTTCCCAGCGTGCCCGGCTCAGGCGAAGCTTTCACCCACATTTGCACACACTGATACCCCCCTGAGTCCCTAAGTTAATTACGAAACACACCCGTAAGCCCTTTCTTCTTGCTTCCTTCCTTCCTTCCTTTCTTCTACCTTATTTACTACCACACGCCACTTCCTTATATCCTTCCCGTCCCAGCTTAAAAGGTACTATGTGTTGAGTGAAATGGAGGAGGGCGAAAGCCCTTCAATCGAGAAAGGGTTACATCAACCCTATGTATGAGTCCATCATTTGTTAGCCGCCAAGCCACTCTTGCCCAACAGCTCTTCTCTCTCGGCCTGGTATTTCAGCGCAGTCACCTCGTAGCGATCGTGTGACGAAGAGAGCCAACAAAAGGGGCGTAGAGAAGCTGGCCAACCAGAGTGGGTAACCAGTGGTTAAAAGCACACTGGCCTATAGCGTGCATAGAAATAACAATGCGGTGGCATTGTTAGGCAATCACACATGATGGAGCGCGCTGGAAGCAAGTTCGCCCGCAATGGCGAAGGCAACCCATTGTCAAAGTCGGTCCTTTTCTATAAAGTTGTTTTGCCAGACGCTTGGTTCTTACCACCGATCTCAGCAAGTTTTGTCTGTCAAACCCTTCACCCTTACTCTTAGCTTACTTGAAGCTTGCTTCGAACTATTTACTTACCTTATTTACTCCAACACGCGGCGTTTCTCATATCCATGTCGTCCCGGGTTGAAACGCGTTAAAAAACAACTCGTCAAATCATCATTTTGACAACTCGTGCATTACTTTTCCGCCATGGGTAGCGTCGAGGCGAACAATGCCAGGGTGTTAGTTGCACAAACATCCGCAGATGGTTCATCTCCCAAGTAAGTTGTCATTCTCTTACTCTCGTCTGCTTTTTCCATCGTCATCTCATCTTTTCCCTCTCCCATCTTCAACGCCTTGCCATGTTCCCTGCTGCACCCTGGTGAGTGATTTATCTGCGTCTCATCGTTGCGCCAAATGCCCAAAGGCTTCTGGGTTGTGGAATCTTGCAAGTCGTCATTGCCCTCAATCAGTCGCCCGAAGCATTCCAATAGGTCCACAGTCGATCCTTGCACATGCTTCTCATATTCTTGCTTTCCTAACTCTGCGCGTCGTTATTTCCCTGTGGCCAAATGGTCTGAGACGAATCGAGCTTTCTGCACTCGACCTCTCACATTGGCTTAAACCAGCCTCCTTATCTTACCACCCGCACCAACATTTCCGTTTGCTCTTCTCCCCTCGCTTGGCAAAAGGCTAACACAACGACAGGCTGGTCAACGGCCGCAAGCAGTCTTTTATGGATGACTCCGAGAGCGAGCTGACCGATCCCGGAAGCAGTGTTGACTCCCAATTTAGCGTCAGCTGCATCGAGCTGGAAGACAAAATAGTTGTTGAAAATGGCAAGGAGAATCGAGAGTTTCCAATTCACCTTTCCTCAGACGAAGAAGACAAACCCATTGTCCACCGCCGTTCAAGGGGCAAACCAACTCGAAGTAGCGCTAATAGCGTCATCCTCGGCTATTGGAGAGGCTCCACTGGAATCGACGAGAAGACAAGCCATGCAGTTATTGGTTTTCTTGATGTCCAAGAACGCCTAAGAATTCACATTAAAGACATCAACATCACAGGCGAACCCATCCCTAATGGGTATCCCTTACCCCCTGGCGCTGGAGGAAGATGGGTTACATTTGAGCGTGTTGTCTTCTCGGACCACCTCGTTGGTTTAGACTTCGACCAAATCAAGGAGTACGTGAGGATCCGATCTAAGCAGCCCGACCCGAAGAGCGAGGAAGAGCGCAAGGCTACTGAGGAGGCAGCGGTGAAGGAGGCGACTCTCCGTGTGAAGCAGAACCCTGCCAACGACAACAACGCCAACTCGCCGTTCATCGCTTACGGCCTCGAGATGCCCGATAATCGAGTTACCCTTAGCCGACCAGATGTGAAGAGAAGAAGGGTCAGCGGCGCCTTCGCAGCCATCGACCCCGCTCCTCCCAACGGCGTTCCTCAAGCTCAAGAACCACCCCCTACACCCCCTCAACAGTCAACGACAACCCAGAGTTCGCGAGCTCCCGCTGACTCGCTTGAGCGATCTCCTCGAGTTAGATATCAAAGCTATAATCTACGCCGTGTCGAGGCCAGAACCGAGAATCGCCCTCTTCGACAGCCACTTCCCGAGGCCGAGGCTCGCCCTCCCGTGAAGCGCGTGCAGCGTGTTGGCGCTCTTGAGCGAACGAATTCACTTGCTAAGCGCGAGATTGCCCGGGCTGAAGCTACTCAAGCTCGTGTTGAACGACATGCAGCTTCTCGTAGGCGTGCGACAGTGGCGGCGGCGGCTGCAGGTGCTGCCAATGCCGCTGCCGCTACGATTCCTTCGGTCAACGGGAGAGCGCAACTTCACGAATCTGAAGAAATGCAGCGTCTCAACAAAGTTTGGGCGCGTCAGGAAAACCTCCGAGTCAAGGCTGGGATGGAAGATGCTAAGATTTACGGAGGAGTCAAGTACGAGCGGAAGGCGACGGGTCCTTTCATGGGCAAGCTTGTCTCACAAGGGACTATTCTTAACATCGATGGCGAGGATTTTGTCGAGTATCGCGTTCTTACCAAGCCGTCCTTCTTTTGATGTCTATTGCGATAGGGGTTTCACGCCGTATCGCCGTTTCTATATCGGAAAATGACTTGGGTGGAAACCCGAAATCGGTTCAGCCTGGAAACCGGGAATGGGTTACAGTTATTCAGGCAATCAATACGGAAGGCTGGGCGATCGCGCCGTTTATCGTGGTTGCGGGCCAATATCACCTCGCCAGCTGGTACCGAGAAAGCAACCTCCCGGGCGATTGGGCTATCGCGACGACTCAAAATGGCTGGACCGATGAGACAGGTCTTCATAAACTATGTTATTTAATCCGTGTTATTTCTTTCGCCTGCAGCCGCTAGTTCAGCCGCAGGAACTTCATTAGCAGCCTTTTCTACAGGTTGTGCAGAAGACCCCTCCATTTCGTAGATAACCTGAGCTCCGGTCTCATGAGCCGGCTTAGGAATGCAATCAGAATGAAGCTGCGCTTTATTGTATGGGGGGTCTAAGCCATCCGGCCTAGTCACCCTAGATTGCCTCCGCCAGATATAGACGACCGTGCCAAGGATGAGTGCCATGCCGAAGATAGAGCCCAGGATAGGTCCAGCTATCCAGCTCTTGTTTTCTGAGCTCCTACCTGTTGTGGGGGTATTGAAGTCAAATCAGGATATTAAAGCAGGGAGGGTTCAGCTTAACTCACTAGATGAACTATCTGGGGACATCGAAGGTGAATCGACTGGCATAACAGATGAGTTCGACAAACCAGACCTAGTCGATAGGCTTGGGGATTCTAAGGCTGTGGTTGACATGCTCGCCGTTATTGCCTCTTCTGGTACGACGTACGTCACAACTCCCACAGAGTCGTCAGTCCTAGTAAAGGTGCGCGTTGAGGAAGTCAACCCGATGTGACAGAAATCCAGGTATTCGTCGAATTGTGGCCCAATAGCATCAACGTGGCCCGCAAGATTATCTGCAGTTGACTCCTGAAGGCATTTCCTGTAAATTTCAACAGCCGTGCGAAAGGTTGAGCCTGGATTGCAGAGCTCGCTTGTCTTGCCTTCGGCCTCGGCAATTTTTAATGCGTTATCTAGATCATGAATTAGTGAGATCATCTTGTAAGATGGGCGATTTATTGGCGCTCTGTGGGAGACAACGTACCTTGTTCCTCCACGCACCAGCTGTTTTGGCTCCTGGATGACCCTGTGAGGCCGTCCATGGCTCTGTGATTTCCAAGTCCGCTCTAATGCCTAGCAAGGCGTTTAGGGACCAGACAATTTCTAGTTTAAGAACTAATTGTACGAGAGAACAAGAAAGAGAGAAGACGGCAGAGATAATAGTGTTGTAGTTGGCCGATATCACGTCATACGCACGTCAGATGAGACAAATGGCGCACATCCCTGCCCTGTGGCTGAAGAGGGTATTGCCACACTGGCAGAGAACCATGTGGCCCTAAATTCTATAAACTACAGCCCAAATATATCAATTCATGCTGGCATAGGAGCGACTAAAATATATTATACCGGTATCAACGAGGCTTCGTCCCCTGATCAAGATGCAGCGAGAAACCACATATCACACGTCACTTGGCCGCCACAACAAAGGAGTTTGCCCCCGAATGAGCTCCTCTGCGCGCGCATCGCCATCTGGACGACTGGAGGACGTTTTCGCAAAGAACTGGGAGATTTTATCCTCCACAGAATACTGTGAATATACCATAATTGTAAAAGAGGCAAGACTTAGTGGGGGATAGAGGTGTGATCGAAGGAGGTGAGCGACGGAGGGGGTTGCCTGAGCCTTGCTTGTGACAATACAACCGCTATATACCTAGGGGCCTCCACGTGCAGTCCCTCTTGTCTCAGGTGTGTGAAAAAAAAAAACCATCTCTTATTTAACCAGCCAACCAGGCGGCGGCTCTAGATCTGGGACCCCGTCCATCTGTGAGCCAACACAGGAGAGGCAAACCGGTCGCGGTTTGCGCAAAGGAGCCTTGAGGAACGAAGTTAGATATTGCTGATTATAATGTTCTCCTCAACGATACAACCACAATAACGCATCCAAGCTCTGAATGTTCAGTGTTCGGGTTGAGATTGGTTTAAGACTCGGAAGAGCGATCGAGGTATGGGAATTAAGGCCTTAGCGACGCCAATGCTAGCGTCCTAGATCAGAGTTGCACTGCAATTTTAGCCTCTGCTGTTGATCTCCCGGACTTGGACTGGATAGAGTTGCTCCAGGGCTAGAGCAAATCAGAATGCAAGGTTAAGCGCTAACGCTACGGGGTGGGCCAACAAGACTGCGAGCCTGAGGTTGGAGTATTTGCGGCTGGGCTTGGTCACATCCAGACATGACTTCGATGTCATACATGTACATACCTTGGTCAATGATGCTCAGACATTGCTCTAGAATTAGAGTAATCAAGATTACGGGTTACTCGAGCAATAAGGGTACTCCATCGAGCGGCAAGTGGTCTCTTCGACAGTCAGCCTTTTGGGGCCCAAAGAAGTCAAGCAGCACGAATGGAACGACTCAAAATTTGACAAAGACAGTCAGCACATCTTCCGGCGATTCTGTGGGCATTGGAGATTTGACTTGATTATCCTCGATTAATTTGAGTTCAAATAACCTTTTAGCTTTAAGAGACTAAAGAAATCGTTCTCCCGTTGAGCATACTCCGCGCCTTCAATTGGCTACACTCCGGTAATCTTGAGCACGTACTTGGGGAGACAATCTGGCAGCCAAAAGTGAACAAAACTTTCCACATTACGAATCATTTTGCTTCCTGTCACCTTGATCCATTTCTGGACAGCTTAACAACTTGCTCTTTAACAGCTAGCAAGACTGGAGATTACAACCCCATGTCCATTTCGTGACCATAAATTCCCCCAAGGAACTATGGTCTCGCATCAAAGGAATGGATCAAGCTGTGGGTCGATTCAGCTCTACCCACCAGAAGTTGTCTTGAACCATTTCTTGCGTCCATTTCCGGGCCATGGTGTGCTACCTAGGCACCTACAAAAAGCACTTTCTTGACCACCCGGGGATTCTGGGTCACCTGTCCCACTCTATGTCACATTCTGGCTGTGAGTTCACAACTTGCATGACATATGCATGTTTGACTGAAAAAATGGGGTCTTTATGACATGCTTTCTCAAGTCTTGAGCGCCTAAGCATGGACAGGTAGATGCATAACCAGTATTTGTGTAGCACCGCGTTGCTAGACGGGGCGTTGCACAGAATCGCTACGCACTGACCTCCGTCAGGAGGTGGAGCTTATATGCACTGCCCCGCGTTATGTAGATAAATGATAGCTAATTACGGAGTATCCAGTGAGAATTGTAGCTCTGTCAGGTCCTGGAAAGTGCGCCAAAGTACCAAGAAGTCAGTGAAGAATGGACCAACAACATTCGCGGTGAGAAGAGCGCTCAATGCTAGTCGCACTTCACCTAGATGAGGTATCCGATGTGGCTGATATGGTACCCACGAGTTTGCCACAGTAATGAGTGTGGCAGTGCCACATTCTACCTGACGCGTTGAACAGCGCGAACGACCCGCGTTAGCCCAGCACAAACTTTCCAAGTGATGCAATACAAGCTTCTTAAGTATGCCAAGGAAGAAGCTCGGAAGGCAACACAGCATGGAGCCACTCCTGAAGAACAGCTCCCCAGCATGCGGTCGACGACGCTCAGAATCGCACGATCGAAAGTCAATATTGATGCGGCATTGCCAGAAAAAGTTGGCAAACACTCCAAGCGAGTAGATACGGCACTGCCGGGCAAACACACCAAGCAACTCTATGACCAACTGTCATGGAAAGAGGCTAATGTGCTCGCTCAGCTCAGAACGGGCATGGCAAGACTGAACGCATATCTGTTCCACATTAAAGCGGTACCATCGGACCAGTGTGATTGTGGACAAGCGAGAGAGACAGTTGAACACTTCCTCTTCCGATGCCGAAAGTGGATAGCACACCGTACAGAAATGCTTCAATGCACTGACACCCGGAGAGGTAATATCTCCTTCTATCTGGGAGGGAAGTCACCGTCAGACGATCAAAAGTGGCGGCCAAACTTGGAAGCTGTGCGAGCAACTATCCGGTTTGCATTGGCCACAGGCCGCCTTGATGCAAATTAACCAGACACAAACTTGAACACACACTCACCCCACTAACCCACCATTCTAACCGAACTCAACCCTCACCCCATGCCAAAACAGCGAACACCGCTTCAGCCGCCGTAGATAGGACACTGAACACTTGAAGAATAGGCTTCAAGCTAGCTCGCTAATAGTACTACTAACCCGTGGGAATCCGCAGAAAATGAAAGAGGAATATTAGGTTAGGAAGCATAAGCAACAAGCGGACACAGAATGGGCTGAAGGAGACCTTGGTACAATTTGGGCAATGTATATGTATATTAGTAATTAGTGCCCTTTCGGCTCAAGAGCCGCCGGGCGTAATAAATTGCGTTGCGTTGCGTTGCAATACACGATACTAGGGATCTCTGGATGACAGAGGATGTGTGATTTCCTGTATATTTTTCTATTGTCGACTGCAGCAACCGCTCAGACGCACTCGGCCGAACACCCCCGAACAAAGGGACCATCTTGTCTCGCCCACGCGCCCCTCATCTGTCTCAAACGTCGCGAAGTGGCAAAGCCTGAGTACAGCCTTCGTGTCCTGGCTTGAAAATTGAGTGGTGGCCTGCCCGTGAAGGCAACTCTGTTGACTCCGCCTAAAGGCTTAGAATAATAGAAGAAAGTGACAGCCGATCCTGATTCGACCTGAATTTTGCCTCGCTTAACATGTGTAACAGTCTCCATGACAAGGCGGCGGCGATTAATTGTCGGAAAGATTCCAGATAAAACGATCGGAACGACATGTGCGTAGTTGGGTAAGAGCAGAGCACGTGGCCCCTCGATGCGACAGCAGATCCCAGTGCCTTCTTCTTTCCTGATCTAGAGGGCTAATTAGCATCATCCCTGCTTATCTGTGTAATTGATGAGACCTTTCCGGCTTGTATCAAGGCTCTTGACAATGATCTCTGTGCAGAGTTCAACCTTCGGTTTCTCTCATGAACCACCGACATCCCTTCGGGCCTTGGTTCATATTTCATTCCGCTTGTACCCTCAGCAAGGATAGAAAGGATGTGGACGTCAACGACGAATCGTTCTTGCCTCACCGAGTGACATCTTCCCTCCATACTTGGCTCGGTTTGGTCCTTCGCGGGTGTTCGATAAGTAGATCGGCTTTGATGAATTCAATTCACTATAGTTCAATTTCTACGTTTTTATACTTGGATTCATCTGATCGTCATGCGCAAATTAGCTGCGGTGGAAATTGGATGGACTGGAGGCTTCTCAACTTCACCACCGCGTCCCATCTGAAGCTGGGGCTTTCAAATCGAAAAGCCCTCATCTCACCACATCGATGCGAGCGGCCCCGACAGTAAAATGACAGTGGAGTTGGGTCACGGAGTCCTGCCCCGCCAGCGCCCATCCTCCACCTGTTCATGGCCAACGCGGATGGAGTTCTCGCCTGATAGGGTGCTGGTAACCTCGACCCCTAATGGCGGATTACCGATCTAAAGATTGGAGACACTGAAGCAGGGGCTAATGCCGCAAAGAAACAGGAACCCTTGGCGAAACTGCGGGACATCCTCGGCGAGAGTAGTGGCGGCAGAGGGTGTTGATGGGTAAGGGGATTGCTTGCAGCCGGGGCGAGGCCGCGACAGTGCTGTACGTAGGCACGGGAGCAGATTTGGCATCAGTGAGCGCCTGATTCCAGGAATCTAGAAAGCTGTCGGCAAACTTTTGAGCGAACTCTCGCTCGAGTCTAGTGGTGAATTGTTTTGCAGCTTCTTCGAATTTAGCACAGAAGGCCTGAAACACCTTCAACTTGGCATTGTACTCCTCCACACGCTCGCGCGCGAGACTATTGGCTGACTCAATAATGGAGACTGGTTGCTGTTCGGTGGTCCAAGCAGGATCGGGAGAGGTGGGGGGACAGGCGAGCTGGGCTCCTTCCGTGGCCGCAGCAGCAGAGATCGCATTGAGAGGCGAAGATGGCGTTTGGGCCGTCCTCCCGAAGGCGGGCGGGACACCAACAGGTCCATTCACAACAGCTGGGCTGTTTTGCAAGAGGGCTGTGCGGGCTCCTCGATTGAGATTGGCGGGAGTGTGGATTCCCAGGTCGAAGGGATCTGGGACAGCGGGCGGGCGGGTGGTGGCCGATGCCATCGCCGCCGCCATCGGCTGCGCGGAGCGCAGGATTGCGGTTGTTGAGGTGCACTTGTTAGGGCGAAAGGTGTAATTTGGGCTACTTTCTTAACATCTGCATGCCAAGAAAGTAAGATGACAACAGAAGGTGGGTGCCTGCTGTCTATGTATGTATGTATGTATATTTTTCGTCCGGGAGGCCGTGAGGCCCGTAAAGTCCCCTATGGGGGCACAGGACGTGCTGAGCTAGAATCTCTAATGCTAAAGTCTACGTAGTGCTAAAAGGTGGGGTTGTGTTTAGTCATTCGCGACGCGAAATTTGAGCCTCCCTTTTCTTCTCGTAAAACGCAGAACAGACCACTATCCAGCATATCATCGGCACGAAGGCGCATTGTTTCGGGCTTGCTACCCGTCAGCGGGATGGCCAAGCACGGCTGTGACAATAGTAGCCGCTGTATGAACCCATCTCCAACAGGGAGAGGGAGGGCTGGGATGAGGCCCTGGACGCGGCTGCACGAGGCGGCCTCAGGTGGTCTCAGTCAGATGAAGGGTGCTGCAACACCCCTCGTCTAGTCGAGCCCAGGTAATTGAAGAACAGGAACAAAAGAGAAGAGAAAATAAAGGGAGAGGAGGAGACGCGAGTGCGTCTCGGGTCAGCCTTGTCTAGTGATGAGGGCAGATCTTTTCGAAAAAGGCGCTTGATTTGGCCAGCTTGATGTACTTGTCGAAATCTCTTCCTATTGCGAGGTTGACCGCTGCAGTCGGCGAGGGGACAAGCCTCATTCGACATCGCGGCGGTACCTTTCTGCAGTAGAAGACATGGTCAGGTGCTTTGCGTCGACCGCACGAGCAGATCACCCGCGCATCGTTGTGGTTGAATCTTTCGTGGTATGCAGCGAAGTCCCCATGGAGGGATCTTGCTGCGAGCAGATGGTGCAAAGCTGTCCGAGGGAGTGAGAGCTCCGGTGGGCAGCGTATAGTCGCCTTGAGATTGAATTTCCTGTACTGCTCGGGGGCGGAAGTTGACCACCATGTTTCGAAAGCTTCTTTCGGTTTTTGCCTCGCCATCTTTCGCACGTATGCCAGCGTCGGCTGAGTGCCCTCCGGCTCCGGCAGCGACGAAGCAGATTTTGCCAGTTTGTCGGCTTGTTCGTTGCCGGGAATGTTCGTGTGGCCAGGTATCCAGCGCACTTGTGTAGCTCCATGTGATGCAGCTAAAGCCTGGAACTCGAGGAAGACTTCTTGTGAGGAGTCAGACGGTGTGCCGCGTAGGCATGTGGCGGCTGCCAGGTTGTCTAGGCAGACTACGATGTCCTGTGTCGCTGATCCTGGGAGGTCTAGGGCGGCCTTAAGGCCCTCCAGTGCTCCTGTAGCTTCAGCATCAAAGACCTCGACAGGTCCGAGGCGGCCTGAGCCGTTGGAGATGGGGAGGTTGTTCTGGTGAATGGCGAAGCCGTAGCTGGCTGCTCCCTTTGAGGACAAGGAGCCGTCTGAGTATACGATCAAGGTAAGTGAGTTTACTGACTGGATCCACTGGAGGAAGGCCTCAGCAGATTCTTCTTTCGATGCTATCTGTAAGGGTGTTCTCTGTTCCTTGTCGAAGCATTGCTGGATGAGGGACGGCCGCGTGCAGGGTGCGAGGAGCTCATCGGCTCGTCGAAGACGGGTCCTGAAGCTGCTCTCTGATGGGGTTTGGTACCTCCGCTTGATGAGCATATGGTATGTGGGTTGTCTGGGTGGAAGTGTGCGCTTCGCGAGGGGGTGGGCCTCGTCGAGGGATTTAAGTCGAGCGGAGAAACGGTATCGACGTGCTTCAAGAAGCTGAGCGACTGGCGGTATCCCGCTTTCCCGATGGAGGATGGCGATAGGGGTCGTCCTCCAGGCGGGGAGTATAGCTCGCATAGATTGGTTAATGGCCTTGTTCATTCTCCGCAAGAAGTGTTGGATACTTGATGGCCGGTCTTTAGAGGGTTGGTTCCACCGCGGCCGGGTTGCACCTGGGTACCATACTTCAGCGCCATAGAGCAGGACTGGTTCAACGCACGCCCTGACGGCGCTCCGCACAGCACTGGGCAGCGGGCCGTGTTTCGTGTTGGTGAGTCCTCGTAGATGGTGGGCGACAGCCTGTGCTTTAGCCGTCCACTTCTCTACGTGGGCTCGAAATGATAGGCTGCTGTCCAGCCAGATGCCTAGCCAGCGCATAGCTGCTTCAGGGTGCTTCTCGACATCACCATGGCGTATTGCCGGTGCAGTCTTTAGTTTGCTCCGAGAGAAGTGCATGACTTCCGTCTTCTTAGGGTCGAAAGATACCCCGTTTTCCGCGCCCCAGCGGACTAGTTCTTCGACGGACTTTGATGCTGCAGCGGCTGTTTCCTCTACCGTGTCGCCTGTGCACAGGATGCCTGTGTCGTCTGCATAGCCGAATCGGCCCTGAGGGTTGCTTAGTCGGTAGATGGGCTCTGTATACAGCAGAAAAAGGATCGGCGATACCGGCGATCCCTGAGGGAGACCGCACTGGAGAGGAGATAGCGGGGTGATAGTATCTTGGTATCTGACGCAGGCAGATCGGTCGTCCATGAAGGATCCGGCCCATCGTGCGAGATGTTCCGGCCAGCCTTGTTCGCGGAGCCGCAAAATCAGTCTGTTGCGCAGGACAGTGTCGAACGCGCCTTGGATATCCATCGTGACCAGGGTGGCCACCTTCTTGCGAGCAAATGCTTCCTCAATGTCGTGAACTAGGGCAGCCACGAGGTCTGTCGCAGACCTCTTCGGGAGCGCCCCAGCTTGTGGGTGAAGGACTCCGTAGTGAATACATGCCCACGCGAGACGGCGCGCGACCAACCGTTCTAGCCCCTTGCCGAGACAAGAAAGCAGAGAGATAGGTCGCCATGCCCGCGGCTCCGTCAGGTCTCTACGTCCAGGTTTGGCGATCATGACCACCTCGGCCGCCCTGAAAGGTTTCGGGTGGTGGCCTATGGCCAGGCACCCCTCGAAGAGGCGGCGAACGTGTGTTCCGATGATATGCCATACTGCTGTGAGGAGTTTGACTGTGATGTTATCTGCCCCCGGGGATGTATTCCCGGTACGGAGTGTCGCGTCCTGTGCTTCTTCTAGGGAGATTTCCTGCGGGAATGGGATCGTTTTGCGAGGGCTGACCTGGATCCAGGGTTCCTGGATATCGTCCTCAGCTGTTCGGCGCTCTAGAGTGGCTCGCCGGAGCGCGTTGGCCTTGTCGAGCTGGGTTTCGTAGACCACGTCGTCCACTTGCAGTGGAGGGGGTTGGAAGGCTCCTGGTGATCTCAGCCACCGCACGGCCTTGAAAACGGAGCTGCTATCTGAGAAGCTGTCGATCAGGTTCCGCCAATAGAGCCTTTTGGCACGGCGGACCACTTGGTGGAAATCTCGTTTCGCTAGCTGAACCTCTTGGTTGAATCCGAGGGGGTAGAGTCTTCTGATCGCACGGTATCCGGCTGCGGCCCGGGCGCACTCTTCGGTCCACCAGGGAGCGTTGCGCGCTCCCTTCCTCGCAGGCCGGCCCGCCGCCTTTGCTGCTGATTGTAAGAGGTTCACAAGCGCAGATGCGAGCTCGTCTAGCTCTAATGGGCCCGAGGCAGCGACGGGGATCCCAGTCGATCCGAGTTCTACGATTTCTACGAAGCGCTTGAGCTCGTCGTCTGTTGTTACGCGAATTTTGCCCGGTTGTATTGGGGCCAGCTTGATATCCGGGAGTGTTAGACTAAGAGTGAAGTGGTCAGAGCTGGTGGCGAGGTGGTCCTCAATGTTAGCTTCAGCAAGAGGTACATTCGTAAAGGCGAGGTCGATAGTGTTTCCATGGGGGTTTGTAGGGATGTCTGAAGTGTTCAGCAGGCCGAGGCCGTTTTCCGATGCCCAAGAGGCGATATCATTGCCACGGTTCGTAGTCAGGCCTGTCTGCCAGGTGTGGTGTCTGGCGTTAAAATCACCTGCCACGAGGCAGCGATCGGGGATAGGCCATTGCCGTAGAGTGTCCAATGCATCGCTTTCGTCGTTCTGACGATAGAAGTTAACTATTATTATATCATTGACCGTGAGCCACAGGATATCGCGGCTTATGTAGGGTCGGATCTGGTCTGCCAAGAGCTTAGAATCACGGCGGATATATGTCATGACTCTGGGTCGAGTGCTATTGCTATCCCAGGCTTCGACTGGGGAGTAGGTGTCATATGCTGGGTGGGTCTTCGTGAGGCAACGGGAGTTTGCCATCGTTGTCCATGGTTCTTGGAGGAGCACGATATCGTATCGTTCAGAGTCTGCCAATGCAAGGGCACAGTCATGGGCCGGGGGCACCTTGCCGACGTTGGCCTGAAAGACTCGGAGAGTCTTTCTACCACATCTTCGTGCTCGTGGGCGTCTACTCATGCTCGTGCTCATGAGGGCGCGTGATGAGGACGATGCGGCGCTTCCTTGGAGAGCCAGGTCTTGGGTGCTCGGGTTCCCCCTCTGCTTCGGGGGTTGTGGCCACCATTATGCATGAGGGCGCTCTCGACGCGGCGGGACTGGGAGCGAGAGGGCTGGGTCGTTCTTGCGACCCGGCGCTATCGTGTTGTGGGTCGAGTGCGCGTTGTTGCGGTTCTGAATTGCGCTGGCGGTATGTCTCAGCGCCTACCGTTCGGATGTGGTCTCTTTGCTCTTTGGTCAGCCGGCGGAACACGCCGTGCACTTTCTTCGGGCGAGCTGGGCACTTGGCGAAGTTGGCGCTGTGCGGGCCGCGGCAGTTGGCGCATTGTTCTGGGGCAGTGCAGTCCACGGAGTCGTGGCCAGTCTTACCGCAGCGTACGCACAGAGGGCGTCTATGGCAGGTGCGCAGCGGGTGGTAACCCAAGCATACGTCGCACTGCTTAGGGCGGTTGGTTTTCTTGATGAGCCTTGCTGGTCGGCTGCTGAATAGGCACCAATGCTTTTTGACTGGTTCGAGAAAAGATACGAGTAGAGTTTTTGTTAGAGGGTTGTCCGATTGGCGTCGTGTAGGGCGTATGTCGACAGGCTTCAGCCCTGTCTGAATCTCAATTTCTTCGTTCATAGCCGCATCACTGTCCGCCTCGTTACCGTAGAGGTCGGTCAGTTTGCAGGGGTAGTCTGGGACTACATATGTAAACCATTCCTTGTTAGTCTCTATGGTAGCGGCCCCTAGATCGGCTGCCCATTCCGTTCGTTTCTGCACGAGGAGGTCGCGGGTGGCTATATCGATCGTGAGGACGGCCCATCCGGACCTGACTTGGAATACCCGCGGGATCTTGTGTGGGTCCACTCCGAGTTTCCGAGAAATATGGGTCCGGATTGCGTATTCCTTGTGGGCTCTAGCCGGAGCTCCGGCGTCTAACCGGATGAAGACACGGAGGTCCTCTCGGGGTGGGGCAACAGCGGTCGGTTGCCCTTGGCGATGAGTGGGGGTTTGTTGTTGATGGTGTTGATGATGTTGATGTTGGTGGGCAAGGGAATTATTTGCAGCTGGGGGCGAAGCCGCGACGGTGCTGTAGGTAGGCACGGGGGCAGATTTGGCGTCAGTGAGCGCCCGGTTCCATGAATCCAGGAAGCTATTAGCAAAGTTTCGAGCGAATTCTCGTTCGAGTCCAGTGGTGAATTGTTTCGCCGCTTCTTCGAATTTAGCACAGAAGGCCTGAAACACCTTCAACTTGGCATTATACTCCTCCACACGCTCGCGTGCGAGCCTATTGGCTGATTCAATAAGGGATACTGGTTGCTGTTCAGTGGTCCGAGCAGGAGAGGGGGGGGAGGGACGGGCAAGCTGGGCTCCTTCTGTGGCCGCAGTAGTAGAGACCGCATTGAGCGGCGAAGACGGCGTTTGAGCGGTCCTCCCGAAGGCGGGCGGGACACCGACAGGTCCATTCACAACAGCGGGGCTGTTTTGCAAGAGGGCTGTGCGGGCTCCTCGATTGAGATTGCCGGGAGTGTGGATTCCCAGGTCAAAGGGATCTGGGACAACAGGCGGACCGGTGGCCGATGCCATCGCCGCCGCCAGAGGCTGCGCGGAGCGCAGGATTGTGGTTGTTGCGTTGCACTTGTTAGGGAAAAGGGTGTAATTAAGGCTACTTTCTTAACATCTGCGTGCCAAGAAAGTAAGATGACGAAGGAAGGTTGGGGTGCCTGCTGTCCATGGCACGAGGTGTTTGATGTAGGGTAGGTTGCTAAGCAGTGTTGGGAATCGCATCGAATACTCTCTAGGGTAGGGACTGGCAGTTGAACCAAACACAATCAAAGCATCCTAAGAGCATCCAGGGGATATCAGATATATCAGATATTCAGAGACTCAAATCTGATTTGTTTGATCTGATTGAATTCCATATCTGAATTGAATTGGTTGATCTGATTGATATATCTGATTGTTAATCTGATCTGACGGCAGCGCTGCTTCTCTTTGAAGCGTATGAGTTCGGTCGCCTTCAACTTCCTCTCGAAGACGCGGGTAAGAAGGGCGGCGGAGACACCCGGGAACATGTCGATGAGTGGTTTTACTTCGGGGGGTGGCTCAAGGGTTTCCTCCTGGTTATCCTCGTCATTTCGTAGGTCCCCGTGAGGCCTCCTCCGACGGAGGTCAATCTCAGCTACATCCATCTCAAGGCGCCTGGCCCTGTCCCTCTGTACCTGTCCTAGCCAACTGGCGCGGTCGGCTGCGCTCATGGTCTCCGAGATGTGGGCTGGAGGCCATGCGGAGTCCTGTGGGGCAGGCGTGACAGTGCTGGACTGGCTGGAGGACGTCATCGTGAAGGCAGAAATGATATATTCAAGGCTTATTGGTGCTGTAGCCGCAGAAGAACAACTTGAAAACTGGAGAATCGAGTCTTGACTGCGTGAGAGATGACGAGCTACTTGCAGAGGCGAGCAATTGACTCCCGTGAGGCAGTTGCAGGAGGGAAGAACCCCTCCGAGGCGGGGAAGCCTATTCTGCAGAGTGGTCGTCACGTGAGGCAACCCCAATAAAACTACCCCCTTTACATTCTTGTGACGGGAGCGTCCGGAGTGCTGGACCCAGGGTGGGTCGATACGTAACTAGGCGCACGGGGCAGGCCACAGGGACTTGTTGACACGTGTCGCAGGCCAGGCATGATAACGAGCCTCAGGAAACAACAGCACTTAATAATCAAGCTGTGTGCTTCAAGTAAAATCTGTGGGCTGGAGTACCCCGCACTTTAGACAACAATCAATCAACACAATTGCTGCTGCTCATCATATTCACTTTAACCCTTTAAGCACGCTCAGTGCGACAACACGCGTCTACGCGCCTGTTCGCATACTTTCTTTCCTCTTCCAACGTAGTATTCTCGCAATACAGTGGCATTACCTCTTGAGTTGATCTCATCTGGCCCGTGACATAAGCTGTCAACATAACTTAATATAAATGCTAAATTGATGGAATTGAATTGATGACCACCCTGCTAGCAACAAATCATAACGCCCAAAGGCTGCCGAATAAAGCCGGTCCTAAAAGCCCCTCGGCTTAAGCAGTCAGACGAGGACGATTCAAAACTCCCAGGTATAGCCCAAGCAGTGGCCATTAACGGTAACTCCAAACCCAGTCCGACAACTAGCCCTCAGTCTCCCACCCTGTCGCCAACAGGACGACGTCTGGGTACTGAATTAGATACCATTCTATAACGCCGATCCTCAGCTCCAGTTGTAGGCTGCCATCTGGAAGTCCGCGAGGTTTGATTTTCCGGTTCTTCGAAGGGGTTTACATAGCCCCGTTGCCCATGAGCAGCGATGTCGAGGCCTGGTTGATGAGGTGGCTGTGCATGACGAGGACGGACGGGTGGTGCTTCTTGAACATTTTGCAGGGCTTTTGGGTCAGATCTCAAGCCATCTGGGGGAGGTGGTGGCGGCCGTGTAGGGGCATAGGCCGGGTGGGAGTCGGAAGGGTTCTCGGTGGTGGCTTCGTACCAGATTGTCTCGTTGACGACACGGGCGACGTGAGAGATAGGTCCAACTGCAGGCTCTGCTGGCAGCTCTGACATATCCAGGGTTGGATCGGGGCCGCGTGGCTTGGTTTCCAGCTCGTGGATGAATGCTGCCGTGGTTTCTTTAGGCGTTATCGACGACGCCATGAGCTCGGGAGTTGGGGGCGTAGATAGGACTCCACGTAGCTCTCGACGTTGATAAAGGCTTGGTGTTGGGCTCCAGTCGGTATGATTCTTGCCAATATCAGCTGAGGCCTCGGGAGGCTGCTGATGACTCCGGCCGATCCTTGCGTCTTCGTTGCTGTTCAAGGTTCCTCTAGGCCTTGGGGATAATGTCATAACCTTGGGAGTAGGGGGGGAAGGGGGAGGAGGGGAAGTAGGGGAAGTAGGGGGAGTAGAGAGCGTTACCGTGACTCTATGCCGCTCTTCACGTTGATCGGGACTAGGTGTTGGGCTCCAGTCATTATGCTTCTTGCCCCCATCAGTCGAGGTTTCGGGAGGCTGCTGATGGCTCAAGTCGGCGCTTGAGTCTTGGTTTTTGTTCAAGAGAAGCGCGTTTATGTCGCGCTCAAGAGCATCGCTCCCGTTCTCCTCGTTCATAACCAGAGCACCGTCGGGATGCAAGGCCATGTGAAGTGTCAAGTCGGAGGCACATGAGAAATCAACTTCGGCACCCTGTCGGTAGCAGACGACACATCTGTAGAAGGCCTTGCGCTCCCACAGAGAGGTGCATGCGGCCAAGTGGCTAGCAGGCAGCAAGTCTTGCGATGCTAAAACTTTCTTCTTGGAGACTCGGAAGCTACCGTAGTCTCCGACCTCTAGGCTGCAGTGGGTGCAGATGAATCCTTGTTGGGCTTTGAGACTCTTGTTTGTGAGCTTCTCGATAGTTGTCTTTCCTTGTTGGTACAGAATTGCTCCGTCGCAGAAGCGTCTTCTTTCCTGAGAGGGAGGTAGTTGGCAATCTCCTTCTGGTAGTCGTGGCTCCCTGCCGAGCCACGAGAACCAGGTCTTTGGTACATTATCCTTTTGAAATTTTCTAATCTCTTGCAGGAGTTGTTCGGCTCCCTTGTCAAGGGAGTCGCGGTCGTCTTTGGTGACCTGAGTGCGTGGTTCGGCTGCCTTTTCCTCTAGTGCTTTCTGTTGCCTCACAAGGAGCTTGAGCTTAGAGAGTACGCCTGCTTCATTCTCAACAGAGATTTCTGTAGGAGACAAGAACGGTCAATTATCTGGCTTGTTGAGATGCGTGGAGAATAAATAACGAAATCATACCTTCGAGTTTCTTTTTATTAGAGATTAAGGTGTTGTATCTCTTCAGTTGTTTCTCGGCTTCAGCAAGTCCATCAGGCCTGGACGAGTTCGACCAGTGCTTGATGGCATGTGCGGCGGTCGTCGCAGAGATAACGACTCCCAAAACTGCCAGCGCGAGCTCAGCCATTGCAAAACGCTGCCACAGTGTGAAAGAAACAATGAATTTGCTCGAAAGCAATTTGTCGATGCGTCACAATCACACCTTCGTCAGTAGGTCACAATGATTGATGCTGCGAGCTTGTAAACACCAACGCCTCTCTCTAGGTGAAGGGGCGGGCTGACCTTTAGCTAAAGAATGGGCACACGCTCCGCCCCCTAATCGAAGGCCACGTAAGCAAAGCCTCATTGGTTGGGAATGAGTGGATCTGGGCTATGAAAAGTATCATCTAACAGTACTACGTGATACCTCGTTAGTCTGTTGCCTTATTGGAATTTGGTGCAACGTTCCGGCCCCCAACGGAGACTACGCAAGATATGGTGGCTCGGCGCTTACTTCAACGTAGTTGATGGATTCGTGCTGCGTTGCTGCGCCTTGTCCTCAACGCCCGGCTTGTGAGTAGAAAATGGTATATTTAGGCTGATGAATACACTTTCGCGTTCTGGTCGACTGTTCGGCTCTTGTGCAACGTGGCTTCGCCACTAATTGTTGCTCGGTTCGTTCATGCCTCCCCCCTTTGAATTATCTTTTAAGACACTCGTGCTTTACTGTTCGGAAAATCAATCTGTTAGACCCAGTTCGGCACTGTCTGCAACGCCGTTAACCATACTCTCTCCCATTTGATGCCTCCCAAGGGTTATTCTCGCCACGACTTCGCTGCCCTACCGACGGAAAGCCTTCCAATCTCATCGAGATGCATCCCAATAATGGAGACAATTCCCCAGCTGGTGGTGGAACCAATGCAAACTGGTCGCTCATTAATGCCACCAACGGCTCAGTCAACGAAACAACAGAGCCATCTCGTCTAAGCGAGTTTTCCACCTCAAGCCTAGCTCTGATACCCGAGCGAGTGTCTATCCTAGACGCAGGAACAGATGAGTCCACAATGCTGGATCTTATCACCGAGCTCCAGCAACTGGGCATTGAAGATCACTACGACATGCCGCAGATCATCGTGTGCGGGTCCCAGTCGGCTGGGAAGAGCTCCGTCCTGGAAGCCATCACGGGAATTCCCTTTCCAAAAGCCCGCGAAACCTGCACTAAGTTCGTCACTCAAGTCACAATCAGGAACAGTGATGATTCAATTGAGACCGTGGAGGTCAAAATCAATCCCGCAGACAAAAGCGACAAATCCAGAACCACTAGACTCAGCGGTTTCTACCGACAGACCCAAGGAACAGATTGCTTAACGCAACTTTCTTCGATCCTCCAGGACGCCAAGAACGTCATCTTCAAAGACGTCGAAAACAACAGACTCGTCACCAAGGACATTGTTCAGGTGACGATTACTGGACCGAACAAGCAGCCGCTGCAACTCTTTGACTTGCCCGGTCTCATGGGTACAGACACTGGGGCAGGAGAGCAGGAAGATGTCGAGAGGATTGTGAAGCAGTATATGGCAATGCCCCAGTCCATCATCTTGGCGGTTGTCAAAGCTAGCGGCGATATCAACGGCTTTGAATCCACAGTTTTGGGATGGTGTAAGAAGGAGTTTGACCCCGAAGGTACCCGAACCATTGGCGTTGTAACGCATCCAGACCAAAGTGGCAGTCGAGAACACCGATGGATCCGACTCCTTCAGGGCGACGCAACGGAATTCCATCTCAAGAACCAGTGGCACGTCCTCCGTAATCCGTCCACGGAATCCACGGAGGAGGGAACCCGTCCGGAAGATCGAGGCCAGTGGGAGCGTGATTGGTTCCAACGAAGTTCCTGGAGCGAGGTGTCCGAAGAGCGGAGGGGAGCGAATGCTCTGCGAGACCGCCTGGGCAAATTGTTATTCTCAAGACTCAGACAGCGACTCCCTGGATTGCGCCGTCACTTGTGCCGCTTGCTGGCTGAATTCGAATCTAAGTTGGACAAACTGGGGGATACATCTGCCACCGAGCGCGTGCGGGTATTCCGGCAAAGAATGGAAGGTCTTCGCAAAGCCGCAAATGACCATGCTCGAGGAATATACGAGTCTGACATTGCTGGGGACTTCCCCCCAGAGACAGAGGCATATCTACGATCCCGTGTTGTGGAAAAGGGCGAACAACTGCGCGACAACATCATCTATCACGGCCACGCCTGGAACAGTCATATCTCCCCGACGGCCCCAGGACCAGACACGGATCTGAAATCTCTCGGCAGCCCGAAGGAGGTGCCTCAAGAGTGGTCCACCCGCCAATTCTCCTATGAAAACGGTGACGAGGAAATCAAAAAAATCGCAAAGGAGCTGGAACAGTTGCGCGGGCAAGAGCTGGCCGGCCATACTGACCCTGCTCGGATCAAGCACCTTTTTTGGAGAATGTCCAAACCTTGGCCCAAGATTGCGAAGCAGCGCGTCGAAGAGATCCTTTATTGCTGTGAACAATACATCCGAATGATGGCCCTTAACCATTTCGAGCTAAGGCATCAGGTCCAAGGATCGACTGGCTTTCCAAACGCAGAGGCAATTGCACGGCGATATGTGGACAAGTATGTGTTGCCGAGGCTTGGGGAACGCCGTCTTAATGCTTTGGAGGAGCTCCAAGAGCTCGATAAGGATCGAAAAGGCACCCTTATCAATTACGACTTTGCTTTCCTTGAGGAACAGCGGAACTATGTTTCTCAACAGCACTTCCAGAGCACAATAAAAGCCAGTCATGTCTTAGAAGGGCAGCAAAAGACTCAGAACGGGTCTCCGGAGCCCCTGGAGTGCCGGAAGTTCGCTCAAGCAGCAGGGCGCTTTTCGCAGGAAGAGCAAATCAACAACACAGCGGGCAATTTCTTGCATGATACACGCAAACATTATGATGTAAGTATACGCTTTCCTACCTTCTGGGTACCATCTGCAAGTGGCGTAGCGCTAACATTTGCCTCGCAAGATTGTTCGCGGCCAGTTCATTGCGAATGTGATGACCCAGGTTGTGGAGCGCCATATACTCCGAAAGTTCGACGACGTGTTTCCCAAGGACTTTACAGACGAGCAAATTGAAAGGCTCACAGTAGAAGATCCGGAGAGCGAGAGAAAAAGGGGTGAAATATTGGGGCAGAAGAAGCAAGTCGGTGATCTTCTTAATGCTTTGGAGCATAGGATGGGCTAACTCCTCACAAATGTTGCTTCTTTGTACGGTGATTGATTTTCGTTTTTAGGCTGTATGCGACTTCCGGGCTGGTGTAGCCCATAGACAGAGAGGAGTTTTCTGTGGGGATGTATTATCTTAGAGGGTTATTAGAGTCAATAGGTACTTGAATCAGCATAGATGCCTACCTCCTGTACAAAGGGAAGCTTGTAATTTACCAAAATACACACTTTCCGTCCGTGCGTTCAATCCTGGATTTTCATCAAATTACACACTTTGCGTCCGTGCACGCCTCCTTATCTGTACTTTCATCAAATTACACACTTTCTAACCGTGCACGCTGCTTGGTTCCATCTATTCATCTATTCATCATCTATGACCCTAGGCACTATTCGCGGTTGATTGCCCGGTAATCAGCTCTGGTTTACCCTACAAATTTCGCCAGTGCACGGACCATTACCGGACAATCGGATTGCTGTGGGATCGGAGCGCTGATTGGTCCATGAACTGGCTTGGGTTTATTTGGGTTTAGGGTTATTAGGTTACTTGGGTTTAGGATCTTGCGCGAACTTGACACGAATTTGCTTTTTTTTATAGTTGCTAGCTAGGATAGAACTTAGAATTCGTTCATTCACGTGCCGTGAGCGTAATTTACTTCATAGAGTAGGGTCCCAATGAACTACACGGGTTAAGAATTGAGCTGCAATTTACACTGCCATTTGTTTTTCATCCCCAAGGCCAATACAGACAGGCAGAGTACATTCTTACCATTCGCTCTTCTTTTTCTTTTCCTTTTTCTTCTACAGAAGAGCAAAAAGGTCAGAGAAGACGAACAATCGAAATGGAGCAGTATGCCCAAATCAACGAGCAGCATAGGGTGCTCGTGTGCCAGCTGTGCCCCGGAGGCGTTCGGCCGGGTTCAGCCATTGACAGACACTTTCGTCGAGAGCATGGGCTCAAGGGCCAGATACTGCGGGAGATTAACGACTACTTTGCAGCTATGGAGCTGAATGACCCAATGTATGTTACGCTTCCGGAGGACGGATCGGCAGCTATCCAACTGCTTAATGTTGTACGCGGCTACTGCTGTACGATGTGCCGTTACCCGACCATTGCACGCGATAACATCACACGGCACTGGAGAACAGCTGGGCATGAGGCGACATCGAGAGGTCAAAAGCAGTACGTCGAGGTGCTACTGCAGTCATGGATGCAAGGCGGCCACGCTCGGTACTGGATCATTGGAGACGCAGACAAGGCTCCAGCAGCAAAAGGGGCCAGTCTGGCACCGGGCGATATGGGCAGCGGAGGCAATGAAGGCAGCAGCGCTATGGAGCGCATGATTGCTGAGTATGAAGCCAGCTTTACAGAGGAGGATGCAGAGCGGCTGCGTAAGGGCGATGTGGAGGAGGGCATCGACCGCGATTCGCAGTGGGTTAAGCGGCTCGGATGGGTACGCCACTTTGCGTCACGAGACAAGCTCGACATATTTAGGGCAGCCGAGTGGTTCAAGGCAAAGCCGGCGGCGGCAGACTGGCGGAAACGTCAGCAGCGTCGAGTGGAGGAAGACGCACAAAAGGCCCGAGAGCAGCGACTGCTCCAGCGGCTGGGCGAGAGCTTCGACCGCGAAGTAGAGCGATGTTGTAGTAGTAGATTTATTACGCCCGGGAGAACAGATCTCATAGGGCCATGGAAGACGCTATGCTATTTACACTTCCGCCGTGTTGATCCTAACCACAAAATAAAGCCCCACCCTCTCTTCTTAAATCGCTTTCTTCTAGCCTCGCTTGAGTCTGTCTGACAGGCCTGCTTGAAGGCCGATTTCTCCAAGTGTTCAGCATCCTATCCTCAGCAGCTGAAGCATGGTCTGTCAAAACGAGGCTGTGTTGTGTTAGTATTTTCTAGTTCTGGGTGTTAATATGTTCAATTCTCCTCCCTTGGCCCTAGCCTTCCCGTCTCCATCGCGAATTTGATTGTTGCTCGCACCGCCTGTAGGTTAGGTGACCATCTCGGTCCGTCCAACGCCGACTTTCCTCCCAGAAAGAATGAGAGGTTTCCCATCTCGCTTTGTCCGATTCGCCGCATGCCTTCGCGTTGTGCATCCCACTTGCTGCAACGAAAGAGAAAATGTTCCATCGTCTCGGTTGCCCGTCCGCAATCACACAAGTCTGATTCCACCGCGCCGATCCTCGACAGGTAGCTGTTGATCCTCGCCATTCCCGTGCGTAACTGTGAAAGCGTGTCTGCTTCGCGCCTCTTCAGTCCGTCGTATAGCACCTTTGTGTGTTTTCCTGGTAGCGCTTTGTCGACCCTCTTGGAGAAGCCGCCCACTCTGTCCGGTAGTGTCTGGTGCTGTTGCAGCTGCTCTCTCGCCAGTCTTGTCCGCGTCGATCGAGCTTGGTACGGCTGTGTCTCTGCCGTGCGCCCCGATTCAGTTGCTCTCTGGGCCTGTCTCTTCGACTTGGGACCCAAGGGGAACGCGTCATCCCGGGACGGTACCCAGATCATTTTAACACTGTTGTTGCCTTTTCTTAGCCGTCGGATGTGGTTGTAGATTTCTCGGATGGCGCACTGCCCCGATTGTTGTCGCGGTCGTGCGATCGCCTTCAGCGCTGACTGGCCGCTTGATAGTATGGTAAGTCTTCGGTTTCGTAATCCGTCAGGCATGCATCGCAATGCCATCGCTATCGCCCCCAGCTCGGCTGTGTAGGGGTTCTGGTCGTCTCGCGAGCCGAGAGTGACCGAGTACCTAGCCACGACCCTGTTCGCTTGCCCTGCTGCTTTGTGGCTGATGATGCCTCCCATGCCCACTATTCCTCCTCTGTCCGAAGCACTGGTCGTGATAGTGATGTCTTCGACACTGTTGGCTGCCGCTATCGCCGCCAAGTATTGATTTGTATTCTCAGAGAAAATATCTCGTAGAGGTGGCAGCACGTCTACCTACATAGACCCTCTACCTTGCATCCCCTTCGATCCTATTCCGCTCCTTGTGCGGGGCACGTCGGTTCGCAAGTCAATACCAGTTTGCTCCTTAAGCCTACTCCAACAGCCAACTTAGAGGCTCCATCCTCGATGGCCACCTTCAAGGTTCTGTCCTCTCAGCAGACCGACACGCGCGTCCGTCCTCTCGAGCCATATAGAAAGTGTCGTAACTGCGATCCGCCCATCCAGTCTTCCGTCGCGTCCATTATATGCTGCGCCCCGCAGATTGTCAGATCTGTTTCGCGCTACCTCGCAAGATCTCTCTTGCAAGGCCGACCGTGTCTCGCAGGAGTTCGTCCACTTGTATCCCCTCTGTAACCGGAACAGCCAAGCGACGCAGTGTCGCCCCTCCTACTAACCAAGGTGCTTCGTCGTTCTCTGTGCGGGTTCGAGGGCGTCGCTTCTTATCCCTCGTTTTCGTTGTGACTGTCCACGCTCCTGCCTCTGGCTCGACGCGCCTCGTCCCCTTTCGACAGAGCAGCCCGAAAGCACCCCAAGGGTGTCCTATTCCATGACCCGTCTGTCCATCGATTGTAGGCTCGGTTTCGCGGTCGTGGGTCGGATGGTTTTTAAAGTGTTCCCTTGTGGCTTGTGGGTGGTAGGGCTCGGAAGCCCTCCATGCAACCGTAGCCCAAACCAGCGGACAAATGCTGGCTTGTAGTGACTCTTCTTAGCTCTGCAAATGCCCCCAGGCAAAGGCATTCACAGGTTCCCGGCCAGCACTAGAGCGATGTTGTTGGCGGCTGGACAGCGTGCCGACGGAGACGCTGCAGTGGCTCGCAAGCATTTCAAGCGTCAACCCGCAGGGTATGCCGTTTGGGCGCAAGGGCAAGGAGACATCCATGATGAAGTACCAGTCGGCCGGACATCGCTATCTGGGATTTTGCTTGCGGGCGTACTGGCTAGGGCGCAAACTAGCATTTGAGCGCTGGGCGATTCACTTTACGGATGAACAGTGGAGCTTACTATGTGATGTAGTATACGAGCTAGAGGGAGGAGAGGGGGTCGCAAGCAGCCACGACAGTGGGTTTTGTGGCAGTGGGCTTAGCAGGAGGAGGATGAGGCGGAATAGGAGAGAGACCGAAGAAGCTGAAGAGGATATATCGGAGGATGGATTGCGTGACGATGATGACGATGAAGATGGCGAGGAAGGCGACGACGGCGACGATAACGACAGCGATGGCGAGCAGCCACCTGGTATAGCAAATGCTACGGCAAGCTCGCTGGATGCTGCGCTCGACGGCGCTGTGTTTTTGTTTATCGTGGCTTCCATCAAACAGCATAATACATTTGTGGTTAAAAGGAACAATTATATTTAACCAGAAGACAAAGCGCGTGGTTGTAGGGTACCCGTGAGAGCATAGCGAGACACAAGTGGGGTCACGTGCCCTCATGGTGGGTGTCGCCACTAGCAACGTCAGTTGCAGGTGAATAAAAATAAACAAAACCCACCACAAACAAGATCACACTCGACACAATGCCATTAAATCTGCGCCGGCGCATCGACGACCTCAATCTATTCGGCGATGGAACGACTCCGCACACCACAAAAACCGTAAGGATCTTTCATCCTGGCTATGGAACAATTCCGATTTCAAGTGACACCCAGCCCCCCAGCCGCGATGCTCTGATTTGCGTCCCCGCTTTTGACGACGGAGGCATTCATTACGATACGGTCCATACGGCTTGCGGAGTCTTAGCTGGAAACAGATGGGACGGCTACTTCTCGCTTGACAGAGACGGCAGGACACGGGTCCAGCCGCCGAAAGACGGCATTCTTCGAAAGAGATCCTACTTCTTCTGTCTGCCGCTGTCCTCCGATCATTCGACCTCGACCTCGACCTCGGCTTCGACCTCAACCACGAATTCGACCGATCCGTACCCCGTCGTTCCTCGCTTTCGTGACTGGAGATTCCCTCATGGTAACCTACCGCCTCTATGGGAAAAATTGAGAACTCAATTGGAAGCCGGCGAGGTCGAGACCGCTGCGAGAAATTGCATATTCACCAACTATGCTCATGCCATTGAAGGCGCCCATCTCGTGCCGAAGTTACAGTCCGAATGGTTCAACAGCAACAGCATGGCAGAGTAGGCGTCTGTTTGTCCCATAGCCGATGCTTGAGCTGACGTATCTTGAATAGTTACGGCCAGGCGCCATCCTTCTCAACAGACCCAATCAATGCATCGACAAACGCCGTTTATCTACGACGCGACATTCACAAAATGTTTGACGAGCGGACCTTGTGCTTTGTGCCGAAAATCAGCCATTCAGAAGAGACAGAGCTAGCCTTGCGCATCCTGGAGGATGAGGGCGAAAACAATGGTCAAGTTGATAGCTCTCGGCATGCAATTCTACGCAATCGTCATCAGCACCAAGATCGCGATGAAGCATCTCGGACTGAATCACTATCTTCTATACTTTCCACAACCACACCAAAGCCCCAACAAGCACCCCTAATCGTCGGACACGTCTTCCTTTCAACAAAGAGCGAGCAACTTAAGAGACTTTGGCACAACAGGGAAGTCCACGATGGAGTATGTGCGGCATCATTGGAATGTTTGTTTGCTCGATTCGCTTGGACCATCTTCTCCCCGACTATTTTCCGCGATTTTCTCCTGATGGCCAAAGAGCCCCGGATACTCCTGGTGTGGAACGATGATTTAGGAAAACATGACATTGAAAAGACGGCGCCAGAAAAGTGCAAATTGGCCTTCAACGCTGCAAGGTCTAGAAGTGAAAGCCCAACGAAGAGGCCAAGAGCTGCAGGCGATGTAGATCAAGATGCGGACATCTGGAGTGAAGGACTTTACGAGCCTAAAGACTCCTACGAGGATGCATCCTCGGATATCGACAGTGGTTACCACGGCGCATTGTATCTTTCGGAGATGGATGATTTCGGGCTGGTCGTGTCCAGCCCGGATGAACGAGAACCAGAGCGCGGCCGGCCTAGGAAACGCAAGCACGAGCAGAGTTACGGTGACGCTTTTCGGTCTGGCGATGAGTATATAGGGACGAAGCGGATGAGTCTTAATATTCTATGAACTCCATTTTAATTCGAGTACTAGTGTCACATAACTCTTATCATTCGATACTAACCCATTTTACTATATTTTCTGGTCAAAATGTCTTCGGGCTCTACCCACTCCTTCTTTATCGAACTCTACCCTCTGTATTCATTAGCGTGATTCTCAAACGTGTGGCAGTTTCATCGGACTGTACTAGAATCCAGGATAGAATACGGAATAGGAATTCTTAAAGGGGATAGTTTTATTGGGGTTGCCTCACGTGATGACCACAGTGTTATGCAGTAATTGTTTGTGCAACACATTCACCTAAGAATAAATGAAGGCGTGTTGAATGACCAACCAACCCACCGATGGTTGTCTTTACGGAGTTCTGGCGCATTGCATTCTGTACAAACATCCGTACGGAGGTGGCTTGCGGCTGACCCAATTTCCTCATATATACACGTAGAATTTAGTCAGCTCCTAGGGGATTCGGGGCGTTAAGAGCGGTCTAGAACCGCCACTGTGTGGTACTTAGTGTAGGTGTGGTTGCATCATGATGCATAATATTGTCTTGTTCTCTGTACCTTTGTGTTTCCTCCTCAGCTAAGCTATTTACGTGCTGCCGTACTTACCACCTGTGGCGCAGATTTTGTAAACCCTTCAAGTTTCGGCATCTTATTTGCCGATTCTACTGGTACAAATAGATATTATAGTACCGCGACCTACAGATCTACCGATACTTCGCGATACTCCGTCCAACTCATAACGCTAATCTTAATTTATCACCCCAAAGCGAGCACTCCGCGAAATCAGGGCATCGTCGAACGCTAATGCCGCCAAGATCTCAAAAGGCGGCAGTCCCGAACAAAGAAAACTATCGATATCGACGATATCGATTTCAGCATAGCCGGGGTTTAACCAGTCGTTTCCCTGGGCAACGCCGCGCGAATATCACAATTTCGGAATAAGCCCACAGCAATCAGGGCACCAAAGGTTGTCAGGGACCACCCGCCTCCACAGATCAGGAAGTTCAATTCATACTGTACTGTGCAACACGAACTCGCCCCGTTTGATGTATCGGCCCGTACTAATTTAGCGGGATGGGGACCTCAACTCTGAGAATACTTTTCGCCCCTCACAGTGGCTGCCTTAAAAATATGGACGAGGAGATCCATGCAAATCGATATCGACGATATCGGCTTATCGATATCGTATCGACCGTATCGATGACCACCCTGGCCAACTGCGTCCTAGCTGCGGAAGAAAAGGGTTGCTCGGGCTGAGTTGGCCAAGAGATGCACCGCCTGATTGGCACTGGCTGAGTAAAGTCTTGGATTCCTGTTGACGGGGCCGTTCGTTGCATATGTCGGTACGCTGTCTGGACCAGGGCTCTGACCCTGGATTGGGGCGGGCGTGTTGGTGGCTGTTGATCTGCGGTCTGTGGGCTGTGGGCGGGACACAGCCTGACTTCGCGTCGTATTCCGACCTCTCTCTCGGGTTGCTAAAAGTCTTCCAGTCCTTCTGCGAGTTCCAGGGGAGAGCACTGACATGAAATACGTATGGTCGCAGTATTGTGCTATCCTGCCTGCATGTATGAGAACGGCGACGCCCGAAGTCGAGGGAAATCCTCTCATCAACGCATCAAAATCAAGGCTCCCCAGCTCCCCAGCAACTCCACATCCTCCATCCTGGCAACCCTTTCTTGAGAGCAAGCGTGGGGGCGGAGTGACGCGTCGGCATGCTGCGGCAGAGATGCTGTACCGGTACTGTACCTAGAGAGAGAGAGACATGGGCGCTCAGCTATGTCCCACTAGCAAAGTCAAGAGTACAGTTAGTGGCACTCACGACTGTCATCCGGACTCTCCACCCAATTACACCCATGCTGCCTAGACTCTACCTATCCACGTGATGCCCTCTATTGACGATGTTCGTCTGCAAGCTGGTCTTGGAACTACGGAGCATTGTCATCCTCGAGCCGGGGAGTCTTACTGACTGTAATCAAATGAAAGAGCCGCACCCCCGACTACCTACTCGGGCTGATGTTCCCGTCTCTCTGCTCTTCTGTTCATCCCTGTGCTGACGGACTTACTTACACTGTTGCCATTCTGACCAAGCGGTCTCGTCGGGGACTGCTTCAACATCTCAACATGTCCAACACCAACTCTACTGCATACAAGTTCTTCGGCCTCACTTGCCCTAGTGGCGGCGAATTCTACATCTGCGATCGCGCGGAAACCCAGTTCATAGGATGTTGCACTAGCAATCCCTGCACTGACGGGAAAGGCACCTGCCCGGATGGTGATCTACGGACGGCCAGCTTCAACTCTGACTCGTATGACGAACTGTTCAAGCAGGACTGTGATGATCCTCGAGGAACGGAAATATGGTACACCTGCAAGTCCAACAGCCCGCCGTTCATGGGATGTTGCGACGAGAACCCTTGCGCTAAGCAGAGCTGCGCCAGGAGCAAGCTTGTGCCGGCAATGCTGTCAGAGACCGAGAACAACCGGCTCAAGTTCCTGCAGCCAGATGGTGATTCTTCCAGCGCAACGGCGAGCGGGACAGATGATTCCAAGAGCACGGCTACAGCGACATCATCGGCATTGGCATCGGCTTCGACCTCGGCAGCAGCCGGCGGCGACGAGGGAGGCTTGAGCACTGGTGCGGTCGCGGGCATTGCTGCTGGTGCTACGGCCATCGGCCTGATCGTCTTAGGCTTCTTGATATGGAAGTGCTGGTGGGCGCCACGGAAGAGAAAGCAGGATGGCCAGCAGTTCAAGCCAGTCGCACCCTCGATGCATCATGCCGGCACTCCCGGGACCTTCTTTTCCCAGCAATGGCCCATGGGCCCCTATCAACGTATGTATTCCGCAACGAGGCAGATGTTGTAGAAAGACAAGATGTCACTGACCTGGTAGACAGAATCTTTGGTGTCGACTCCAAATGCAGTCTCTCACTACCCCAGCGGAGTGTCCGTCGACATGTACGGCAAGATCTCACCACAAACAGCAAGTTTTGATCGACCCATCTCGACGGGCGACGTTAGCTCAGTCCCCAACAGGGCGTACGGCCAGCCCTACTCGCCCGTGCCAATCATTCCCGCGCAAGAAATGGACGGCACAACAAGCATTCCGCAGGAGCTGGGCATGGGACAATACGCGAGGAATAATGCACCAGATGGCGTTATTGAAGGGAGAGATCAATGAGCTTCGGGAGGCAAATGCGACCCTTAGCCGGCGGCGCAGGACGAAAAAAATACGACTGCGACATTCAGGGAGTATGACAGTAGCTGAGGGACAGGAGCTGCAAGATCAGAGGGAAATAGCCGAGCAAATACAGCAAAACGCAGCAAAGTGGTGGTCGGAAGAGGCGGACAGAGACGAGGGATCGGCGATGTGGTACATGCAGGCAACCCGGGCATAATTTACGCCCCAGCCTGAGCAAAGCAAGTTTGAGCAGTGGGTGCAATGTTGACAGCCTAAGCTCTCAACAACAGGCTGCGAACTTGAACGATAGTATAGGCTTGAACCGGAGCAGTGAACGACCCAGTCCAGTGGTGGATCGATCATAGGAGCGCTTTCCCGGCGCTAAGCAGATTTGCCTTGGATGCCCTTGCAATTCCAGCTATAGCAACTGACTGCGAGAGGGCATTCAGCCTGGCAAAGCTTACAGTCACCTTACAAAGGCATCCCTTACTTGGGCCGACCGTTGAGGGACTGCAATTACTGAAAAACCGGATCAGGGGAGGGTGTGTTACGCTAGGGGGGCTATGCTTGAGCGACAAGGCCAGTGAGAACCCAGGCTGGGATCCCAGAAGCTGGGGATGGCTTCATCCTGACTTATGATATATCAGATAACAGTCAATCAATCAATCAATCAGATCAGATATAGGTCCAGATCTAATCTTGATCTGGCGGCAGCGCTCTCCAAGAGTGTACACATCCATGTACGCCATATCCTCACGAATCCGCCCCGCACTCCCTCGTCGGAGGATCAGTCTCTACGAGACCGTGGTCATACAGTAGACGCATACTCCCGTCAAAAGTGAGTCTGTCTTCCGTTAAGCCCTGTAGCCACCGGTGGTGCTGCTGAGCCCCCACCACGTAGCAGCTGGTACTATAAGTCCTCGTTGCCCAAATATGCCCACAGCCGGAGCAGCATTGCCAACGTCTTATTCTATCGCTTGAGATTTGTGTATGAAATATTCCAAGTTGAGTATATAGCACGATCCTCGTATGATAGGAGCCGCGGACTTAATTTCTGTAGTTTATACCATGACTTTTGGTACAGTTCGAGGCACTCCTTCCACGTTGTAGAAACTTGCTCCAGGTATGCACCGGCGGTCGAGAGGGCAAGAGGGAGACCATCGAGCTTTTTAGCAAGGTGAACGGCAGCGGTAGCTGTGGATTAGTGTCAGTGTCCATCATCGGCCGCATCGGCAACTTATCCTGTTCGAGGCATTGTCGGTTCGACGTAAATTCTAGGATCTGGAGGCTGTCCTTGATACATTCGAGCTTGCCCAGCAGTATAGACTGACTAATTTTGACTGTAGACGACCGCGTCGTCACGGATGGTGCCACCGTGGTAGCTATCGGGGAGGAACGGACGAATGTCGAAAGCCCTCGAGTCTAGACGACTTATCTGGTCTGAAATTCAACCGGTCGAATTAGTCGTATCGCCTTGCGTAGTCTAGTGACTACCTCGACGGCGAGACCGAGAGAGTGACAAGCCTCGAGATAAGGCTTAAGCGTCGGCTGTGGCTATAATACTTTCGCGCGTGCACGGACGCATTGGGTGGCAATTTGTTAAATTGCCAGCGGGAATTAGGACAGTACCCGTCGGTTCCGTCTGTGTGGGGCACACAGGTTGACCGACTAAGTGAGACTTTCACTAAGTCGGGCACAAAAGTCCCGGACAAGCACAAAAGTCCCGGACAAGCGTTCTCTGCCCCGCGTCGCGTTTCCAGTACATTTTTACGTATAAACTACGACACGAACCCGTGTAAATCGGTGTTCAAGCGTCCAACATCGTTATGACCGAACTTTCAGCTGCCCAGAAGGCAGCTGAAGCAATTCTAGCATCACGAGCCCCTCCAATTCGAACCTTACGGTCACGGAAGCCTCGAAAACGCCTGACAATACGCGAAGCTGCCGATCGATTCAACGCGTCAAAGTCTGCAGTTGCCGATGCCCTCAAATCACTGACTTCAGGAAAACCACGCCTCATGGGGCGGCCCCGGCTGCTTACGGACGATGAAGATGAGGCTATCGTAGCTTTCGTTCTTTGGCTCCAGCGCACCGGGCTGCCGGCCTCGAAATTCGAGGTCGTTGACGCTGCAAATACGCTCCGCAGCCGCCGGGACCCTAATGCGCAACCTGTATCGCGATCGTGGTATTCGAGGTTTCTTAAGGATCATCCGCAGCTTCAGAAGGCACGGCTGAGGCCCGTGGAGGCATCACGACGAGGCTTTGAGGAGTCAGAAATGCAGGAAACGCAGGAATTCTTCGAGCAACTTGCTAAGACGATCAAGGAGTTCCGAATCGGTCCCTCGGAGACCTGGAATGAAGATGAATGCGGTATTATAATCGGCTTGCTTCGTCACCGGCTAGAGGTCCTGATCATCAAGACTAGAGGAAGCAATAAGGTATCAACTTTATGCCCGGGAAATCGTGAGATGATGACTTTGCTAGGGACCGGCAGCGCAATAGGCGATACGATCCCTCCCTGGCTTATCTTCAAGACCCTCCCAACGCTGGATTTTGCCGATATCGATGCTCATGAAGAGATGCGTTTCTCACAGTCAGAGACCGGCTTCTGCAATAGCGAGATTTTCTTTGAATGGGTTCATCACTTCAACCGGTGGTCCTGGGAGAAGTCAGCAACTGCACAAGCAAAGGAAGCTAGCTTCCACGACTGGTTTGGCTGTGACGAGCACCTTAGGCACCCGCTTTTACCTCACATTACATATGACATCCCCCCAGGAACCGAAGAAATGGAGGAAAAAGACCGTATTTTCCGGCTGCTCGTGATCGACGGCTTCACGGGTCACGGAGCCTTCATTTTCAGGGAATATTGTAAGAAATTCGATATCATCGTCGTCACCCTGCTGCCACACTCAACGCATATGACCCAGCCGATGGATGTGGGTGTTTTTCAGCCGCTCAAAGCAACACATCAAAAGGTGCTTAGGCAGGCGCTTCGTGGAGGGGCAATAACCTTCTCAAGGCTTGAATTCATGGAAGGATTTCAGGTGAGTTGATCTTAACGTCTTAATCCTTCGCTGCTGATATTAGTAGCGCATTTTCGACGGCGGCTTCAAGCCAAAGAACATCATATCCGGCTTTGAGAAGTCAGGCATTTTCCCACCTGATCCCACGCCTGTGGTGAAAGTGATGCTTCAAAAGAGACGAAAAAAACAGCAACCAATCGATCCAGGGCTCGAGAACCTGCTTCCCAAGGAAACCCGCTTCCAGGGCGCTTCTGACGCTGCCCGAGACATTCGAAACCGATATCACGATGTGCTCAGCTCTCCGACCCGCAGCCGGCTTCAAAATCTAGGTGCTATAGCTGCTGAAGCCTCCGTGATGGAAAGCAGCCTGTTAGTTCACGTTTCTTCCTACCAAGAGCGCCTTTCGAAGCAATACAACCGGCGAAGGAAGCTAAAGGTTCCTGTCACTAAAGATGGGGCTTTTTCCTCGTCTTTGAGCCTCAAGGATATGCGCCAGTATCGCGAAAAACTTCATGCTAATGAACGGAAGAAGCAGGAAAGGCAGGAGCTTCGAGCCCATAGGAAATTCGCAAAAGCCGAGATAGAGAAGCTTCGCACCGAGTGGCGAGCTAATAAGGAAGTCATCATCAACGGCATCAAAAAGAAGCTGTATTTCAAGCCGTGGCTTGAGCACACAGGCCGGTCAAATGACTTTATTTCCCTTGAGACCCAGGCTTCCGAATTCACCCGCCTTTTGAATGAAAAGACTGACGGCTTCATGATCGATAGCCCTCATCCCCCAGAAGTCCTTGAGTCTATTCGGAAGTCCCGATACGCACCAAAGCCGCTGAACGCGGTGGATTGGAGCGCCACGCCTCCCGAGCCCGGAAGTGACGATCCTGAAGAATTCCGCCTCGACCGAAGCAGCAGCGTTGATTACGATAGCCTCGTTCAACAGCCAGAAACGCCGCCTTGGATAACATCGTCACCGCCGCCGACTGCGACCGAAGAAACACAGCTTACAGAGGCGTTAACCCAAGCCTCAATACAGCTGCCTTCAACGCCGTGCCCGCCCGAGACTCAACCACACACGCCGCGATGGAAACAGATGGCAGAAATCATTAGAAAAGGCAAGACCGCTCAGGCTGCCCGACTTCGCGATGCCAGAGACGATAATAACAGATGAAATACGTGGTGTTGTGCCTCGAGAGGCAGGAAAAGCTGGGTTAAAAGGCGGGCTATTTCAATAGCTATATGGTCAGAATTGATGAGAAAAAAGCAGCTTCTGTGCAAAGGTTCGACTACAAATAGCTTCCCTTTCATATTTTGTACGAAAAAATCAACAGGGACGGTTAGAATAATAGAAGGATATCAATTTCACACCTAGCCACCGCCAAAAGTGCGATTTTCCGATGTCCGGGACTTTTGTGCTTGTCCGGGACTTTTGTGCCCGACTTAGTGAAAGTCTCACTTAGTCGGTCAACCTGTGTGCCCCACACAGACGGAACCGACGGGTAGGTGTCTCATTGAATACACTAATAGGCACTCGCAATAGTGGACCACTCCGTTTTGCGTCGCAAAACAACGAAATTGGTCCGTGCACGCTCTTTGACCCCCAGGGCGGTCAATGATGAATGAATGAATGAAATTTATTGCGCCCGGGAGGACCTAGCCTCATAGGGCCAAAGACGCTAATCTGTTTTCGATTCTACCGATTGGTCGTGATCACCCATAGCCCTACACTCTTCCTCATCCGCTGGTTGGTTTCGCCTCGCTTGACTCTGATGTGGCAGGCCTGCTTGAAGGCCAATTTCTCCAAGTGTTCAGCATCCTATCTTCAGCAGCTGAAGCATGGTCTGCCAGCTTGAGGCTGTTTGATGTTAGTATCGTCAGATTTGGCCGCTAAATGTGGTTAGTCAGTAGGTTATACAGTCTGGTTTGCCTCAAGTCTCCTCGTGTCCATAGCGAGCTTGTATGTATGTATGTCGTAAAGTCCCCTATTGGGTTGGCACAGGACGTGCTGAGCTAGAATCTCTAATGCTAAAATCTACGCAATGCTAAAGGGCGGGTACGCCAGCCTATAGGGGTCACTGTTGCAAAACCCCAAAAAGCACGTTCAAGCAAGTGAAGCGGGTCTGCATAAATAACTTACGCCCCACAGTACATTGAGCCATGTACTTTTACGCAAAACCTCATTGAATTTAGACATAGCTTACAACAGCGGCAAGAGCAGCGGGACCGCAGCGAACCAGCGCGGAATAGCTTCATCCCGCGCCGCGGACAAAGTCCCTCTACAAAAGGGCTAACCACCCCTTTTATTGACAATATCAACGCTCAGTTATCCTCGTCCTCTTCCTCCTCTTCAACCCTGCCTTCCTCGTCCGGCTTGTTGAGCTGCTATGCATGGATTTAGCCACGGAATGTTGTTGCAGGTTAACCCACTTACAGTCCAGAGCCGAGCAGCCTCAGCGATGACCTCCAGCGCCGCAACCTTTCGCTCCTCGAGCGTTATTTCACCTGCTTCACCGCGGGGAGCCAAAGCAGGAGCGCAAGCTTGAGCGCCAGCAGGGCTATGGTTGACAGCGGCACCGCAAGCACGCAGCTGCTGTGCTGCACGCTGAGCAGCAGAGCGCCAGCCATCGCCGGGATCTTTATTTGCATCGTCGATCTGCCGATTCAATTCCCAGAATGCACGCACCGCAGCGACAGCGCCGGTAGGGACCTACACAGCAGCTGATTAGCAACTCATTAGCCGGAAACACAGAAAGGCTCCTCACAGGCCTGCAGGTGTGACCGTTCCTTGCGCAGTCCCAGCAAGCAGCACCAGTATCTATCCCCTGTATGTCAGCCCGGCAAGCTTATATGAAAGAATGGTTACTTTCTGTTCTGAGAGGTACACTCATGCCCGGGGCTCTTTGCAGCGCGAGTAACACAGGGGCGGCAGGGGAAGTCTCGCGCCGAGCCGATGGGAGGAGCCTTCTTCTTCTGCGTCCTCTTCTTCTGCTCAAACAGGTGTATTAGTAGTGGTCCATTGATTGTAGAGCAGCTGGTTGGCATACAGTAACCTTGTTCGCGGATTTACGGGCGCTGGGCCGGATGCTTTTGTCGTTGCTGTTGGGCCGGACCCTACCCGACGTGCCCACGCCATCCACGCCCGCAGCGACTGGATCAGCGGTAGACATTATGATGATGCTGATTGATGGCGCCACGGAAACGGTCAGGGGAGGCGCCGTCAACTTACTTGGCGACGGTGATAAATTAGAATGGCACAGAAAGATCATTTATCAAAAGGTCACTTGTGGCCTCCATGAATCGGGTCGCGTCCAAGCTATTCCTAATGGATCGCTGTGCTAGTTCGCACCGGGCCAGCTATAGAGCCGCCGCGGGGCAGTGGAGTACGTCAATCGCGTTTGCTCAAATAGGGGTTCCGCCCTCTAAACCCCCTATTCCTCGCACCAATACCACATTATCGTCCCTATCTTCATCCTCATCTTCAATGCTATGGCACGGCCACCCAATCCAATCGATCAGCACCGCGACTATATCAGTTTGCTGTACCTCAATGGCGTCTCGCGAAGCCAGATCCAGTATAAGCTTCGGAAGCATTACCACATCGCTGTTAACCTCAGCACAATCTCCCGTCGGATAGCCAGCTGGGGACTTCCACGTCAGCAATCACGCACCACTGAGACGCCAGAGCTTATAGAGGCTATCCGCGACCTGATCCTCCGCATTGGGCTTAGCGAGAGTCAGACCATGAGTGTCTTGCAGAGGCAAGGCTGGCCCATCACCAAAAGAGGACTCAAACGTATCAGACTCCACCCGGACCGCCGCTGGATACGTCGCATCAATAGCGATGAAGAACGACTTGCTTTGCTGAAGAAGACGGAACAGGTTATTGTCGAGATGACGCAACAATCTAATGCCATTGCAGGATATGGAAGACGTTTTCTGCAGCCCTATCTGCGCCAGCAACAGCAACTCTGGGTACCAAGAGATCCCCTCTTTGAGATGTACAAAATCATGTTCCCGAGCGAGGTTGAGATGCGCAAACGGATGATGCGGAGGAAGAAGGGACAGTTTCTGGTCCCAGGACCAAATTACCAGTGGTGTATTGACGGCCACGACAAGCTGAAGGCGTATGGCTTCCAGATATACGCTGCGATCGATGCCTACTCACGCAACATTATCTGGTTCTATGTCGGGCCTTCTGCTTCCACCGCCTTGAGCGTGCTGAAACAGTATCTGGCTGCGTGCGACGCCTACGGCTTCCGCCCGTGGTATCTGCAGTCAGACAGGGGTAGCGAAAACGCCATTGGTCGCGGCAGCCCATTGGAACTTTGCTTTGGCCGCTGGCGGATGTGTGGAATGGAATGGCCAGGTCTTCCAACAGGGCAAGCGATTGAAGGATTCCTACAAGGCAGCACCGAGCACGAAGAACGTCAGGATTGAGAGTTGGTGGGAGCGTATGCTTCACGTCTCTTCCCGACAGTGGGTAGACTACTTTGGAGAGCTTGCTAGGGATGGGGACTTTGACGGCGATATGCTTGAGCCTTGAGGACCAGATTGCCGTCTACGCTGTCTTCGAAGATGTACTGCGTCAAGAGCTCTTCGATTTCGTGGAGGCGTAGAATCTACACAAAATACGCCTCCAGAAGAACCGGCCTCATGTTGTCCACGGCCAACCCTGGATGAATTACCATTACCCTGACCCAAGCAAGGCTTGCAATTGGGGAATTCCCATCGATCGCACAGTTTTAGGTGAATTGGTACGACCATTGGCTAACATCAATATCAACACATGTCTAGAGCCGGAGACAAAGGGCTGGTGCCGCCAAGTTCTTAGAGAAATGGGTTACGATAGTTATAGGTTTTAGGATGTTTGTACACCTCTCATGCGCTAATACGCGAAAGCCAGGGAGGCGGGCATGAGGAAGGAGATTATCTTATCCGGTTGGAGATTTACTGGAAATTGGCCTATCAACCGTCACAAAGCTCTAACACATCCGGAAATTCAACCGGACAAAGAAAAACCGCTGGAACAGTTCCAGACACCGAGCCCTCCTCCACTGCACTCAGATGATACGCCGAAAACGAGCCGGCAAGTGAGGGATATGGCCAAACACCGAAGTCGTCCGACCAGGCGGAAGTACAGTAAGATCGCAAAGGGTTTGGAAGCTTTAGAGATGAAGGTGGCCGTTCAGAATGCGCGGATTACTGGTCTCGAAGAGCAGATGGCCCAGCTGCGGCGAGGGAAGAAAAGAAAGGCGGTACCGAACCCGAACCGACGATTCATGGCTCTGGCGGAGGCTCTAGCGGCTGGGGAAGCTCTTCCTGACTCAAAGGAGGTAGAAATAGAAGTGGATGTGGATGAGGAGGTCGAGTCGGTGATTGAGGTGGGTGTCAGGTCAGAGGACGAAAGTGAGGAATTTATGGTCGTAACAAAGCACTGCCAGCGCACACGGAGCGGTCGGGAGGTCAAAAAACCACACAGAGAGTAAAATTCAAGCAATTCTCTATAGAAAATCCGAGTGGCTTCATTTTTAATGGACAAGGTGGTTGGTTTCTGCGTGCATCAAATATTGGATTTTGTATGGGGCGATGATTTTTTGTGCTATGCTTTAAGTGGTGTGATTCTTTAAGTGGTGGGGGATGGTATGTATTTATCTCGCCCTCAGCTTGATGCCACAATCGCTGCGTACTCTTTCAGTACAGCGATGAACCTCTTTGTGACGATAAACCTCTACACGCTTTATCTTCCAACTCGTCGAGAGCTTCCCGGGTCTTCTTCAAACTCCGTCATGTCGCTCCGCATGCGAAAGAGACGAACATTCCTAGCTGTTGCCATCGCTCAGCTCTTAGTCGCTACTGCGGTTGAGGCCGTCTTTTTTACTCTGTCCTTCGCCTTCGGGAAAAGACATGCATGGCCGATATTCTTGCTCAACTCCATTGTTCCCATGAATATGTGGAGAGAAGTGAGTCAAGCTCCCGAGTCTTGATGGCAGCTAACAGACACAAGTCTTTTCCCTCCGGGCCGTGGGGAAAAGCGTTCTCGTCTTGGTTTGGTGGTGAATCTGGTGAACGTCAAGAAGTCAGCGGGAGTATCCGAAAAGAAGGTTTTCGGCTTTCACGAAGAAGACACTCTTCTGCATGATCCTATACTCCACATGCTATCTTTGGCGTTTGCCGACGGAGCATTCCGCAATGAGTTTTCCAGTCCTGAACAAATCTATGAGATGGTTGTTCCGGCGCACATGGATCGGGTGAAAATACCGTGGAAAGAGGAATGGCGAGGGCGACCGATTTTCCGCGATGTCGATGGCTTGAAGGTGTCTCTTGAGAAGGCTCTGAAGTATTGTAAAACAAGGGGGGATTTGATACGCCTTGGTCGAGCCTTAGGCTATGCTAAGAGGCTCGAGTTCTATGATATTCGCCGTGGGTCTGGCAAGAAGCTGAATGGTAAGGGAAGATTGTTAATACCTGAACTCTACTAACCCTTTATAGAGGCGCTCACCCCCGAGGAACGGAACAAGGCCATGGGCCACCGGTTAGGAGACTCCTCTACTTTTGTGCGATATTACATGACCGATTTCATTGGTGCAGACACCCAAGCCATTGCATTCGGGAGCGACCCGCAGACAGATTTCGTCAATTTGATGAGCCGGCTCGTCCGCCATGGGAATGCTCCAACAAAATTGACTGAACAGCAAAAAGACGAGATTGCCAATGATCCCAAATTAGTCAAGTATCTGCGGAAACGCTCCCAAGCCATGGCAAGATTCAAGAAGCAAGGTTATCCATCCTATACAGCTGCAAAAAAGGCTGGCGTTGGTAAGCGGTATGAGAAATATCCACATTTACTCCTTCTTCTCCTTCTTGAGGCTCTTCTTGGGCATGCGCACAAGCCAGTAGAGGAAGGGGGCAGCAGCCATGTTGAAGATAATGTACACCCAAAGGAGACCAAAGTTACGCCATCGGTCGCTGTAGTGATAGCCCACGGCGGCGAGGTAGGTGTTGGTGTCGCTGATAGTGCAGAACTTGCAGGTATCAGTGGCACCCTTGTCGACTAGATAGCCACCAACTTGATCGATATAGCTCTCCATGAACTCTCCGCATGTCTTGTTTGCGATGGGAGCGAAAGAGAGGAACTCGTTGCTGGCGCATGTGACATCGACGTTGGCGACCGCTGTTGATAGCATACCGCTCACGAGATATGAGAACGGTGACACCCGGTACATGAAGATCCAGAAGCGGGGGAGAGTCTCAGAGGTGGCAAGAATACCACAGAAGATCAAGCAGAGCATGAACAACAAGTTGGCAATGTTGGCACCAGCCTCGGCAGTCTCGAACCCGGCAATAATAAAAGTCGAGAAAGTTCCGGTGAAGATGAGCAACATGAACAGGAACAGGAACATCAGGCCACCACGCTCAGTCAGCTGACCAGCCTCAGAGGCGTTGTTGTAAAGTCCGACAGGATAGTACCAGCAGAAGAACATGATGACGGCCATGAGAGCATTCCAGGGAAGTTCGACAATAAGCTGCGAAAGCATGAAAACCCTCCACGAGTAGACCTTGGAGGGTCTTTCGCGGGCCTCGTACAGAGAACGTTGAATAACAAACTGCGGCATTGACTGTTGAACGAGCTGACCGAAAATAGTGAGCAAGTTGAAGATGGCGAACATCTGGTTCTGAAGACCTTGGATACTGTTGGGAGCCTTGAAGAAGACGAAACCGATGAAGAGGGCGATGAGCGTGCACAGAGCGGCCTTGGAGTAGATGTAGACGGGGGAACGCCAGTACTGCTGGAAAACACGGTAGAGGACTTCCTTGAGCTGCTCCATGAAGGGAGCGGCGAACTCGCGGTACTTGCCAGGATCTTCATCAGTAAGGTTCGCAACATCCTTACCCTCGTGCTTGATCCTCTCCAACTCGGCCTGAACGGCGTTGTACTCGGGACTCGTACGCCAAGTGTTGAACCAATCGACATCAGAGTGAGAACCAGGAGCAGCACCAATGACCTCCAACATCCACTCGGCGGGGTTGGCCTCAGGGGGACAGGAATGGCCACTGTTGCGCTCAAAGTAGCTAGTCATGATCTTAGAGTGGTCGCCAATGTCACCAAAGTATACCGTCTTGCCACCCTTGGCAAGGAAGAGGAGTCGGTCAAATCGCTGGAACAGCATGGCAGAAGGCTGGTGAATGGTGCAAAGGACAGCCTGACCAGCCTTGGTAAGCTTCTCCAGAAGGTCAAGAATAGCCCAAGAAGTCTGCGAGTCAAGACCAGAAGTAGGCTCATCGACGAAGAGCAATAGAGGGGGCTTAGCAGCAAGCTCGACACCAATGGTAAGACGCTTTCGCTGTTCAACGTTAAGACCCTCACCAGGGACACCAACGATAGCATCGGCATATTCCTCCATGTCCAGAAGCTTGATAACCCGTTCAACGTATTCGAGCTTCTCGGCCCTGGGGGTACTGGCGGGCTGGCGAAGAAGGGCACTGAAGTTGAGGGCCTCGCGGACAGTTGAAGTCTGCAAGTGAAGATCCTGCTGTTGAACGTAACCGGTATTGCGCTGGAAAGACATGTCTCGAGGCTTTCCATCAACCAACATCTGACCAGTGATGACACCCATAGACGTACGGTCAGCTAGGCAATCCAGGAGCGTGGTCTTGCCGGCGCCGCTCACACCCATCAACGCAGTCAAAGTACCGGGCTTAACCCAACCATCAACATTGTCCAGGATGCGACGAGTTTCGTCCTTGATCTTGACCTCGTAGCAGACATCATGCCACTGGAAGACGGAAGTCTGTTGCTGGAGCATACCACCGGTGTCCTTCTGGGTGCGGCTTCGGGTTCGCTCAGCGGTGACGACGGGGCCAATGTGCGCCATGGCAGCCTCGGGATCGCTGTGCTTCTTCTCGGCGTCGGCAACGGCAGCGGGCTTGTGGCCACGTCGGTAGACAAGAACCTCACCCTTGGACTTCTTCTCAGAAACTAGTTCGGCAGAAACCATATAGGTAATGCTAAAAAGAATGATCCAGGCAATGACGATGCCAAAGTTGCGCCATCTGTTCTCCCACTTGTAGTCAAAGTTCGATTCGGCATAGCTATCACCACTGACAAAGTCGTCGCCCTCCACCGAGCCAACAGCGCTGCAGACTCGATTCGAAGCCGGGATGTTCTGATATCCGTCGACAGCCTGGCTCGGCACAAAGCTAACACACCTGAACTTTCGGCCATGGAATTCGTTGACAATCAAGCTCTCGAATGCGTAGGCAAGCGGGTCAATGTAATACAGCCACTTGCACCAACGGAGCATGTAGCGCTTTGGAATAACGAAACCGGTGAAAATGACGAGATCCAAGATCAACACGGCCGTGGGAACGAGAGCCTGGAACAGAGTACGACAAGCCGAGGCGATAGTACGGAAGATCATCGACATGACCAGGGCAGTGACGAAAGAGATGAGCAGGAAGAAGAAGAAGGAGCCGACCTCTCGTCGCAAATTAGTCATAAAGTAAAGCGACAAATTGAACACAATGGTATTGGCGATTGTATACGGCATGTGGCAAAGCATCGAGGACACGGCTTCGGCAGAGGGGTGATAGAGTGCATATCGACTATGCTTCTCGACAATCGGGCGTTGGGAGTACAGGGTCAGAATCTGAGAGAGGTCAGCAGAGTTCAGGTTCGGTCGAGGAACAAACTCACCTCCAGAGCACTGGAGGCGGCATTCATCAAACAAGCAAAGAACAAGAGAGCACCACGTTGGAAGAAACTATCGGAATCGTCGTCCAGATTGTAGAAAATAGATCCGATGATTAAAGACATGCCGAAGTTACCAATCAAGGCGCCAATAGTCAAACCGGGGTCACCTTTCAAGCGCTTCCAGCCACGCCAGAGGCAAAGCTGAATTTGCTGGGTAAAGGACAGAGTAAACGGGGACTTGGCACGCTGACCCTTGGCCTGTTGGGCCTGCTTGGAGGCACGGAAGGCCTCGGCGTCGGGGCCGTTGATAGGGTGGGCAGCCTTGTAGGACTCGATTTCGCCCTGGAGGGCCTTGTACTCGTTGCTGTTCTTCCAGGCGGCGGCGAACTCGTCGGGGGTACGGGGCACTCTGCCCTCGAAACCAGGTCGCACGACACGCTCCAGGGGTGCAGTCATAGAAGTCAGGAAATCGGGAGTGGTCTGGCGGGCAGGGCATTCGAATCCGAGGTTGACAAAGTACTGCTTAGCAGCATCGGCGCGTCCAAAGAAGATCTGGCGACCTTCGTAGATAACCGTCGCCTTATCGAAGAGATCGTAAGCGCTCTGGGGAGACTGATAAATGGACACCACGGCGGTGCTATTGAAGAGCTCGGTCTGAAGACGCAGGGTCTTACAAAACTCAATAGCATTGGCCGAGTCGAGACCTCGAGTAGAGTTATCCCAGCACTGGAGGGGAGCACCAGACAGCGCGGCCTCGGAAATGGTGACACGCTTACGCTCACCACCTGAGACACCTCGGATGTACTCGTTACCAACACGAGTGTTGACGGTGTGAGAGATGCCGAACATGGCCATGATAACGTCGCGAAGATGATCGGAAAACTCGTTCTTGCTGAGACCCGCAGGAAGATGGCGGGGCTGACGGGCGCGAGCGGCGAAAGTGAGGGTATCGCCAACGGAAAGCTCCGGGAAGTGGACATCAACCTCGGCGGTGTAAATGGCCTCGCCACGGTGGTGGGTGTGCATCTCCTTAGCCGTCATACCTGTGATTTCTGTATCAGCATTGTGTTGCAAAATTGCGTGTGGAACATGCATGCGACATTGAGTGTATTTGCAGTCTTACATGGGTCAACTCCCCATGATGTTCAATGAGGCACAAACGAGGGACTAGACTGAGAGACCTCCCACAAGGAGCTGTCGTGAAGCTCGACTTAAATCTGGGACTCGACTTACCCTGGTAGTTAAAATAGGAACCCTCGTCAACGTAGATTCCGTTGGTTTCACCGGCAATGGTCTTGAGCAGAGTGGAACAACCAGCACCAGGAGGACCCAGCACAACGAGCATTTCACCCTGGTGCACAACACTGTCAAATTGGCGCAAGATGTCGATTCGCGTGCCCTTGTTTCCTGTCACGCGAGATAGAGCTTCACCAGCAGAGAGCCAGACATTGGCCACATCCTTCTGGTAGTCACTGGCCTGTCCGAAACCGTAAACATTGAGGTTCTGAAAGCAGACGCCGGCAGATCTGAAGGAAGCTCCCTGCTCCAGAACAAGGGCGACAATGGCCTTGGCCCACTCGCGACCGCTGAAATTGGGTGAGTTTGGGTTGAGAGGCGAGTTCTCATCAGCTGTAAAGGGATTGGTGACGGCGTAAGTTCTAGAAGCTCGAGAAACGGTTCTAGCTAGGGCCTGGACGAGTGAGGCACGGCGCTCCATTTCGGAATCGTCATCCTCCTCATCGTTGCCGAGAGTCGCAGCGGGAGAAGACGAGGGCCTCTCGTTTGTGAGTTCGACGGAACCTACATCGGTTACTGAGGCCTGTTTGATCGTCTTTTCATCGTGGGGGGGAATCGTTCCAGGAGTCGTAGTCATGGTGGGCGAGAGTTTGCGCCAAAAGGCGACTTTTGTCTGTTTGTGATCTCGCAATTAGGGGGGCCAGAGACAAAGTGAGACACCCTTTTTCTTGTGTCTGTCGCCGGTGGCCGCGAAACAGACTGGGTGTGATGTTGCGAAGAGTGAGTAAGTGGTGGTTAAGCCAGTTCGAGATAATAACAACCACAACACAGAAGAGGGGATGTTAAGAAGAAGGGAAGGAGAATTAGATGAAGGAAGAGGGGAAAGAAGGATCGACTGGAAACGGTGTAGACACCAGAAAGGGAACAAGAAGAAACCTCTCGGGAGAAGAATGAGGGAGGAGACGAGAGGTTCTAATAAATCGTCGCCAATGGAGACGATACTCTTGGGTTGGCCGCTCGCAGCTGTTTTGGGGGGGGGGGGTTGATTCCTTGCGTGCTGGGATCTAGCGCCAAATTTTTAGGGTCCCGAGCGCATGTACCTCGGGGGTCCACTGAGGCCCTCTGAGCCACTGTGAGGCGCCGCTGGGAGCCCTACATACGAGATATGTCCCAAAGTGGTGCTAGCGGATGACCCTCATGTTACGATTCAAGTTACATCATAAGGGAGTTGTATTTGATATACGATGGCTAGGCTCGCTTACCAATCTAACCTATGTCCATGTCGATGCTACTCCTATGCAACACATAAGGAGTCACCTAGTTATCTATCATGCAGCCCTAAATAGCAAGCGGAATGCCTTATACACCTCATCTTTTCACAGAGTGCTGTAATTCATGTTCCCACCGGAGGCCAGTCTACCACCTAGGTCGGTAAAGTCAGGGAGATTGAGGAAATCGTATACCACTTGGGGTAATCGCTGCCAACTTCCAGTAAGTGCGTCTGCCGTGAGAGATTGGCCTTACGGTGTGGTTCTATAGTATTAGACGCAATCCAAATCCTGCTCTGGCAATCGCAAACCCCTCCCGCAGAAACACAGGGCGATATCCAAGGCTCCGCCGGCGCGGATCGGTGGAGAAGACACTTTCTGTAAGAGCGGAACGGAGCAGCGCCTTGTTGAGGAGTGGGATGAATACATACAAGAAGAGATCTTAGAGGCGATGCTCCTTGAGGTCGGTCAGCCTTAAGATCCGAAACACTGTCTGCTCACCAAAGAGGCCCAGCTCCGTCTCTCATCAATGAAGTCAATAAGTCTTAAGTTGATTTTCTGCACGGCTTCGGATGCTATTCTACGGCTCCGCCTAGTGAGCGGGATTTGGCCAAACCATAGATGGGTTTTAGACGTTAATCCGGACGCCCCCACCATGTCAGCCTAAAGATGAGCTCATTAGTACATGTCACCTGTTTTTCATTAGCTCGATCTACTAAATAAAACCAGAGGAACCATTGCTCTAGTTTTGCAGTGCATCCCAATGATATAAATAGACTTTATCACTCCAGCCACGATTCACATGTTAAAAATGTCTGACTGCGCCATTATAGCAATCGGGTGATTTGCACCGAGGTGCTTTAGCCCTATAGCCACGTAAACTCTAGGGGTGAACGATCTTAAGGTTGGCTTATCCCGGGAAAGTTGCTCTTAATTTACCCAGAATAAGCCGCCTCCTTTACTAAAAATAATGTCAAACTTAATGAGGGGGCAAAGTTGAGGTCATGGAAGCTCTTAATTTCTTCAGTCGAACGAGTGGCTTAGAGCCCTATTTTTATCTGTTCAGTGAGGGGTTGTTACAGCGCTGAGACAGCTCTCTGACCAGTAGTTCGGACCTCCAGCTGGCCGGTCTTATCTTGACGGTCTTATCTTGACAAATAACACCTTGAAGTATGAATTCCAGCTCAGTAACAATGGTGCGGATTCTCATCTAGAGAGAGCATCTCCAAATCACTACGTCTTCTAATCCTCTGGGGCTTTGGTGCACACTTTAACACAAAATTCCGACTCCAAGGCCCTTGGAGATGGGATGGCGCGGTCGACTTGTTTGTTTCGGAGGAATTCTGGCAAACATTTACAAGATGACCATTATTTTTCGGTGAAGACTAGCTTAGTGCACATGAAGATCCGTTTCTTATGAAAACAATAGGACACTTTGCTGTATCGCTCCTTCCTATGATGATATTCGGACTGTTAAACCTAGTTACTTTTCTTTGGGTCACTATCCTGGGCTATGAATGAAATAACTGGAGTGGATTCCTGGAATAATCATAGGGGGATCCTTTGAAACGTCAATGTACCTAAAGCCGGACTTGCTACCGTAAACTAGCCGATCCGGAACACACACTGAGCAGCGCTCAGAAGCATTTATCAAGTACTAATACTCCCAATTTGTCTTGTTCTATGCCACTAGTTCTGCTATCTAGTTCATTTCTTTAGCAGCCGTAAATGCATAAAGAGTTAATAATAATGTCTTGAAGTATATCTCATAGGTAATACCCCATGTGGATTGGCTGATCTTATGCGTGATGTTGACTGCCAGAAGGCTGTGGCCCCTATTGCAGCCAAATCACCCACCCAAGCTTAGATAGCCGTTAGGTAGACCAGATCCCGGGCACAGCAGCGAAAGAGCTCGTTCTTGGCAACGTCTTGTGCTATTCATCTATCTGCATCTACTCAACCTAACACGTTTCCTCTGCCACAGCCGAACTGATGTTTTCTGCCTAATAGTCGTCTTCTCTCCCCTGATCAGGGTTCAAAGCCACTACACTCCACTACACATTCGAGGATATGGAATTGATGTGGATGATGACTAAGATCACGGCGGTGGAATGGATGGATATGGATCCATTATGGATGTGAATCCACAATGTGGAAAGGATTTCCACATGACGAGCAAGGGATTTACTCCCTTGCATAACTCAACCCCTGGCATATCGCCATCATTCCCTCGAAGGTTCTGTCAGTATCTGATCCAACTGCCCGATCAATCCTGCACGTAGCCAACTGCGTAGGGTCTGGCACAGGCCTATAGTTGAAGCATCTAGCCGATTCCTAAGCCTCGTAACCATCTGCCCAGCCACTGAAAATAACCTCTCACACTCTGCTGACATAGGGACCACAGTCAGTAAATCCAGGGCCATCCTACTCAATTTGGGGTACTTGAGCCGCCTGGTGTGCCAGTATTCGTATGGGTCAGTAACGAGGGCGTCAGAATCGTCGATATTGCGTTGCCACTGATCGTACTCATCGAGATTCAACCCTCTGTACAATGACGAAGGAGATGCCCCGGCAGACTCGTCAATAGCCTGATTCTGAAGAGTTAGCCCTCGTTTGCTGTTACGCCAGGCTGTAAACTTGTTCCTCGAGGATTTAAGACGTTTACTTGCAGGTAAATCAGAGTCTTGATCTTCAGAAAATAAGTCCTTGTATTCGCATTCCCACAGATCCTGAATAATCGCTTTGGCTTTGATAATCCACATCTGCCGCTTAGCATCATCACCCCACAGATCGTCGAATAATGCCCAGCGGTAAGCAGGATGGAGAGCCGCCGCGCCGTAGATCACAGGACTGTCGTTGAGGTATTGATAATACTCATCGAGCTTCATCCAGCCTAGGTTAATATTAACGGCGAGATGCCCGGAGTCAGGGAGGCCAACGGCTATCTTTTTGGCAGATTCGAGGGACTCGAGAAGATATTCGTACGCGTGAAGAAGATCCCAGCTTGTACCTTCGAGTCGTGACTCGGTTAGCCATACCAATTACAGGCTGACTCCATCCAGCCAGGACTTACCGGATAATGGAAGCTCAATCTCATCTTCTTGACCTTGCTTTTGGTGTTTCCTCTGTCCATCGCCCTCCAAGGCTTTGACTACTAGCTGAAAGTCTAGTAGGATATCGCGGAGCGCCTGGAGCACACGCCAGTCGCCGCTTGAAATCCGGTTCTCTTCCCTTCAAAAAGAACGGCACCCTGGCACCCTTCCTAACGGAGCCACTTTTCGTAAGATTCGCTTTGTTCCACTCACTCAACGCTCGCTGGATAAAAGGGTCGTAAAACGGCTGCAAAACAAGAGCCCGGTCGATCATGGCTAGCTGGGAAAGCCAACGGGTAGCGTTATCTAATACAACGCCAACAGGATCATGGATTTGGATCGCTGGATCGTCGGATAGTTGTGATTCGACCTGCTGGACTTTTTTAAGGACGTCGGTCCAGATATCGGATCTGTTAACCTCCTGCAAATGCACTTAAAATAAGCCGGAAAACAGGAAAGTTAGAAAACAAAATGTAGTAAAAATAAGAACAAAATCGGCTTACGACAGCGAAGTTATGCCATTTACCCACTGGTCCCCTTTTGCGCCACTGCTCATGTTCCCTCGCCGCCGTCAATTGGCCATCGTAGATCTGTTGCTCGAACGCGTTTGGATCTTGGCCAAATAGCATGTGTTTCACCACTATATTGACAACATGGCCAATGCAGCGAACCCAGCGCTTCTTCCAGTCGAATCCTAGCTCACGGCCCAGCTCTTCCATCGTTGTTTTGTTATTCGAGGCGTTATCCAGCGTAAAGTAGCCCAGCTTATCCCCAATCTCGAACTCCCGGACGATGTCGAGTATCTGCTCAGCGATGTTCTCGCCTGTGTGCCGGCCTAGTAGCTCCGGAAGGCCGAGAACGCACTTCCGGGGCCTGTTATCCAGATTCCTGAATATACAAGTAACGCCGTAAAGAGCATGCCTGTTCCCGGATCGCCATCCATCAAACTGGATATGGATCTGGCCTGGGCTCTTCCGAAGCGTCTCTCGTACAGCCAATTTATTCGCGTTGAATTCTCTTTCGGCGATCGCGCGCACCGTTACATCGGATATGTGAGCTTCTGTAATGGAAACAGAAGGGTTGAGATATTCGAAGATCGCTCGCAGGTCAGGATCTTTCGCGGTGGTGAACGATCGATTCGTGTTGACGATCCAGTTGACGATCATCTGTTGAAACGCGGCTTTATTAAACCGCTTGATCAATAGATTCGTTATTTCTTGATCACGGGGGACCTCTGGATCCAATCGAAGTAACGTAGCAATTGAGCGGGCGGGTGTTGCAACTGTAGATTTCAGGGCCTGCCTTTTACCTGAAGGATCGACTATGCCGTTGTGATCCTTGAACAAGTGGCTCTCAGCGTTCTGCAGACCCTTATAGTTGTAATTCTTCGGCCTCGGATCCTTCCGTTTAATACACATACAACAGACCCAGCGGCGCTCCTTCGTTGCTGTATTCTGAATGTCGTACCCAAAGCGGTAGACCCATTGACGCGTTTGGCCATCTCTTTCGGACAAAGTCCAGCCTCTGAACAAGCGAAATAGCCGTTGTTCGTCTTCTTCTGTTCGTTCGGGGATCGCCGCCGTCGATTTCCCTTGCGCAGAGGGCTCGAGAGTAGGTGGTCGAGAATCGGGCTGATAGTTGGCCATTGTGATACGATATTTGCAGCTGAAGATTTGTCGCCAGTCAGAAATGAGCCAAGGTACCGGTAGTCAAACGCAGTAGCATTGTCGGACAAATAAGGTCCACATAGTCGGAGGTATAGTAGCATCAGCCAATTGATGAGGATTATCTGAGAAACGCGTCCTCCATGAGGAAATGCACGGGATCGTGCAGCTATTTATTCTGCCAGCCAGGCAGCTGCGGTCGCGAGCAGCATCATAGGAACAGCTGAACAGCCATTCCAGATAGCTTGATACCGGCAGGGAACAGGTATGCGTTGTCTTAAACCTGGCATATTAGTTAGCAAATACTTTAAACTCAACCTATTAACTAGGGGTTCTGTGGTATTTGTAAACCTCCGCTAAGATTAAGGAAATATCCACTGCATTGCACAATTTCCACATGTGGCCCGGCTCCCGTGGAGTGGTAGTAAATCCACAACTGGGTCTGATGGAATGGAGTGTATTTGATATGGATCCATATGTGAGTCCATATGTGGGTTGTCGTGGAGTGGCTTTGAACCCTGAATATACTCATATACGTTTGATTGTGTATAGCCGAGAATTTGAGGTGAGTCGCCATGGGCGCAGAGATTGTTGGAGAATTGTAATAGTACGATGAATTTGGATTCGCAGTGGACATATATCGCTGACCGATCCCGTAGCCGTTGCAGAGGATTGCGTCGTAGAGTCTAGACTTGGTTGCTATAAAAACTACGAATTGAAATATTTGAGCTTTATTCTTGAGATTCTTAGTTTAGCCAGCTTATCACGCTGCAATTACATCTCCAGCACCATATTGGATATTTCCAACCTTCAGATCAGCAACATTTGTCATCAAGCGTCCACACTCAGATATTCATATTCTTACCCCAACAAGCGCCGAATGAGATACTATTCCATTGCCCACGTTCCTTGATGGGCAGTGCCAACAACGCGACGGCTCTAAAACACTTCTCGACTGTGAGCGGGTTAGCACAGCATCTTGAGAGCGGTGCTTGCTATGGAGGAAAGAAAGCACTGAGTCGTGCGGTCGAGTGCTTACAGGAAGAAATGATGGCCATGGGCATAGGTGGATTTAAATTGTTCAATTAAGGTCTAAATTTCCTTGCGTCCGCTCTGTCTTTTAGTTGGTGGTTTAGGGTTGCGGAGTCCTAATTGAGAACGTTATTGTTCTCTGTGCTGTACATAGCTTTGGTCGCGGATGACCAAAGCCGGAATGTTACATTCCACAAAGATATCCTGTTCAGACTCAGAGCCATCGTCCTGTTCGATTTCCCAAGTCAAGGCATCAGGACGAACGCGACCGTTCATGAGGAACCACCCATTCGCCCAATCGGATGGATCGACTTGTTGGTTGTAGATAGATAAATTCACGCTGAGGAAGATGCAAGTTGTTGGGGTCCGACTGAAGGGTTATGTATTCTGTAGCCATTATCCATGATGGCAGGGGTATGCAGGCTCTGGCAATGGTCTCTGCGTTGAGGCCTTTGATGTGATGCTTGTCGGGGTAGGCAAACCCCGATGGACAGTCGGGTTGGACGATGACGGCCATGGACATATCACCGCCAGCGTTCTTTTTGGGTTTCGAGTGGTTGACAAGGAGAGAGTGGGCCACTGCTTGTGGAAACGGAAACGGAAGCGGACAGCTTGTAGTTAGGCAGGTGTGTGGTAAGGTAGTTGCCCTCCCGTAACATCATGACTTCGGGAGACTAGTTGCAGAGGTGCAGCTACAGGGAGAGGGATGCAGCGAGAGTTCATGCATTGTGATAAGAGACTGGTTTCGAGAGAGTTGAGAGAATACGAGTTTACAGGTGTGAGCTGAGCAGGTTTACCACTAATTATTTGTTTTAGGAATTACGGGCTAAACCAGAGTCTCAACATTAGACGAAATTTAGAAAAGCTGCAGAGCCGGAAGAAGAGAGTATGATGCTAGAGAAGCGGGGCAAGGACTGCAGCTGCCAGGTGAAATGTAGTAAGCATGAGGAGAGGAAATGGAAAAGTCAGAGAAGAGGCTTTAGCATTAAGTAGACTGGTATGTATAATGAGGAGCGAAATCGGCCCCTCTTTAAGTAATCCCTTTAAAAAGCTAGACACACCATAGAGTACAACTTCAAGACGATATTGCTTTTTATACATAGCTACCTCATACCGACACATTGATGGCACAGACTCCATACATCATCTTTTTGCGCTCCATTTTGGAATTCGACGAACCTTGCGAGTGGACTCATGCCAAGGAAACCCCCTAGGCTCATTTCGAGCCAAGCCAGCCTCCTGCTGAAAGTCTATGGCAAATCGGCCCTGATAGTCCCGGCCGAAAAGAGATGGAGGTAAGACTAATCGATAATGAAACCGCGATGGCGCAGAGCGATGGTGCCAAACATAGTCCAGCTCCATATCGCGAAGTCCCGACTCTTCGTCCCGGAAATATAAGACCTTTGTACAGAGATCTGGCCGATTGACAAACATGTCTAGGTTGTAAAGGCAATACTCCCCCTGTCCTCTTCTAGCACATGGAGGGTTATGTTTTTACCTTGGAGTTCCATTATAGGCAAGACCCCGATTTGAGATTTCGTATCTCTCAATAACTTTGAAGCATCCATAACAATTTTCCGAGGGCCTGATAAACAGCCAATTAAAAGGTTCAGGTGGGGCCTTTCGGCTGATTGTTGAGGATAATTTTGGAATAAGTGGACAAGATCAAAGCCTACTAAGAAGACGTTCCCACCGTCCTCAAGAATGTGCCTCAGGTATGAAAAGTCATCAGCTGATATAATGCTAGACCATATACCCGCATGCCGAGCACGATCGAAGAGGGGTTTATTCACTCTAAGTCCTGCCTCAACAGCGTTCGACAATGTAAGAGGGTCGAGGTATTCGCCTACTTGCAGTTGTAGCTCCGGAGGAAGGCGCTCGGTAGTCATGTTTGATCACAGGCCGGAGCATACAATTAAACCCATGGTGTGATGCGATACAGTAGCGATTGTAGAGATTTATATCTTTATTTAGTGGCCCAGAATGAACTGCCGCCAGATACCCCCCAGGCATGTTTAGGATCTTTGACCAGAAAGCGTGTTATTACATATAACGTACTCCACTAGCGAGTGCAACAAACTAGCGAGTGCAACAAAAATGTCGACCCTCACGACAGAATATAGCAAAAAAAGCACAACAAAGCATGTAATCAATTGAAACTAATTACTACGCTCTTCTCCAGACATTTCTACAACTATCTGGCATGTTCTTGCATTATGACCCGTCCTGCCGCATGTTCCGCAACGCCTTTCATTCGCTAGCCCCGACCTTCCTCGACCGCCACTTCTCGACGATTCCGCCGCTATCTGCGCATCAATGTCCTTCTGATCAATTGCTTCCCTCCCCTCATCTACTGTCATCTTCCCTCTATTCTGTAGAAGTTTTCTTTTTGCTCTACGCCGCTTGCTAAGCACCTCATTTGACTGTCGAAGCATCTGGTTCTCAGACTTCAATAACGCCATCTGATGCATTATTGCCTTCGTTCCCTTAGAAAATGACTTGAGCGCCTCGAGAATAGAGGCTGGAGAGCTACTGTGATGTCGCCTGATTCGTCTTTCCAGGTATTCAGATTGAGAAGTGGCCTCAAGCACCGTCTTTGGCGTCTTGGGAACCCAAGGATCGGGGAGGCTGTCGTCCTCCTCAACCGGCGTTGGAGTCCGTAGCTGCACATCAAGCTTCGATATGACACTTTCTGGGTCCAAAGGAACAAGCCCGGCCCCTCGGAAACCTCCCTCAATATTACTCCTTGTCATAGCGGCTTTATGGGCGGCATAAAAGGCTGAGAAGAACTCGGTCTTTGAAACATGGGTTATCGAGCACCTGATCAGGTGCTCAATTTCTCGACCGTATGCCTTTTTGAGCGGCCCAAAGCACCCGACATCAAGAGGCTGGAGCAGATGAGACGAATGAGATGGCATGCAAAGCGTGACGATATTGTTATCCTGGCAATATTTCTCAAAGTCGACCGAGTGGTGACTATCGTGCCCATCGAGGATTAGAAGACGATAGCGACCGGTTGATCGGGCCTTGGTGTGTCGATCAAAGTGCTTGAGCCACTCAAGACCCGTATCATTGTCGGTCCAGCCATTGTGAGTCGTCGCAATAGCCCAATCGCCCGGGAGGTTGCTTTCTTGGTACCAGCTGGCGAGGTGATATTGACCCGCAACCACGACGAACGGCGCGATCGCCCAGCCTTCAGCGTTGATCGCCTGAATAACTGTAACCCATTCCCGGTTTCCAGGCTGCACTGATTTCGCCTTTCCACGTCTTTCTGCGCCCGTGACAACCATTCCGCTTGCAATAATGCCCATCATAAAGCCAGTCTCGTCGAAGTTGTAAATATCAGCTAGGTTGATGCCATATTTCGCGATTGTGTTCTCCACGAGCCTGAACCAATTGCGAATAATGGTCTGATCTTCGCATTTGGCCCTCTGATAGTCATATCTACGATTAAAACGCGTCATAAGCTCCGAGTGTCGTTTGACGAACTTGGAAGCCCAGTTCTTTCCGACAGGTGACGCGTCGCGGTCGGCGAGTAGTTGATTGGCCATTTCTTCAACACCACGTAGTCGCGGGGGAAACCCTCGCGAATCTAGGTCGAGAATGAACTGAATAACGATCTGTTCCTCTAGATCAGATAGCTTTCGAGATTTGGGGGTGGTATCGCGTTGAGAAAGAATGCCCTTCTGTCGGCGATATAAGGTCCAATAATGGACCTCGTAGATGCTTGCGGCGCGTCGCAGACTTAATTTTCGGTCATTTTTAAGGGCTTGAAGAGCAAGAAGAATATTTCCCTCGTTATTAAACTGTGACATGGTTGGTGGTTGAGAAATACATGATTAGGTGAAAGGATGAGAGTTTGAGAAAGTTTTGTTGCACTCGCTAGTGGAGTACGTTATCCGTAATATGCTGCTCACTCTCCCTAAATATGCTACTTCGAACTAGATACGCACGCTTCTCAATCTCCTGCTCTAGACACTTGTTGAATGCTAATGGATGTTGACTCGGAAGGTAATAATCCTCATTGGGTCCATCGGATTGTTGTCGGTTCCCATCGGCCACATCGTGTAGTCTTAGTATTCGGTGGCGTTGGCGTACTCGGGGGTCTGGAAGTCGAGGTACTTGGTCCGCAGCTCCCAGGCCGTCTCCGGGTAGTCCCAGGCATAGACCGAGCCGGGACCATTGCGCTTGATCTTGCCAAACAGCTGCTCAAGGCCGGACTTGGCCGGCTCCGGGATGCTGTTCCAGGTGTCGACAGCGGTCAAGATGCTCTCGGGGAGTTTGGACACCCCGAAGGCGGCGCCGTTGTCGTACCAAGTCACCACGGCGATGGGCTTGGTGTCATCGGGAGAGCGCTTGTTGAATTCGTCGGCGATCTCGACGCCAGTCATGACGAGCGAAGCTGCCTTTCCAGCAGCGTTGAGGAATCCACCAGCAGCAACGGGCTGGGCGAAGAAACCGCTGAGGGCCGTGATGGTAACGCTGGCAAAGGTGGTGGACTTCATTTTTGTGGTGGGTAGATTGGGTCTAAAGACTTTGGCGAGGAAGAAGACTGGCGAGGAGAAGACTGGTGAAGAGGAGACTGGTGAGGAGAAGTTGGTGCTGGATGTAGGTGTTGGTGAGTTGAGAACTGTGAAAGACTCTGAAGATGGTGTTGATGGTGTTGATGGTGTTGATGGTGTTGATGCTGTTGATGCTGTTGATGCTGTTGATGCTGTTGATGCTGTTGATGCTGTTGATGCTGTTGATGCTGTTGATGCTGTTGATGCTGTTGATGCTGTTGATGCTGTTGATGCTGTTGATGCTGTTGGTGATGATAAAACAAAATGATGAAAGCCAACGGCGAGAACATTTTATATACATCATCCGTTCAGAAAGCTGTTATAGCTCTGTCTCCCCTTCACGGGCTCTATTTCCAATAAGCTTATTTTCGTGAATCAGCTTATTTTTTTTGTTGCCTCTATTTTGCTGAGTGTGGCTAGGTGCAGTTAGGGTGACTAGGTCTTAGTCATTTCTATCTATCTTTCCCCTAAGTCTCCAGCCAACCATCGTCTTTTTTCTCACCCGTTTCTGTGTTTGGGTATCACTGCTGATGTGAGCGGGCACGCTCTTAACGGCATGCCTACAGTCGGAGAAGTAATAAATTACCGACCGAATTAGAAATGCCTGACAAATTCGCCAAGACGCTATTCATTATTAGCACGGCGTGGCGGCGGCTGCTGCCGGATGCACCGTATTGTCGCTCAGAACTACCAAGGGTGTTCGGAATGCTGCGGTGCCGGTACTTGGGGGCGCTTCGCCGCCGGCTTCTTGCCTGCCGTCGGGGCGGAGTTTGGCTGACGGGTGAAGATGGGGGAAGTGAGGTACGGTGAAGCAAAATGTGGTGAAGTGAGAGGCGGCGGAGTGAGAAGCGCCGAAGTGAGATTGAGGGGACTGGCCCAGTCGGCGGCGTTTAATTGCTACATCTACATATAAGCCTTCATGTTTGGGGTCTCTCTGATATTCCCATCTCCCGCTTCCCATCTCCCACCCCTCCGCCCACATCTATGGCATCCTTCCTTTTGTCTCTAGTCTGCCTTGGAGTAGCATCCCTCCTCGGCATGGTTGGGCTTCAAACCCGCCACCAGACCTCGCGGCTGGGACTGCTGCCCATCATCTTCGCGTTCAGCGCCGCGGCCTTTTCAGGCATAAACAGCCTCCCATTTCCTCCCGCAGTTGCTCTCGCTCAGGGCTTGGTTATGGGCCAGTTCTTGGTCGTTTGGTTCGTCCACACGGTCTGCCTCCTGGCCCACGAGTCCGAGGTTCCACCAGGTCCGCCGTTTTCTCTGCGCGCATGGATCTCAGCGTACAGGATGATCTTCAACTCCAGGAACGCGCCAATCCACGTGGAACCAATCAAGAAGGCAGGGCAAGGGCACACTGGCAGTGGAATTGCTCCTTCTTCTATGCCCAAGCCGGAACCCTCGACATTGCTGAGTAAGAGGGCTTCCTTCGCATTCAGACAAACGAGTCGCATCATGCTCTGTATTGGAATCTATCACTTTTGCAATAGCTTCCTACCTCTCGTAATTTACAAATCAATGGAACTCCTTGGCCCACCTACCGCCACCTTGGCCGAGCAGGCCGTTTTCCTACGCCGCCTCTCGCAAGTGTCGGCGTTCGAGGTAGCCCTGCGGGCGATTTCCGTCGTCGAGTTTGTTGCTACCAGCTGGGCGTTGGCCAACTTCACCCACAGCATACTCTCGCTGGTTGCTGTGTGTGTCTTGTGCCTGGACTCACCAGAGGAATGGCCCCCGATCTACGGCGATATCCGAGCTACATACACTATCCGCTCGTTCTGGAGCCGGTTTTGGCACCGCTTGGTCTCTGCCACCTGGGTGTCCCTTGCCACTCCCATAGTTCGACATATCTTCCAAGTGAAGTCTCGGGGACCTACCTCTAGGCTTCTAAGCACTGTGCTCGTGTTTCTGTTTTCTGGAGCGACCCATGGACTGGTCGCGTGGCAGCAGGGTTTTGTGTGTGGATGGTGGCATGAGACCGCATTCTTCACCCTAAACTCTGTAGCTATCTTAGTCGAGGATGTTGTCAAGAACGTAAAGACGACGGCGGTCCCGGCCTGGATGAAGGTCGCTGTGGGGTATTGTTGGACTTGGGGGTTCATGTTTTGGGCTGTTCCTAAGACGCAATATCCAAAAATCGAGTGCTCTTCTTCCTAAGTATGCAGAGCCCATTAGAGGAAACGTGATAGATTAAGACAATTTCCCAGGACATAGCATATCCCCATACATGGTCATTGTATTGTAGAGGGAGCTCTACCCACTTCTCTACCCTACGCAGGTAGAGGGATGGCCTCCTCTACCCTACCGGGTAGAGTGGGTAGAGCTCCCTCTACAATGCCCAAGTATGAGTTGAATCATCCTACCACCTCAATAATCTAACATGCCTATCACCACAGAGAGCAGGCAAGATGTCAATCGTCATAGAAATATTCCAGTAAAGGCAAGGATTGCCACTTCCCTGCAGCTTGCATGTGATGAGAAGGCTGCTCACGGAGACAGCCGTCTCCATGAGCATAACGTAGTCCCATCCACCAGCAGCAAGCCCAGACTGCGTGACACTGATTGTCTCTGGGGATCCAGACAATAGAACAGCACGACTTTTATGGAAAGTTACCTTAGCATTACATTAACACAATCTGACCTCAATCAAGATATACATATATGCTATTATTCAAAACCATGGCATTTGTGACAGCAGAGGTTTGCCCTTTAGAATTGAGCGGACTCAAACATTAGGCAAGCGGGGCTTTCTAGAGAACCCAGCTCCTGGCCCCAGGCTGCCCGGTGGTTGGGAACAAGTTGTCAACACCCGAGCCAAGATGTTGAACCAATCCTCAATGTTCAGCTAATTTCTGTGGTAGGCGCTTGCTTCGGAAATTGCCGTTGCAAAGCCGTATGAGTGACACCTTGCTGACCGAATCGTGCATATGGAAAGTCTCGTGCACCCCGCTCGTGCTTATTCTTTTGGCGCCTCAATTAATCATTGTGTCACCAAGGTCCTGTAATCATGCAGGTTGAGCAATATAGTTTACCTCATGACGACGTGAATCAAAACCCTTACACTCGGGACGCCCCTCTGGCTAGCCATATGCCTGAGGAAGCCCTCGAGAGGTGACAGGTTGTCAAACATCGAGTCATGATACGAAACGGGCTGCGGAGTGTCAGCGCTTGGGGCCTCAGGGGCTTGAGTCTATATGAGCTTATCAAAAGTCAAAACGCACGGGTAGACTGTAGACCAAGGACTACCGGTAGGCATGCCAGCTTGCGGAAAGATGCCTATGCGTTGAGACATGATTGCAGAGCCTCTCCGACTCCGTCCCCGCCCCTGACAGTACTGGTCCCTAAGAAAGAGGAAAAGCTCACCATCTCCACTGACACTCTGAAGGCCTTCTTAGTGCAATTTTATCAAAATTCTCCCTTATTGATGCAAAGCAGAAAGGAAGGTACTTCCTGATGGCTCGGAGAGTATCGCTGAGGAGATCGTGGCTGCAGACTGTTGAAGGCAAGGGAACTCGCCTTTTGGTCGCGCATTACCACTGTATGCATTATGCCGTGTCCGATCCAAGCACCCATTGTAGCGAGTAACCCGCTGAGGATTTGAAACATTGCTGTTCTGAGTTGTTCCGTTGTTGGTTAGAATTTCATCATATGATTATTCCTTGAACACGCGTCTAGAGAGCCTTAAGAGAGCCAGTCTTAACTTCAACTTTCTGATGTGCTCGCATACAGGGTTTCCATTCGATGAGTCCAAGTCGAGCTTACCGACTGAATGACATTGCAGTTGACGGCGAGCGTACCGGTCGCAGTCTCCGCACTAGCAAAAGAAGCACCTGAGGTTCTTGGAGATGATTATCTCGCTGGACTTTGGAGGCACCATCTCGGGTGGGAACTTGGATGTCAGGCTTCCGAAGACGGTAGCCAAATGCAATACCGTCCCTCCCTGGTTTCCGACACGCCTCATTGATCTTGGATTAGGGACGTATACCCACTTTCGACTTCTCGATACCAGCCGAACCCCTCCATCGGGTCGGTACATCACACTCAGTCATTGCTGGGGTTCTACCCATCCGGGTTGACTCGGACCGCCTGCTGGATCCGGCCCGGGTGAACTCCGAGTTTCCCGAAAAGGTGGGCCGCCCAGACGAAAACGGAGCATAGGCTTGGAAACTTACGAGGCGCAATTAATTGGCGACATCATGATTCAATCATGATCAGTGAACGCGAAATTGGCGTTTAGCAGACGCTTGCGCATTGCGACGTTGCCGTCATTCTGCATTTAAATCTACTGATATTCCCATTCCAGCCAGCCTCGTAGTACCTGCAGGACGGGATTTCCCGCCCTGGTGGACACTGGTGCAGCAATGTCAAAGTTAAATTATAATACAAGTTCTACGCAGGCTGGTAGGCACCGCTGATTTATCATATAATTCGGCCATTCGAAACGATTCCACCAGAGTGATCGAAGGTGGCTAAAGTTTTATAGTCATATCTTAATATAGTTTTCCGCTATAGCCACATCGGGTAGTGGGAAACTTTCTCGCTCTGGCGAGAATGGGTTGCAGAATCCTATTAACGAGGCGATCCTCTGAGACAGTTGAAACGACTTAGGGTGTTAAAGTTAGCCCACAAGATCGCAGATGACGGGGCACCCTTTGGAGAGCCTCCTTCTGCAGGTGCTCACATACGCGGCGCAGAAGTATAGACAATAAATGCAACGCCATTGCATCGTTCTATCTCGGGCGATCACTCCAAGATATCTATTTCCATGACATGTGATACAGGTCCCCTCATAGACGAGTCAATTTAAAATAAAGGGGTGGTTGCCCCCGAGTCTAAAACCTATCATACATCTTGCCCCTTTGACAATCCTTTTTGACTTCCTTGACTATTTAAACTGGATCCCAACATAGGAGACTGGTGTGGAACCACCGCAAGACCTGACACCATGGTATCTACCGAACACCCGACCGGTCACAAGACTTCGCAGAAGAGGCAACTGCTAAAAGCCTTACATGCGAGGATTGGGAAGGAACGGTTGGAGACAGTCGGCACTCTGGAGGAGCTCAAAAGAGAATATGGCCGCCTCAAGCTAAGCGATGACATGTCACTGTCTGACTCAAAGTACGACTGTGCCACGCAAGTGTCAATGCCCGACCCTCCAATGGGACCGAAAGAGCAGAAGCCAGGCCCAGAAGACATCTGGGTTGGCCTATGGGGTGTGATCCCCCGTTGGAAATCCGGGGAAACTGTCAACTACACTGCATATAAGAATGGCTGGGCGTCCCCTAGCCATGCCTATTACGCCGCGTATAAGCTTTACGAAGCAGCCGAGAAGTGGAACAGCCTGAAAGTCGGCGTCAAGTTTCACTATGTGAGCCACCTTGAGGATGCCGCATTTGTTCTGGCCTACGGCGGTGATGGAGGCTCCACACTTGCAAAAGGCTTCTTCCCGAACTCGAATGACCTCAATACAGTCTTCGTATATCAGAGAGCCTTTCAGGCAGGCATGGCCAACAACATGGCCAATATCTTTCTGCACGAACTTGGGCATGTTTTGGGTCTCAGGCATGAGTTTGCGGCCCAAGAAGGGGGCGCTATCCAGTGGGGAAGCAACAATCCGCTCTCAGTCATGAGCTACAATTTCCCCCCACAGATTCAAGAGTCGGACAAAAAAGACGCGAGATCATTCTATGATTTTAGAGGGACGAGTATGGGAGGATATCGGATTCAGGATGTAATCCCAGACAATTGATCCGTTGCGCTTGACGATGTGTAGGGAGTGTATTGGGATGTTGGCGGTCACCATAAAATACCATTTTACGTTATCGTTATCGATGACTGTGGGCTAGGGATTGCTCTTTAACTTGCTTTTAGGTTCCGGTTAAGGTAGTCAGCGAATCTTGATAGTCATGAAGCCCCTCGGCATTGGTTTTCCCACTGGGTTTTCCCAATGCCGTGACGCAAATGCGGAGAGGACTAGGCTAGTGTTCATTGTCACTCATTTCGAGTATATTTCTACACTTCGCAACCATACAATAGTTGCCCACCGTATCACAGGATTACGGTAAAATTAGAGTGGTGGGCACGGACGAGCGCGTGCTGAGTTCTATAAGTAACTCATCTACAACAATCATCAACCCTTCAGTACCATCCATTATAGCTCTTGGTTTCAAATAGCCTCTTCCTGTATACTTAGATCTTGGTCGTGCTAAATTCCTGGGGTATGGGGCCTCCAGACTTCCTAGGGCGGGGGAGGCCGGGTGGTTCCACTTAAACATATCACAGTACATTCAGTATCACAGCACATTCTATATCACAGTCCATGCTGGTCATGAGGGCCTGAAGGATTACTGATTCCTGATGGTGGTCCACGGGATGATCGGTGGAGGACCGGTCGGGAGCGCTGGTTGTATCGGAACGGTCGGTTACCACTTTGAGAGCAAGGCTGAGCGCACGGCATGTTTCAAGGTAAGGGTTGACTGTCGTGACAGAGGTTGCGGTGCGCTTGCACGCTCTTTAGTTTCTTCGCGATGTCATTGTCCTTTGAGAGTGCGATACCGTACAAACAAGCAAACCAAGTAACAAAAGCGCCGAAGCCCATCAGTGCGCTAATTCACTGTTGTAATGAGAAGATTTTTATGTTGCTTAATTCATACTGAATGTGCAGTAGGGGAACCACTATTTATGTACAGGCACGATCTCTTGCAGAATGTTCCTCCTTCTTCCGCACCTTGCCACCGACTTGGTCGCCTCACACTTGTGATCTCCAACATTCACCAAGTCGTGCGTGCTCACTTCACCTAGAGGAGAGATCCGCTGTGGCTAATATGGTACCCATGAGTTAGCCACATTAACGATTGTAGCAGTGCCACATTGCACAGGTTGACGCGTTTGAACAGCGAACGAACCGCGTCAGTCCGGCACAAACTTTCGACGTCCGAGACGCGACGGGAAGTCCACTCCTGGCTCGGCCGCTGGTCCCCAAACGAACGCTACCATAACTCCGTCCAGAAGAGGCTCGTCGGCACCTGCGATTGGATCTTCCACCAGACCGCATTCCAGAACTGGCTCGACCAAGAATTCCCCGCAGGCGCAAAGTTGCTGTGGATCAATGGACCAGCGGGGTTCGGCAAGACGATTCTCTGCGCGCACGTCGTCGAACACCTCTCGTCCACCCTTGAGACACCGGTCGCCCATTTCTTCTTCTCATCCGACCTTGAGAGCCGCGAAGACCCTTTCGTAGCTGTAAGATCATGGATTTCCCAGGTCGTGTCGCAGCACGAGGGCGGGTTCGAGCACGTCCGCCAGAGATGGGAGGCTGATTCGGATCCCGTCGCGACCCGTGCGGATGTCGTCATGCTCTTCACACAGCTCCTCCACATTGTCCCGGCTGTACATTCATTATCGACGGCCTAGACGAATGCACCTACTTGGGCAACAGCAGCACGTCGGTTACCAGATTCCTCCACACTGACGGCGTGGTCATCACACGTAATCGTAAAGCAGGTTCGGGCCACCTTGAAGGACTCGCAGCGGACGTTCCACGACGTGGCAGTTTCCAACCTGGACTCGAGCCTGTGGGATTGGCCGCCTTCGGATCGTCTCATGTGGATTGTTGACGACGCCCAAGGCCTCAGGGTGTAGCAGGAGTGTCGGCAACGCCCTTACCTCGGCGATGAGGTGTCGGAGCAGGAGGTCAAGGAGATCAAGGAGGTATTCGGATGCCACGAGTGCGGGGGCGGGAGTTCATATTTGGCGGTTCGGTGGGAAGGCTACGAGGGTCCTACGTGGGAGCTCGAGTCGCGACTCGCCGGCTCTTGTGCCCTGCTTGGAGGCAAGTGGGCTCCAGGGGTATGATCAACAGAATGGCTGCACCGGCTGCGGCACTCAGCCACTCGTTTCACCACTCATTACATCTCACTCGGGGCTTGGGGGCGCATAGCCAGGTGGCTCTATGGCAGGGAGCGATGCCTCAGGAACCGTTGTCCCGGCAGAGGAAACGAAAACCGTTCGTCCGGCCGTAAAACAAGTTGACCATCGGTGGAATCTTTCACAAATCGAGAACTATATGCTTGTTGTAGATGCGCTGCCGTAGAGATGATCTGAACAGGGCGAAAAGACGATGGTCTGGTGTTGGCACATGATCAGTATCCGATAAACGGTGTAATTACTCCGATTGAGAAAGCCTCAGACTGGCCTCTTGGCCCTCCCGCCAATGAGTAGCACAGTAGTAGGATATTTATGTATCACCTTTATGAGTATGCCTCGGCTCTCCCTCTGAGATGGATTACCACCACCTGCCCGCCGTTCCGCTCCTCCACGAGCGCTGGTTGCTCCTGGCAGCTCCTGGCAATACTGGATCTCCCTCTAAACTCTCGAAGAGGGTTTATTTCTCTTGGACCTCCTGGGATGTTTCTTTTGGATTCTTGCTGACCTTCGGAGCTCTCCATTAGCCTGCGCCGACTCTCGGGCCCTGCCTCTGCCCCGGCCCTGCCGGGCTGAACCAGTGCCATGTTGGAAATCCTGCGGAGGCTTTGGTTGGATATTTGAGATGAAATACTCGAAACTCGTGTTGCTCATCATCTCAGTTGGAGCCTCGGAGTTCTCGCGGTTTAAGAAGAACTTGGAGTCCTGTTCTGTCTCGCTGCAGTGTTTGTCTTTTGGAGACTGTTGGTTACGGCTAGGGCCCTGAGTGGATGTGGTGTGGTCTGCACCCTCCGTTAGAAAGTGTTTTAACTTAGCGGGAGAGTGATGGCCCTTACTGTCATCATAGCTGGGAACGACTGAGTTCGTGCCTTTGGAGGTGTTCCTCAGGGAACCCGTATCTTGCTTCTTGGAGGGCGATGCTTCCGATTTCGTTCTCCAAGAGCACTCGCGCAAAGAGGGGGAGTCACCTAGGATAGGAGAAGACATTGTGGTTAAATTCAGTCTGGGAGGCGACAAGATGCAGCGTCAGGAGGTGTGGGCGGACACCGAGAATTTATATTCATTGCGTCAGAATCGGACTCCTCACTCGAACAGTACCAACGGCACCCAGGTTACTCACCTCGGCTCTTTCATTTAGATAGTAATCCCTGGGCTCTGGGGATGGCGCTGCCGATCTGCGAAAGCTGAGAGCGCTCGACTCGTTCTCTGACAGTTCTTCCGGAGAGTCGTAGTCTTCTGTTGAGGCGACAGGCAGTGAACTAGTTGTCCCAGCCTCACGCTCGACGTCGATTGGTGCTGCGCAGCAGTTACCAGACATAATATTGCGCGACAGAATCAACATAGAAATTAACTAGTTATTTATGATAGAGTGCGGTACAGTAGCTAGCTGTTCACTCCATTTTCTTTTCTTTTTTTTTTCCCCAACGATCCTTATGAGCCTCTACCGCAATGCCGTGACGTGCCGGAACCGGCCGAACAGGACCGTTTTGATCCAGATCTGTCCGCGGCATTGACTACTTTTTCCCATCGTTGTTCTGGCCACCATCCTTCTTCATCAACGCAGCCCATGTCTCCGCCACGTTATCGTACAACGGTCGCAGTCTCGAGTCTGGCATGGGCTGAAGCTGGGGCGGTTTGTTCGTCGCCGTGCTGTTGGTTTGGTCCAAGCAGGTTCGCCCTGGGTTCGCAGGTTTGGAATTGTTTGGCTGCATTGTGGAGGTAGAGCGATTTGGGTAAAAACGGGATGCGGGTTGGGTGTAATGGCTGTTTGGCAAAACAGACACCGAGTACTGCACAGTGGTGTAGAGTGCGCGCGGCACTTCTCTCAGCAATCCCTCTTTATAAGGCTTATTCGACTATAATACTGTACAGCAACGCAAGCCGAGCCTACGGCCAGCAATCGCACCGTTCGGCCACTTCTTGCTCTCGAACAACGAAACCAATACAAACTACAAAACCAAGAGAAAGAAATGGACAATACACACGAACCGGCAAACAAAAACCAACGCCTTCAATCGGAGGTGTCCTGATCACTCAACTAACTGGCTTGTCCGAATCTCTTCCCTCCCCCGCCTTTAGCCCTCTTGGCATAGAAAAAGCGTCAGAGAAGTATCACTATCGCAGCCGTGAGTGGCAGAGCCGTCGTCCTCGTAGTTGTACACCGCGGAGCGGTTCCCTGGCAGTCGGGAGGGCACAACACCGACGGGCATTCTGAGCGGTCCGCCTTCAGCGCCAGGCCGTACTCGCAGAATTGGCGGGGGAAAGCATCGTTGATGTCGGAGGCGTCGTAGTACAGGTCGGCCCCGGGATGCAGCGTGGGGTTGTAGGCGTACTCGAACAGCGTGACCACGCTTGAATACACTCTCACCGTCGCTTGCCGCCTGAGACAGTCGCTGGTCCGTGGTGATCTCGATGGATGCACATGCTGTGTGCCTTGTCTTGTTCATGGTTTGATGATGGGCAAGCCTGCTTTACTGGAGGTCTGCCACAACGATTGTTCATATAATAATGGGCCCAGGTGCTGGCTACCTGAGACAAAGGATCGTTACATAAAAACAGGAGCAATTAATAACTACGTATTCCAACCTCTCCGTGGCGATGTCCACCGCAAGCCCCGAATCTGCTGCCGACTCCAACCTAACAGCCATCTGTAAAAGAACTCTTCTTGAGTTCTTACTTAAAGGAAGAAATTAGCCAATACATGGGCACCCGGGCGTGCCACCCACAAACTATCCAGCGTCCCATTGGCCCATGCAACACGCAACACGCGCTCTGCAACTGTAACCTGAACCGCGACAAACACCTCGGGTCCAGGAGAAACAACGGATCAGACGACATTTGTTGATGATGCCCTGCCGCCGGAGGGCATATATGAATCACGCGAATCTCTGCTCACAGCCATCAATTCTTGAGCGAAACCTCGAGGTTATGCATTCACGACGGGAAAAATCCACGAAGACCCCAAACGGTCGAATCAAAGTCGTGTTTGCATGCGATCGGAATAAGTCGCCACCGAGTACATCTATCGTACGAAAACGCCGCACTTGTAGCCGGAGAACTGGATGCAAGTTCTCAGTACTGGCCAAACAGTCACTGGATGGAAGTACATGGGTCCTAAGCCATCGACCAGACAAGGAGTGTGCCCAGCACAATCACCCACCGAGTGAAGATGCATCTGCACACCCGGCGCATCGCCAGCTTAACGAGAGAGATGCTGCCATTATTTCAAATCTGAGGACCGCTGGTACTGCTCCTCGAGATATCAGAACCTACCTCTATAACAATTCCGATAGCCTCGCGACTCAGCAAGACGTCTATAACCGAATTGCGGCAACCAGGAGAGATCTACGTGAAGGGCAAAGCAGTATCCAAGCGCTGGTTGACCAATTATACGAAGAGGGCTTCTGGTGTCGAGTTCGACTGGATTCAGACCATCGGCTCACAGCCATCTTTTTCGCCCATCCGGACTCTTTTACCTACCTCCAATGCAGCCCAGACGTCTTATTGTTAGACTGCACCTACAAGACGAACAAGCACGCCATGCCGCTCCTTGACATGGTTGAAGTTGATTCTTGCCAGCGTTCGTTCTGCATCGCATTTGCCTTCCTATCAAGGGAATCGGAAGAAGAGACTATTCGTGGGCACTTCATCTCAAATCACTCTATCAGCATGAGCTTCCTTCTGTGGTCTTGACTGACTGATGTCTCGCTGCGATAAATGCGGCTGCAACCTGGTTCCCTTCCTCCAAGGCACTTCTTTGCCTCTGGCATGTCAACAAGGCAGTTCTGCAGTACCATCCAGGACCACCTAATGGATAACCCCACCTAATGGATAACCAAAATTTCGCTCCTCCCATACAAAATCCAAATTTTCAATTGCACCGTATTCGGCCAGGAATGAAGGTACTTGCAAACTAAGACCTGTACTATATTGCCTTTTTGTAGAATTTTCATATCGGCTTAAATTTTCCCCGTTCCGCCTCGTGGCCTGGTTCTCTAGCCCTTTGAAACTTTTTGCATTTCACCTCATGTACCCTCGGCGACTCCATCCACTCAAGCCGAGTGTTCACCTAATTTACTCGACGGAATTCCCTCCGCAATGGTTCGTCGTAATTATACCGAAGATGACGTAGCTGAGGCTATATTAGATACCACTGATAGAGGCCTCTCACAGAATGAGGCGGCTCAGAAACGTGGAGTGCCTCAGTCAACCCTTTTTGGACGACTTTCCGGTCAAGCGAGCAGGAATGAACGTATCTAGGCCCATTAGCGTATTTCCAAGAGCCAGGAGGAGACCCTCATTCGTTGGGTGTTGCGACAAGAGTCTCTGGGCTATGCTCTCTCGCATAGCTAACTCCGTGCCTGTGTCGAGGCCATCCTCAAACAACAAGGCGATAACAAGCCTCTGGGCAAGCACTGGACCACTAGGTTCGTCAAGCGTTACCTACAACTATCTACCAAGCTTGGGAAACGCTAGGAAGCCGCCAGGTTTAACAGATTTACTCCAAAGGTGGTCAATTGGTACTTCGATATTCGGGAGACAGAATACGGCTGGATCAAGCCTGAGAATACGGTTAACGTGGACGAGGGCGGCATAATGGCGGGTTTCGGTAAGCCTTCTACAAGTACTCTATGGGTTTCCATAGGTCATAACTAATTGGTTGTCCATGAGGCTTGGACAGCCTCGTAATCGGGAGCTCTGACCCGAAGAAGAAGGCGATGTTGAAAGGCGTCCAGTCACGCACTTGGACCTCGTTTATTGAGGCTATTACCGCAACTGGTCGCGCTTTAAAACCGGGCATTATCTTTAAAAGAAAAGAGCTACAGAAGCAGTAGTTTCTTAACGAATTCGAATTAATAGCGGACTGGCACTACATCACATCACCAAATGGCTGGACCGACAACCACATAGCTCTCGAGTAGTTGAAAGACGTCTATCTACCTTAAACAGAGCTTTGTAATGCATCAGATGCGAGACTCATTATCCTTAATGGTCACGGAAGCCATGCACAGGTGAGTATTTTGGGGTTTTCACCGCAAAGTCTCCCGCTATAAGATCACTAACGAGCATCTAGGATGAGTGGATGGCTACATGCTTTCTGAATAACATTTACTGCTATTACCTACCAGCACATTGTTCCTATAGTTTATAACCGTTAGGTAATAGAATTTTTAACATTATTAAAGGTGCGTATCGGAAAGAACTCTAAAAGCTGGCTAATTTGACCGATTTTGCGCCAGTTGACAAAATCAACTTTATTCGGGCATACGCAAAAGCTAGAGAGGCGGGCATGAGGAAGGAGATTATCTTATCCGGCTGAATATTTACTGGAAATTGGCCTATAAATCGTCACAAGGCTGTAACACATCCTGAAATTCAACCGGACAAAGAAAACGTGGTGGAACGGTTCAAGACGCCGAGCCCTCCTCAGTTGCACTCAGATAATACGCCGAAAACGAGCCGCCAGGTGAGAGATTTGGCCAAACACCGAAGTCGTCCGACCAGGCGGAAGTACAGTAAGATCGCAAGGGGGTTGGAAGCTTTAGAGATGAAGGTGGCCGTTCAGAATGCGCGGATTACTGGCCTCAAGGAGCAGATGGCCCAGCTGCGGCGAGGGAAGAAAAGAAAGGCGGTACCGAACCCGAACCGACGATTCATGGCTCTGGCGGAGGCTCTAGCGGCTGGAGAAGCTTTTCTTGACTCAAAGGAGGCAGAAATAGAGGTGGATGTGGACGAGGAGGTCGAGTCGGTGATTGAGGTGGGTGTCAGGTCAGAGGACGAAAGTAACGACTTTAAGGTCGCAATAAAGCACTGCCAGCGCACACGGAGCGGTCGGGAGGTCAAAAAACCACGCAGAGAGTAAAAATTGATCAATTTTCTAGAGTTTCTCTCCAAAGCTTCGCTTTTTAATTGACGACCTGGTGTTTTATGCACGCGTCAAAATTTGGATTTTGTGTGGGCGGAGCGAAATTTTGGTTATCCATTAGGTGGGGTTATCCATTAGGTGGTCCTGGATGGTACTGTAAACCTGACTTTGTAGTGAAGAGTAGCCAATCGAGCGGTCAAGCAGAGGAAGCATGGAACGAATTCTACCGATTTTGGCACTCAATTGTGGATTCGCCAACCGAAGTGATGTTCAAAGAGCGGTTGGCCAAGTTTGAGCTCAAGTATGCCAATAGCTACCCCCGGGCTGTTGGGTATATTAAGTTATACTGGCTTGAGCCGCACAAAGAGAGAATCGTTAAAGCATGGGTGGATAAGCACTTGCATTTTGGCAATGTGGCCACTTCGAGGTCCTCAGCCAGGGTTTACATCAATATTGAAAGCTAATTAACGTTTGCCTCCTAGGGCCGAAGGAATCCACTCGTTGATCAAATCGTATATCAACACATCCACATTCAACCTCTTCGACTCTTGGCAGGCCATGCGCCACGCGGTCACCAACCAACTAAAAGAGCTGAATCACATACGAGCCTCTCAACAGACCCGGACGCCTCTAGATGTCTCGGGACACCAGGCCCTGCGCAAAGTGCAAGAGCAGCGGAAGTTACTTCTGGCGCCTCTCAAAGCTCCTTGCAGTCAGTCTTTCACTTCCTCACATGGACTGCCATGTTCTCACACGTTGAAGAAACTTGAGGAGGAAAAGCAGAGTCTTTTGCTTGAGCATTTTCATCCTCATTGGGCCTTGAAACGGAATGTGGACCGGCCGCGGCCCATGCTGGAACCGCGTAGAGTCCCAAGGTAAGGTATCCAGACAACTAGCCAGCCCACAACGAGCACCAGACGAGAACCCTCTGGATTTGAAATCGTCCAGTCGGGCAAGAAAGAGCCCCCGTACGTGCAGTAGACGTCACGCAGTCGGTCACATAAAGTCCTCGAGAGCATGTCCTCTGAGGCTCCAGGAGTTGCTCACACACACAGCACCAGCTTCGAAGTCAGTCCCGCAGCCGGATGCAACACCAGTCGCCATTCTAGCTCTATTGGCCGGAGCTACACTAGAACGCCCTGCGGAAGCTGTTCGACGCTCTTACTCTCCTGCTGCTATACTAACCCAATTTGTCCCGCCTTTGCCTACTATACAAGATTCCCCTATAGGCCCCCACTATCTTATCGTTTCAGACGGTCGGGCAGGAACTGTGCCAAGCTCCGTCAGTGGAGAGTCTATAGTGCAATAACCGTGCCATTTGCGCGAGCCCCTCCTATATTTACTACTGAGGTATGACTTGCCATAAGCTATATATGGAAGGTATGTTACCGCGAGAAGCGCGTGGTATGCAGGCAGCCCACCGGCAGCATTAAGACCAACCAGCAATATCGTAGGGCGATGGGGCTGCCACAAAGGTACGACAAGCAGTGTTGGAAGTCGCGGGTGTTAGACGATCAAGTCGGTGGCAGAGCCCTAGAACATTCTACAGCTACCCATACCTATATATAGATGGTGGCCCTTCCACCTCTCACTTGTAAGAATTAAGCAATCTGAATCTTCTCATTTCAACAAGCAGAGCTATGAGTGGTGTCTGGACTACAAGCAGATGTCCAAGCGCTACATGACTTCAATAGGATCAAGAGAATGGACGAAACAAGAGATGATGGCGTATTTGGATTGGAGTAAGGCGGAGGATGAACGCATTGAGGCCCAAGTCGTTCATGAGATGGGAGACAATCCGCTGGCAAACAAGAGAAGAGGTGTGAAAGACATCTGGAAGAGCGTTGAAAGAGACAGCAAGAAGCAGCAAGCCTTGCATTCGACTGCTGGCTCGGTAGATCAGTATATTGTCGTCAAACCGTAGCCGATTATACTTTACTGTTGTCAAATGAGGACATAGTAACTTCAGACTGTGCATGTGAGTTTGCAGGCGTGTTGCATGGGCCAATGGGACGCTGGACAGTTTGTGGGTGGCGCGCCCGGGCGCGCAATTTTATTTGGGCGCCCTCAAGGCACTGTCTCCCCTTCTTTGCTTATGCTGTCTCATTTGCTCTTCCTCTCTGCGGATTCCCGTGGTTTAGTAGTGTTGTTTGCGAACTAACTTGAAGCCTATTCTCCAAGTGTTCAGTGTCCTATTGTCGCAGGCCAGGCATGATCTCAACCAGCCTCAGGAAACAACAGCACTTAGTAATCAACCTGTGTGCTTCAAGTAAAATCTGTGGGCTGGAGTACCCCGCGCTTTAGACAACAATCAATCAACACAATTGCTGCTGCTCATCATATTCACTTTAACCCTTTAAGCACGCTCAGTGCGACAGTACAATAGCAACTAGTGCCCTATTGGTTGAAAGCCACCGGGCGAAATAAATTGTGTGTGTGTGTGTGTGTAATCCTTGGTCCTCGCTGAAGAAGTGAGAAAAGCATTAGCTTAGTTTCCTCCCAATTAGTCAGAGTTACAGTACCGCACCATTACATCAGAATAAAAAGAACAACAACAAAATGAAAAAGGGGATAGTTTTATTGGGGTTGCCTCACGTGATGACCACACTGCAGAATAGGCTCCCCGCCTTGGAGGGCTTACTGAGGGGTTCTTCCCCTCCTGCAACTGCCTCATGGGAGTCAATTGCTCGCCTCTGCAAGTAGCTCGTCATCTCTCACGCAGTCAAGACTCGATTCTTCCCTCCCACCTTCCCTTTGTATATAGAACCACTGCAATATACAGACACTTGCCTCCCTACAGGGGAGCGCGGACGGGGCTCTCTCTGACGCTACGGTTTAACGCGTTTACGCATAAGACCACAGCGACAGGTGACCCGTTACGGCCAAACCACATACACTCTGTCCCTCTTGACTGCGTGAGGTCACCAATAAAAGACACGTTTGACACCGCGCTCTGATCTCCAGCCAATTCTGGATCGCTCAGTCCGTGCGCCCTGGGGATGGGGTGGGGTGGGTCGACGAGGGCAACTTTGATCGGACTGTTGCAGCACCAAAGTGGCCACGGCCAATGAGGAAAGTGCCATGTGGGGGGAGAGTACGCTGGCGAAGCTAACTGACGCTCAGACCAACAAAACCCTCTTTCAGGGTCGTTCAGTAGCGGCCGAAATCAAGTTCCGCTTTTAGTTATAAAAATTTCCAAACTAGGGCCAATATTTGACAGTTGTGGCTGATTATCGGTGTGGGTTTTAGTTTACGGTGTACCCATGCAATGGTGGCTTAACCACCTGTGTTCACGGTTGACTGCTACTAGCGATTACCCTAATGGCAACTTTTGTCCGTCTCTGGAGCGAAAGCTCGTCGCCTTGATTTGTGAAAGGGCTGTAAGCATCAACTCTTATCTTAACTCTAAAAAATATCATATAGTAAGACAGGCACTAACGATACAGTATTTGGAACAATGAACGGGATTGTTACTGAGCCAGGCAGCAGAATTAGCGCCCACCCGCTGGGGACAAAAAAGCGGCACATTCTGGCCTTGCTGCGCCGCAGTGACATCTAGGAGTGGTCGGAACATTCCGATGACGGGCGCTATGGATCGACACCTAAGTACAAGATGAAGCTCACGCAATTTTTGGTTACGCAATTGGCGGTACGTGGTGGATGGACTCCTTGCAAGGTGATCTATGCCTTATCAATGAAGGTGACCGACGTAATCAAAGCCTTGCCTAGGACGGGGATGGTTAATTTAAAGCCTGGTCTTAGCGGGGAGTGGGTCGGCTAGGCCGAAGGAGCGGCCTTGGTTGGAGCTTTGTCACCGTCCAAACTCGAAAGCGGCAGGGTTGGCATCGGCTCGCTGGCATGTGATTCGGTAATTGGATAAGTACCTTCATTTGGATTCCCAGCAGCCATCCCTGGGCGGCCCACCGGCGTGTACCGCAAGCTAATCTTCCCCCTGTCAGCCCTATAGGACCGCAAAGTCGAGGTTACACAAGTGGATCGAGAATCGGGCGCTTGATTGAGCCATCTCGCGGACAATCGTATCATTAGTTTGATATTGATGTTGAGCTACACTGCAGCTTCGTTGTTATGGCACACCCGGTCAAGTTGAACGCATTCATGTAGATGAGTGCCGCGATCAGGCTCGAACAAAACAGCCCTATCAATCCCACATCCACACTACTCACCTGGATAACTTCTAAAACTGAGACATACATAAGCTATCGAGGCTCTTGACCGTAAGCAGGGTAGCCTTTATCAGTACACCGTTCAGCTAGATGAATTATTGAGGTCTAGACGGGCACTTGAGTAGATACTATTGACGAGTTACAACCCCTATAATGTGAGAGTTGGGACGACTGCCACACATTGTAGGTTGCTAACTGTAGCTCGTGGTAAGAAGCATGGCACCTGATGAGGTAAATGGAATAGTAATAGCGACGAGGCCCAAGGCAGGTCTAGTAGATATCAGACGACATGTCACAAATTGCTCACTTTTTGGCTAGCAAGAACGCCCTTCTTTATATTCAATGCCGCCACTTAGCCGAATGACCTCTGCACATGCCTTGAGAGGGCGCTCCCACAAGTTACTAATATCTCCTGGGGGAGTGCCAAACGCCACAATAATAAAGCGACTCGCTCGCTGGATGAATACCTTGTCGCAATCTCCCCCAGCTCAGCACGGCACGTTTGATTACTTGACGGTCGTCGCCGTTAGAACTAGAAAGCTTCGCTACGTTTCATGCCTTTCTGGACCTGCACTTAATTCCTTGTTTCTTCTTGAAGTTCAGCCATCATGTGCAACTACATCTACGTAGGTGTAATAATCAGCACTGCCCTTGCAAGCTAACAGCAATCCAGAAAGAGCTCAGCTGCCGGCACCACTACCACCTGGTGGAGTCGTGGTGCTCCAAGTATATCGAGACTGAACGACGGTGCTCGCCCACTATCGTGAGCAAGCAATTCTGGTGAGACTCTTACATCCACTCCTGATTATTGTTATTAACTATTCGTAAGGGAAGGTGACATCTGTGGTATGTCTGAGCTAAATGATCCGGTAGAAGAGTGACCAAGGACTGACAACTTTTAGCCACTTGTCGAGAGCGTCAGCAGCCCAGCAACCACCCCTGGGCGAAATTGATCAGAGGCCGGAATCAAGAAGGTCGTACACTCAGCAACTTTCAGCCCGAATGAAGGGCCTTTTTACTGTCAATTAAAATTCTACGTGCTTGCAAGAAATTCAAATGCTTTGCCCAAGTGCGCGGGTGGTTTTTCTTCCGCGTTGGTTACATGCCCTCATGCAGCCTCACCAAGAGCACCACTTCCCAGACCAGGGAGGTTCATGTTAACTCCAGAGGCAATGGTCGAACACGGAATAGAGAAGGAGAGGAGTTTCGTGGCCATATAATCGACCACAGCAAGACCGACTTCCCTAAATTAGCTTATCTACTCCAAATCGAGCAACTCAGTAAATATAAGAAGAGCTTAACAACCCAACCAGACGAATCCGGCAGACTGTTCCCATCATATATCCGCTACCTTGGGTGAACTACCTATAACTACGATCAATATGCACGCATTCCATAGAGGATATTGTGCAGAATCATCAGTCTACTATTTACTTTATATCGGCGACCTACCACAGTTTAGGCGTGTAAAGCGCGGGTAAGACGGTGCGTCCCAGCCAGTTCTCACACAATAGATGTCAAGACGTATAGGCTGGGACGCAGAAAGAGAGGTGAAGGATTATACCTACTCTCTGGATTAGTCAGGTCATTTTCAACATGAACTTTCCATGGATAATATCCACAGGCTGCCCGATACCAACCCGCTTCGCAGGATGACGTCTCGCATACGAGCGTTCAGAAAGTCTCACCGGTCACCACTCGACCAGGCAGCGACAACACTCAAGGGTGCACCAATAGAGCAGCTGGAAACCATTCAACCACTCACGCTAACACCATGCGAAGAACGAGGGGCAGCCGTCACCGACGAGGCAGCAGCAAGAGAGGTGGAAGCAGGCTGGGCCATACACATCGCAGTGAGCAGCTCTGCGCGGAACAATGTATTTGGCGTCGGCGAGCAATTCAGATTCCGATGTCTATGCGAGGCGGTCCGAAGCTCGAGACCTTTTCGTTTACTTTTGGCGTAAGGACGGAGCAGAACCCATATAGCGCAGAACTCGCGGCGATGGCATATGCCCTAAGGCGAACCGTACTAAGTGTAGATATTGCAGCGTAGCACTGATGACAAGCAGCAAAGCTGCTGCGCTCACACTCAAGCAACCCCGTCAGCAGTCTGGTCAGGAATATATACACTGTATCTACAATTCGATTGAAGAGCAGCTGGAAGACGGAAACGTTGTGAGGGTCCTGTGGATACCCTCGAGCGACAAGAATAAACTTCTGAAGACTGCCAAGGCAGAGGCAGGGAAGGCAATAGGGGAGGGGGCCGTCCCTCAAAAGCGGTTTCCCGGAATGCAATTGACAGCACTCAATATTGCACAATCAAACCCAATACCCAGAGCTCGTTGCCAGAAAAGGTTGGAAGGCACTCCCAGAGAGTCGATGCGGCACTACCAGGCAAACACAGAAGACAACTCTACCACCGGCTGTCATGGAAGGAAGCTAGTGTGATCGCCCAGCTCAGGACTGGCATAGGGAGATTGAACGCATACCTCTTCCACATCAAAGCGACACCGTCGGACCAGTGCGATTGCGGACAAACGAGAGAGACAGTTGAGCATTTCCACTTCCGATGCTAAAGTGGATAGCATACCGTACGGAAATGCTTCAATGCACTAACACCCAGAGGGGTAACATCTCCCTCTTTCTTGGAGGGAAGTCACTGGCAGATGACCAAAAATGGATGCCAAACTTGGCAGCTGTCTGGGGTGGTTTGCCAAAGACGTGTAATTAGCCGATACCCACAGAAACCTAGCTGAAAACTATTGCCTGCATGTCTGGCAAAGCTGGGTAAAGTTGGATCCCTGCCGTGCTGACCGCTAAGACATGGATGACTTGTTGTTCGCCCCGGAAAACAGTGGCTGGCGCCTCAGGCATGGAGAGAAGAAGCTGGATGCAACCTCCAAATCGTCCCGAATACCAACGGGCACAGAGATTGGAGGATGCGCCCTGCAACCCAGGTGTTATCGCATCCTCATCCCGCTCGTGTCTGATCAATCACCGAGTCTCGTCGGAATCTCGGGCGACATGTTCACGTACATGAAATTCTGATCAACAGTCGGAGAGACCAATCCATGATCAGATTGCATACGCCACAAATTGGCATTTCCTGCAGGAAGTGGGAGGTCAAACCGTCGTGACGGCCGCAGAGTTGATATTCCGCCAAGCGGTGAATGGCGCTCGCCTGCTCCTCACTGGGGAAAAAAGCACCAACGTCGGAGCACTGATGAGGTTTGGATGTGTCGGCAGCCTTTCTACAGTTCATTATTGTGTGCCACGACCGTCTTTGGACATTATGGCACCCAGCGAAAGCTGATTTTCATATTTGGAATTGGTGGGCGGAATGTGGCTCGCTGTGGAGGCCTGTGGAGGCGACAGTTTCAATGCGACGACGGGCGGGACGGACCGGGTGTGCGGGAAGAGAGGAGATGGTGCGAGGAGACTCTGGGTTGTCGTGTGAGGAGGGAAACGAAGAGTGTGTTTGTTTGGGGCTAGTGCATCTCATCATCCATTCTATTTTCAAGTCCCGGAGAGGCATTAATTGATTGCCTTTGCTGGAGGGCTGTGGTAGCGCCAGTTGAAAGTGAAGGAGCGGAGGGTAAACAATGGGCTAGGGGAGAGAATCCGCCAATGGCAAGACGGTATCACGACTCCAGCTCGGCGTGGTCACCTCGAAAGAAGTGGACTTGTCACTTTGTGGAGGAATGGTACGAATGCGGTCCGACTCAAGAGAAGAGCAATTATTTCCACGGGCTGATGACTAGTTCGTGTCTCAACATCCAGCATGCTCATTAAAGCTGGTCTTTCGGTCGGACAGCCGGCTTTCTGCCGTTCGAGTCTCGCCAGCCCCATCCAATAATAGTATAGGCGGGGCAACTCTCGGACGGGCAAATTACCAGACGTCGCACATCACACCCGCTCAAGAACTGGTGGCATGCATAGTTTCTTTTTCTCAGCTGAGGCAGACTGAGATGTGCATGGATTTGGACGCCATCATTGACTTGTCCGCGTAATACCAGTGACCGAACAGCCGAAACCCTGCATTCCAATCCAACAAGTGTGTGGCTCACCCCAATTAAGGCCGGGGTGATGGCCATTCACCGTTTGCAGTTTCAGTCTGCCTCCCCCACGTCTCGCACTAACTGCTATTCCCTACTTGGGTTTCTGGGTGCAGCAAAAGGAGCAATTCCCAGCGCTTTGGTCAACCACATAACAAGGATCAATGAGCCACGCAGCGCACATCCTGCCTTTCTCGGAAGAGCACATGTGACGAACGCACAGTTCTTTTTTCAGGGATGTGATGAAATTGTCGCATTTCAATGGATGCATATTGACAAAGCCTGTTTCATTCATGTTGTCTCTTCTCTCAGTCACCCTGCTTCTGTAGTCCCCAAGAAATCGATGAGTCGCAAAACTTCACTCGGCGACCGAGGACGCACTGGGGAAAACAAGAAAACAATCAGCAGAAATAACAGCAGATTCGGCGCTTAAAAAGAGGCAGTGCCCGTGGTTCCCACATCCTAGGGTTGTGTAATCTTTCATATTACAGACTAGACGAACCCTGTGATTTTAGACCATGAAAATCTTAAAATCCAATCTTGTCACGCATCGTGGGATCGGATGCTTCAAGCGCGAACAGCATAACAAGCTTGATCGATCATCACTCCTTTCCGCCCCCCACCGGTTTACACTACCCCTCCAAGCCAAGACGCGGCCTGGGAAATAGTCCATGTTCTAGCCGATGATTTGCCGTGGAAAAGTTTGCTACATTAAAGCATTCAAGGTGACAAGTGTGGTGTCACGGGCGCCATGTGGGCTTTGGGTCGTCCAGTGGACCCCAACCTCTCGCAACAGCCTGCTATCACTCTCGGCTATACTGATATTGTCTATGATTTAGCATATATCGTGAGCAGGACCGGCAACAGACCTCAGCCGCCAGACGCGGCATCCTCACCCCCCGGCCTCTTCCTATACACAGTTCCCAAAATGCTCTCAAGTGGCCTTGCACAATTTGCGGGACATTTATATTGTGGCCGACATCTTGACTGTGTCCGAGGTGCAAGTCGATCCCCGACCCACTCACTCCCTTCAGCTAGACGTCAGCTAGGCGTCAACTAGAGGACCTAATGCACACATATTCACATTGTCCAGCCAAAACCTGACTGGTCTTCCGCATCCAGTCACTAAACATTGCTGATCAAGGCCCCAACGACTATTATTGGCGGGGCCAAGACCGGGCCAGGAGGTCATCTGCATAGGGCAGACTTCCAGCCCCCATTACGATGCGTACTGTAAATGGACAATTGGCGGTCCTCCGAGACGGTGAGACATGCGTCCAAGTAGCTACCGCATTCCAAACGTCCAAACGGCACTGAGCACAGGGCCTTTTGTTCGCGGATGATATATCATTCTGGCAGCGAGCAGGCGACCAATGAGGACCTTGGAACGTTTCCATTATGAAAAGGGGCTTACAATGATGCGTACACTCGAACGTAGGTCCACCATCCGATGCCACCACGCAATCATAGATAGTCGGAAAACAAGTAAGGTGAGCGAGTGAGGATAAACGCAGCTGTGCCGTCCACCTATCGTCTGAGGCGTCTCGTGAATCTCGTGAATCTCTGTGAGACTATCCCCAGTTTGGCTCGCACTTCTACTCGCTGATTCGCTCTTCAACCCCAACAACACACGCATCCTGCACCCAGTAAAAAGGGAATTCTCTGTTACATTACACCTCATCTCTCGGCAAATACGAGTTGCGCTCTCTTCAACAGCAGTCTCAGCTCTGCTGCATGTTGCAGCTCGTTATCCCTCCTCTAATATCCACATAAGATCAACAACCCAGCGGCCTGCTACCGGTAGCACAAAATAAGCAATACTCCTCTTTCCTCCCTTCATCAATAGCCGAAACACATGATTCGAAGGGCAATGGAGTCAACTAACGTAGCTTTCGTGAGCTCCACCTCGATCCTGCACCGAGTCGGGGATGGCATGATCATGAAGTGTCCTGCCAATCTCAGCAAGGAGATGTGCACTGCCTATGAAAAGCAGGTAGAGGATATTGTTCGCAACTTCGAAGTCGAGCGGAAGATCCTGGAGCTCCTAGGAGATCATCCCCGAACTGTCAAGTCAGTGTGCCCCAGCTTCGATGATCGATATACCATTCCGTGTCCAACACTCCTTTAGGTATCGTGGATGGCAGGAAGACAAGAAAGCCTTGCTCTTCGTCGAAGCGAGCCATAGCAGTCTCCAGCTATATCTCGATCATCACGGCGTCCCATCGCAGAACAATCAGCGGAAATGGTCCCGTCAGGTCATCAAATGCCTCGAATACATCCATCGTCGGGGCGTCATCCACTGCGATATTCGTCCCGAGAATTTCCTTGTCCATGCCACCTCTGAGACGTCACTAGATGTCTGCCTCTGTGACTTTGGTGGATCGTCGTGTGAAGAACTTGGGTTAGATGGCCTAGCACTTCCGACTCCTGCCTTCCTCGATCCCGCCGCCTTGGACAAACGCGAGGCATCAGTAGCCACAGACATCTTCAGCCTCGGATTCGTTCTCTATTTCATCCAGACGGGGCACTGGCCCTTCAGAGGAGCTGGGTTTACATGGGACACTCGTGAAGAGGCAGATGAGTACGAGCAGAGAGTCCAGCGCCTTTACAGACAAGGCAAATTCCCCGATGTGGACCACCTTTTTGCCGGACGAGTCATGGTGGGATGTTGGACCAAGAGGTACATGAGTGCTGAAGAAGCCCTTTGTGATTGGGATTTTGAGGTCGATATGGAACGTTTTGAAATGTTGTGTCCCGCTGCAGATGGCCAAAATTAGGCAGATGCTAGCCCTTCACCACGCTTCTGATCGGAAGTCGCTCGAAACGCTTCTCCATATCGTCCCGCTTGTTTCCCTCAGAGAAGATGTACAATCGGCTATTCTGAATCCGCCAATCTCCAGCTGACATCAGGGTATTCTCCCATATTTATAATACAGCTCTTATTCCTTCGCTAGGCATGTTTCTCTCCGTTATTGAGGAGATAAACCATTATCAAACAGCTCAGGTGACTTACGCTTGCACTGCTATCGTTCAGATTTCTCTTCTCGTCAGTTGATCCAATATGTCCGATGTAGGTTGTCTTGTTGTGGAGCTGTATCGAGTTCGACTTTCCGCTGTAAATCCATACCTCAAATTCCAACACCGGGAACAGGTATTATAACGGCTGCCTTCTTTAATCGACGGCCTCCATGATAGTACACTTGTCGCATTCCCAGCACGTTACTTGAAGCATCTCTGGCGCTCGTCGAGTTGTAAGCTTGGAGTTGTTCCGCCAGAACTCAACGGTCAGTCATTCCAGCTGTTGCTTCATTTCATTCTGATTCAGCTGCGAGACATTTCCTAGGCGGGGATGTAAGATTCACCTGTGTATAATCTTGGATGATAGGCAATCACCTAGGCACTCTGCGGTGGGACGGTTCACTCCAATTCCTATATAGACCCACATCTCTCGGGACGATGAATCACTCAAGTGGGATAGGAAATAAATAATCAAGGGATATGTCAGTCTGAGAGAATCAATCGGCAGGCCCCTGTTCGGGCTCCGACTTCGGCTCCAGCTCCGGCGCTGCCCGCAGTCACAACTACAGCACGAACTGAAGCCCTAGATGCGCGACTCAGGGCACCCCTCAGGCTCATGCGAAGGTCCGTCAGCAAGAAGACCTACCCTATAGCCCACAGGCCAAGACTTTTTCCATGGCTTCAAACAACCATCTTTCTTGTATTATTACTTTCTTGGCATGCAAATGTTCAGAAAGTAGCCTAATTTACACCTTTTCCCCTAACAATTGCACTGTTAACTGTCCAAAACTATACTCCGTACAGCCCTCGGCGGCTGCGATGGCATCGGCAACCAATCTTTGGTTCCATGCGTCTTCGACTGGCAGGGCCATTTTAGGCATGAGCATAGAATACAAGATAGAACAGATTCAAATCGTTCTAAGGCAAACTATCTGTATTACTTTCTGTTACAATCCTATTCTTACGGTATGCGGGTGCTTTGAGAGATATACGTCCGAATCTATGGATAGTAGAAAGAGTGGGACACCAACCTTGCCTCTTTACAACGCGGAATTTTGTCTTTAGTATCGGCGACTTTTGCTGAGTAACTTTACGCATCTTGTGGAATGCCTTCTCCGTCCAAACGAATATATTGCCATACTTAAAGCCATTGGAAATAAATGGGCGGGAAGCTTAGCGAGACCCGGGCACAACTGTGCATTTATTCTTTATTGTCTGATCTCCCATGCTCGTATTCATCTTCCTCTGACCCCGGCTGGTCAGTCATTGGATTGGGATTGATTGGCAGGGCTGTGCTAGCCCGGGACTACTGGAAGCTCGCTGGTTCCCCTAACAGCCAATGGATATGCTTGCTCCTAAGAGAGTTAGCGAACAGCAAGTGCCTGGGATGGGTTTCCTCACAATCCCAATAAGAGGAGTGGGATCGCTCAACTGGTCACATCTACGCATGAGATACTGAGTGGCCCTAGCGAAATTCTCCTTGGTTCTGTCACGTTTCTGAGGTAATCGAAGGTAAAGCAGTCATGTTCCAAAGCATATGGTTAATGCCTTGATGGAAGGCTGGAAGGGTGCTGTATTTGTAAACACTTAGCTTACCTCCAGCCTCTCAAGCAAATGTTGTATTGGGTCCTCCCAGGATGATCTCGGAAGAATGCGAGCTCTTGAGTTCGGAAAATTAGCTGGCTCCCGCTCATCCTTACTGTCCCCATCAGACAGCCGCTCTTTGAGCGTTGGGACGATTTCCTCTGGCAGCTGAATTGGCTTCTCTGCTTGGTTACATTTTCACAACACATCGATATTAATCGAGGGGTTCATACAGGGCCTTTTGCTCCTCGTTCGAAAGCCGCGTTGGCTATCCAGTTAGCCGTGCGAATTGCGACGGCGACCCAGACATCCACAGACCTCAACATCCGGGACTTGCGTGCCGGGAAATCAGCAACCGTTTTGACGTCACGCTGACACTCGCCAGAGACACCGACCGAGTGGCTCCTCCGTGGCGTCCAAGGTCCAAAAATCGCGACCTCCTGTCGACAGCATGCATCGGTCGCATGACTGATGTACAATACATATGAGAGCGAAGGGCCGTTTACTGTTTTGTTGAGCAGATGACTGGTGGGGAGGGGTCAGCTCGGCCTGCGGGAACGGTGAGCGGATGCGGCAAAAAAAATTAGAAGACACGGGATAGCAAGATGGCAGGTTATTGGCTGTGAATTAAAGGCGAAGCCCGAAAAAAAAAAGCGTCGAGTGGCTGGACTTGTCACGCAAGGGATGTGTTTGTGACATGAAGAGGCGAGCTTTTAGTGGAGTAAAGGGCTTACTGAGCGCCCACTTGCAACTGCCTCACGGGAGTCAATTGCTCGCCTCTGCAAGTAGCTCGTCATCTCTCACGCAGTCAAGGCTCGATTCTTCCCTCTCACCTTCCCTCTGAATATAAAACCACTGCAATATACACACTCGCCTCCCTACAGGGGACCACGGACGGGGCTCTCTCTGACGCTCCGGTTTAACGCATTTACGCATAAGACCACAGCGACAGGTGACCCGTTGCGACCAAACCATATACACTCTGTGCCTCTTGGCTGCATGAGGTCACTAATAAAGTTTTGGTTTAATTGTCCCGTGGTGGAGCTGCGATTGATTGGAAGCCTAAGGTTGCGTGTTGGCCCCCATAGTAAGGCAACCAAAACAGAAGGTGAAGTTAAGGCAAGTAAACAAGCAAACAGTCGCTGATCAGTATACGGATAGAGATCAATAATGGAAGTAGGTGATTAAAAGCCATTATGCCACACGCACGGTATTATTTGGACCCGAGTCAACTCTGGGGAGACGGAGAGTTGACAGGTCATATCCGTCCATCCATCCACGGAATGGTCTAGAAGAGGGAAGGTAGCCCCCTAGAAAGTCTAGACCTAGGTCCCTGTGTCGTTCAGTGGCTTAAATGATGCAGTTATTAGCGTACACTACTTTGTACTATATCTCTTTCTGTGACGGCCGTATCCGTGCGTTTATCCTCATTAAATTCAATTGCTCCCGCCCCCGGGGGGCGCAATGACTTTCCGCGGCCGGCTCATGCTAATTTAGTTTGAAAAGTAAAGTGACAACATTTGTGTCCATGTGTGCACTGAACCCAAAACGGCCTATCCAATTCGCAAAAGGGATGAGATGCATGTCTTCCTTTGGCATAGGACTAGCAACAAAACATACATATATCAAGGCCAGCAACTCCTGGACGATCCACAGTGACCCACAAGTGGAAAGACACGGTAAACTCGAGCTTGGCTGAGTTGGGCCACACTGACATGCTTGATCCGACGGCATCTTCTCAACTCGATATGATAGCGAACCATTTGATTAGAAAGCAAAAAAAAAAAAACGAGAAAAAGAAATACCAACACAAAAGACAGGAATACGATGCGCCTCCAGGCACGAGCCGACTCCACATCACATCGTGTGTCATATCATACTTTCCATCTTGACAGCCCGTTTCTTCTCTCTGATTGCCAGTGCGCAAGGTGACTATCACCAATAGTATCATCCATTACTATAATTTTGCTTCTTCTCATACAGTCTTTCATTCGCAATCCAAGGCAAATCATGCATTCCAATAAATAACCACCAACCAACCAACCTATTTCCCAACCCCTGTACATAACAGGGCAAAAGCGCTCGCATAGCAGATCCCAAAACACGCTGATACTTTCTTGAGGGCCCCCCTCCATTGAAAAAAAGAAACGAAAGGGCCAGTCCACGCCGCACCTCTTTCCCCACCACTCGCGCCATTTCAGCGTCAGCTCCATGGTTACTTTTAGTCTCGCAACGAATGCACTCCCGTGGGAAAAATAGGGATCTCCTCTTTTTTGTCTTACCCGCACGCCTTTTATCTGGCCTACTGAAATGACTCCTGTCTAGTTCCAGTCTTCTCACCTCGTCTCTCGTTTTCTAGGCCGTGTCTGTCGTGACTTGTTTCGCTCAAAGGCAAGAAGGATTCAGAATATCGGTTTTTGTGCCTCTCTCCCTACATTAACATAGACCTTTTGGCTACGTGATTTTCTTCTTCCTGTTTACTAAATATGCATGTCTCTCTTATTCGGTGCCTTTTCGGCTTTCTCAATGACAATGATTCTCAACTCCCTGCTTCGACCGGCATCTCAATCAGCTGGGATGTGCCAACCCCTTCCCCTCCCCTCCCTTCTCCCCCACTCCCTTGTTCCCCACTCGTCGTAAAAAGGGCCTGTGCAACCACGAGAAAGGGCCTCTGCTAAACTGGGGACACTCGAGATCTCGCGCGGCGGCGGCATCCGCAGAGTTCCCCCTCCCTTACCGAGCTTTGTGTTACCGTGAGATCTTGCGGCCCGCACACCTTAGCTCCACGGTTCTCCACAGTTTGACGCTCAGTGTAGCCCGCCCCCGTCCCGTCAACTTGGATGCTAGAGCTTGCCCCCCGTCCCCGTCTCTTTTTTGGCCCGGACATGCATTTCGCTTCTCTTTGCTCTCCCCAAACGTCCCTTGTTCCTAGACTCTTCTCTCTTCTCCCCCTTCGATATTCTTCCCATTCTCAGTTGTACTGTACCCCGTCGGGGCCATGTTTGCGTCTTCGGTCCTGCTTCCCCACCCGGCTCCATTTTGTCCCGCTTTCTGTCTTGCATCGAATAGCACCGCATCGCTTTTAGACCAAGCGTGTTATGTTTCAGAGGCCTTGTGTCCTCCGCCCATCAATAGCGTGTGGACGTACGTACTGTATGTACCTCTCACGTATGCGTGTGCCCGTGTGTGGTCGAACAGGGAACCTATTCTTGCTAGGTAGTACAGTGAGTCAAGTCAATGTGTGAGTGAGGCCCTGTGCGTGAATGGCCTTCCGGTACAAGAGTTGTCCACGGTGTTGCTTTTGCAGGCTCACTGCCCAAAGGTGCATATAAGGGCCTCGCCGCTTTCGGCATTCAGCATGTGCAGCTGTCTTCTTTTCTCATCCTCATCCTCAATCCCATTCTTTCATCGAGCCTCCATCTGACATTCTTCTTTGATCTTCTTTGACGTCACCCATACAACACACCGTCTTCCACCACTTTCATCAATCACTGCCTACCTAGAACTACTTTAGCCCTACCACCTCGTCTGTTTTGCTACAACACTTGCCTTGCCGCTTGCCTGTTAGCCTCTCATTGCGGCTCAGTTTCGGCGACGACATCTCTGCACTCCGGACCAACATCACCGTTGCCGCCCTACTATCAACCATGGGCCCCTCTAGATCCAACCGGGTCAGGCCCTCAGAAGTGGCAGCCGAGACCAAGAAAAACTTCATCCCGCTAATCAAGAAGAGCTACGGCAAAATGTTCCCTCCCTACTCGTACCTTTACCGCCAGCCCATCACCCAGCTCACCATCCAGCGCCCGAAGGCCAGCACTCATCCTCCGCGCTTCCGCATCGAGGTGGGCGACCCCGTCATGAAGGCCTTGAGCTACGCAAGCTCCGATTCGCAAACCAACGAGGCTATCGGCGAGCCACGGGTCCGGATCCCCTTCATCTGCGCTGCCAACGAGAGGCGCGCTGGAGGGGACTGGGAGACGGGCTGCATGGGATACGAGGAGAAGCTCTGCCGGCGCAGCAACCTCTCGGCCACGCTCAACACGCCGTGGCCTGGCTCGCCGGAAGCCAGCAACTACCCGATCCCCTTGCAGGGCGGGATTCTATCTGATTTCGTCATCGTCTGCCGGGGTCCTCACGGCCGGTACGAGCGGCTGAAGAGCTGGTACGACCTCCCTGTGGTCTCGGTGCCTCCCACGCGCCGGCCGAAGCTCAAGGACGGCGGCATGAAGTATTCGTTTGCGGAGGAGCGCGAGATAATGCGGGACAAGCTCCGCGGGGCGTTGCGCATCTGCCTATACAATGGCTATGACCGAGTTGTCATTGGCGACTTTGGGCTGGGCAACGGCTACCGGAACCCGCCCCAGGAGCTGGCGGAGCTCTGGCGCGAAGTTTTCTTGTTCGACCCGGACCTGCGGGGACAGTTTGCCTACGTGGTCTTCGTGTTTGAGGACTCTGTTCAGAGCACGACCCGTCACATCCTTGATGAAATCGGCAAGAAGGAACATGGACGCAAGGGGAAATCGCGAGGCTATTCTTCTTCGTCGAGGTCTTCTTTCTCGTCGTCATCTCGAAGCCATGGCTCCGTCCCGACTGACCGACAAATCTTCGAGCACGTCTTCAGCACCGCCGAGATCGACCGAGTCCTCCATCAGCCCGACCCGCGGTACGGACTCGGCATGATCACGTCGTGATTCGCTTGGAGCTCCATCAAAGTCCCGGTGTGTGGGGACACGAGTGGGCATAAATGCCCTATAAGCTGGGAGAAGGTCTTTGTCTTTCTGACCGACCGGGATCGCAGTCTTCCGGGGGGGTGGGGGGGTTGAAATACATGTGTCAAACCCCTCCACAATCAAAAACCAAGATGACAAACCAGCATGGTGTCGGCCGGACTGACGATTTTTTTTTTTTTTGTGTATGTGTATGAGATAACTTCTGTTGCTGGAGTTGTCCGCTCTCTGGAGAGCGGCGGCCAAACCACAGCCGATGTTTTATCTTGTTTGTTGGACGCTTATTATCATTAGAGGGATGGATACCGCATGACGCAAGCTACCGGGTTTCAAAGGCCCTAGTGGGAGACGAGGAGCCGGCGGGTGTGTACCTTTTTGTTTTGTTTTGTTTTGTTTGCTAGATGTGTACCTCTAGGTACTTTCGTTGACCCCTCTTTCCCTCATTTCCTTTCGACGAGCGGACATTTTGTTGGCTGCCTCGGGGCTGGTTGCGAGCACCATTTCACCTTCACCATCTATTTGGCGATTTTGTTTTGAATATTCCCTTTTAGCTAAACTGGTCGGGTGGGATTGGGGGAAAACTAAACATGGGGCGCCTTGGACTTGGGTGTATGAGAACTGTGTCGGGCCGCCAATTACACCAGAGATAGGGAGGGGCCCCAGCTCTTCCAAGAACCACTGGGACTTCTGAAGGAGCAGAACAAGAGACGGTTAGAGGCGAACCAGGAAAAAAAAAAATCTTAGAAGAACTAGATGTCTTGACTAGAAGTTATGCAACCAAGACGAACTCCGCCTTCATGTCCGCCGCCCCAGATAGGTGCAGTATGTTAGATTCTACCATTACGTTATTCCTTTATCGTAGAACTTAGAGGACACATTCTAATACCTACAGTAATTACCCATGAGAAAATCGTCATGGTTCAGGGTTAATAAAGGGACGCGGCTCAGGGGGTTCCCGCCAAGGGCTCCGCTTTAAGGCTTAGGGCTGGATGGCAAACAACGCCCGAGGGTAACTGTCAGACAGTACGTGTATTCGGTCCATTGATCCAAATCAGTGTATTCATGTTGTGTGTTCTCGTTAAGTGTCTGCCCCTGAAAGATCTGCTGTTCATCATAAGACCCTTGACCCGCACGTGACACCCCAGCATATGCCTTCTGTTCAACAGTAACATCCAAGGAGACTGTCTACTCTGTAGAGCGAAAGGGTTATCCAGAACACATGGGCATAATCGTCCGCGATGCCCTATTGTACCTGTGCCGTCTTGTATTTCGGCCAAATCCGCACAAACAGGCTTGTGTGTAAGTTTCTGTCCCCCCAAGTTCATGCTTCCTGTCAAAAAATGGCAGTTCTCGTTTGTGCACGGGGTGCTGACGAGACGCAACAGAGCACATGTAGCGCGCACTGACGCGAGGGCGGATGAGCTCCAGCTGGCCTCATACAGGCGGTCATAGCGACGGGCATCTCGGCACACTTTTGCGTGTGATAGGGCTAATTAGTGGCTGCAGGACGGATGAAAATCCGACGTATTGAACGATCAGACAGCATCGTGGGATGTCAACTCCTGGTTCATGTCGGCTGCTCTGCCTTTGGAAACCCCACAGGGCTGTCCACGCTTCGTCTTGAAAAGGAAAAAGCGCGCAGATTAGAACTAGTCACGGACCGCTTTACCCTGTCAAAAGGCAGTATGTCGGCGGAGGCTACAGGGTCAAAGTTCACGCTATACTCTAGAGAGCTGGTGGCTCAGCTCGTGCGACGTTGGGAAACAATTCAAAGTTACGACAGCATGACGACATTATTTATCGGCCGATCAGTGCTGGTATCTTACTGATGCTATTTTCCGGGCCCAAGGTCAAGCGTGTGCGTCTTGCCAAGTAACCACTGGGACAGAGTGACCTTGATCAGAAATAGTGACTGCTATTTGTACATCTCGGACGAGTAGCAGTATCTCCGCAGGGAGCTGCTTTCCGCATCGACCCACGACCATTTTTCCTTTGGTCCCCTGTGACCCTCCCCGTGAGAGTACGGGTGCTTGCTGAGTCGCTGTACTGTATCCCGAGGTTGAACGGCTCACGATTGGGGCAAAGACGAAGAGATTCTCTTCGCAATAACTAGAGACCATGCCCCGGTAGCATGTGGGAAAAGTCTCTCTTCTGTCAGGGCGATCCCGGAACCTTATCATCCATGATGGTGGCTTTTTTACTCGCCATTTACGAGGCCCACGCACCAGGAGAGCTGGAGCCGCCCCTGATAAAGTTGATGGTGTGGCTGACATCCAGGCCTCGTGGGATGATAAGCCAGGGGGCCCGTTTTTTTGAAAAGAGGCAGGATCATTTGCACCATGAGAGCCTAGGGTGATGAGGCCCCGGGGGATCAGCATCCTGACTGGGTTAGTAGTTTTTTTGCCAAGTGCTAGTGATTTTTCACTGCAAGTCGGTGGTGTTCAAGTTTCTCAGACCTCTTGGACCCCGTGGTAACCAGATATATAAAACCCTTCATCTCCATCTCTGCTTCCAGGCCACATAATCTGATCAAGTTCATTGCTTACCTCTCCCCTTTCAGAGAAACCTCGTTAGCTCTTTGATTTCCACTTGCCACATTTCTTCGCTCGCAAATATGGCGGAGTCAGGCTCGACAGAGGCCAATGCCAAACCCCAGCCGAACCTCAACACCCTCGGCATCTTTTGGATGGCGTTTGCCGTCTCTTGGACAATGATCGTCGCAGGCGGCATGCTCTTTCTATGGTGTCGTCGCGATATGCCCATATTGAGGATTCGAGGCCTACCGCTATCATTCCTTGCTATCACGTTGCTCCATCTCTACTGGGGCGCGGTCCAGACCGGGTATGTCTGGTTCCCTCTCGCTGCGCCCGAGGTCGAGTACTGGATCATGAGCATCTACCTCCCCTGCGGTATAGCTCTATTCCACGCCTCCAACAGCCGGTTTCTCCATGTCGCCAAGGCCCAGAAGGAACTCTTCGCTTCAGACTCTGCCTCGATCAAGAGCAAGCCTGCCAAGTCCAAGTCCTTGTTCTGCCGCTTTCGATCGCTCAACTACACCAGAAAGATTCTCGTCCTTGTGGGCGCCGGCATGATCTTTCAGGTAATACAGCTTGCAAACTGATGTTACCATTTCAATTTCTGACACGAAAACCAGCTCTTGCTTACGATCTTCATGTACCTCATTTCGAGAAAGTTTCATCCTTCCTTTGGCATCCCAGGCACCGAGGTTACGGGAACGGAGGACGTTCAGAAGTCTCAAATGCGCAGAGGCTGGGAATGGTAGTGCCGACTATTCCTGGAGTAACCCAGTACTGATGTATTTCTCTAGGTGGCCATCTGTCTTTTGGCAGTTCTTCTGGGCATGGATAGTCGCTCCCTACATTCTCTGGCAAGCTCGCGGAATCAACGATACCCAGGGATGGAGGACCCAAACTATTGCTTGCTGCCTTTCGAGGTTAGTATCCCCTAACATGAAATGGTTGACTCTATACTAACGGCTTATGCAGTCTCCATGCTACTCCTCTGTGGCTGATTGCTTTGTATGTTCCTGCCATGTCTGCCGTTGATAACTTCTGGATTCCTCCTCAATGGTAAGCTATCCCAGTATCTATGTGAGCAAGGGAGGATATGCCGAGCTCACTCAATTCAAGGATTGCCCTCTCGATCATGATGCTTGAGATCTTCACTATCTTCCTTCCATGCTGGGAAGTCTTTAGATACCAGGCTCTGCGCCAAGAGGCCCTCGAGTCAATCGCTCAATGGCAAATCAATAGGAATGTCGGTAAAGCCTCAAGGTCAATTACCACAGACTCCACATCGGCGGCTGGCTCATTTTTGACCGCATGGTCTAAGGATGGCTCTACCAAGAGCGGCTCCACCACCAGCGGCTCCGGTGTGAGTATCCTCACCATGGAAGCTCTTGAGTACGTCCTTGAGCGAAACCCTGGGCCTCTTCAGCAATTCTCTGCCCTCCGGGATTTCTCTGGAGAGAACATCGCCTTCCTGAGAGCCGTCGCTGAGTGGAAGTCTTCGCTTCCTCCGACGGTTCGCGACCCAACGAAGCTTAAGGATAACGACGTCCAGGAACTTGTCCACGAACGATTTAACAGCGCTCTCCGAATCTACATCGACTTCGTCAGCTCTCGGGATGCCAAATTTCAAATCAATCTTTCCTCTCAAGACCTCAAGAGGCTTGAGTCTATTTTCGAGCCGTCCGCCCGCGTCCTCTATGGCGACAGGCACGAGGTTGATCCCGCTACGCCCTTCGACTCCTTCCCTATGACTAGTGTCAGGCGGCCTTCTGCGTCATCTCACGGTTCTGAGACTGGTATCATAACCGAGTCGATTAACGACACGGAAGTCATTAGAGACAAGGCCTTATACTGGGGTGATATCCCCGACGGCTTTGATGCTACCGTTTTCCATGATGCTGAAGCAAGCATCAAATACCTTGTCTTTACTAACACTTGGCCAAAGTTTGTTAAAGATCATCAAGGCCATAATTCATGATGAATTTGGAGAATAGGGGACCAAAACTTTCGGTCCCTCTAAGGAATGAAAATAAGTCAGTTCTTAAACATAGGATCAATTGGCCCTTACGGCAGCCTTTTCACAGCGAGCAAAAGGAATTAAGTAAGTCAGCTGCCCTACTTTTCGCGTCACCAACTTCTCGCGGAGCCTCACTTACACGAGCCAATAACCAACAGCCAACTTCAAGTATATAAAACAATAACCAATTGGTTCGTTTTTGGTGTTTTCTAATAGAGGAAATTAGGCTAATTATAAATATTTCAAAATTATATAATAATAATTAAAAGCCAACCAGCTATTCTGAATCTTCTAATTCGTCACATTCAACCCGTCTCGTTGTTGTCCTGACATTTGCAATCGATGCAAAGAGCTTATTTGGATCTTTTTCAACAGCAGCTCTTTTCCTCTTTTTTAATTGGGCTCATAGCCTCCCACGGCGGCATACCATAGCGGCGTCCGACTGTAAGTGTCCTTCGCGTCGGTTTCGACTGTGTTCTGAAGGAGGCAATTAGTCGCTTCCTCAACTCCGAAGTATGTCGCCAAATGAAGTCCCGTCATTTGCCTCGGAACTTGTTGGCTGTACTGTCGATACCATAGGTGCTTTGAGTACCCCTCGTTTGGGATTAATACTTCGCTCGATGCCTCGACTTGAGCTTTTTCCTCGAGAAATTTCACGACGTCCGGACAAGAAGTCGGAGCATCGCGAGCTTGATGTCCCCAGTCACGCGCAGACTTGCCCATCCTGATATCATATCCGATATGATAAATTATCCTGATATCGGGATAACACACTATCCTGATATGATATCAGCATAGCAGCTTTAGCAGCTTTAGCAGACATGATATAATAGAAGATACATAGTTTTGAAGGGATCGTTTCGGGTATTATTAATCTAGATCATCATCCGAATCAACCCGAACTCCACTGTTGAGTTCGCCATCCACAACAAGCCCTCTACCACCACGTGATGATGGTATAATAAGTTCTTCACGTAGCCAGTTGCCGATGCATTCGACCTTCTCCAGGTTGGCACATGACATCCTTTCGCGATCCCATGATAAGGTACGTCTCCCTCCACTGAATACTGACTCAGGGTCAGCGGAACCAGGTGGAACAGATAGAACATCGATGGCCATTCGACTGAGACGCGGGTATGTCCGAATCTGGTCTCTCAAGCACCACCAAGTGAGTGGAGAACCTTCAATTTTGACGGGCTGAGCACGGATAAATTTTTCGAAATCATCTACATCCCTGGTCAGGTCCTCAGCGACCATCATCTCGTTTAAGAGCCGATGAAGCTCGTTCGGCTGTGCCTGCCTCGGACTGGATGTCCCGCCCGGCGACGAAGGTCCAAGGCCGGGTGCCATCTTATATTCTTTCTCCCATATTGCACGTGCGTGTCGAATAGCAGTTGTTGCCCACTCCTCCTTCCAGTGTATCTCGAGGTAGCGAGCTCGCTTTGACGGGTCGAGAAGGAGAGCAGTTGCATAGATAGGCGACTCTTCGGACAGGGTATAATACTTATCAAGCACGAACCAACCCATATCAATCGAGTGTAGCATGAGAGGGTCATATGTCTGCTCTGCTTGATAGAGTTCCTACGGCGAAGATGAAAAGGCTGGCTTAGTGGTTTTGGATCAGATGGAAATGGGGGTGAGACTATTTACCTTCTTCTGTTCGTAATGTCGAAGTAGTATATCCATGATCATAAGGTTCTGAGAGAGTGTTGTTGTTGCGCCTTGAGCCCATAAAGTCGTAGACGTGAAGGGCTGGAGGAATGCATGCATCTTTTCTAGGTAATCCCAATCCGAAGAGGTAAGAATATCATCACCCAAAGCCTTATCATGGTCAAGCAGGAACTGCTTAACACATTGCTTTTTCCTCATCAGATTATCGATCATTCTATACCATGAATTCCAGCGTGTGTCATTATCGATGCCAAGTCGTAACTGAATTCGTTCATCCCATGCATCACTGTGGACGGCCGAGTTGCGTAGCCATGACGCGATCCGGTGCAATTTGCGTAGGGCGGGAATCATAAACCGGACCTTCCTATCAGCAGCGCTCTCCAATCTATTATTACCTGGCCCTGGAGGAGAATTCCCCTTTGAGGCTGACACCTTCTGGGGAGCAAAATCCCTGGAGCATTTCGTTCGAGCTATATTTTGATCCGGCTTGTTTGGTGCGTCATCACTAGATGCGCCGTACGCAACGGGATAAATTCGTCCATACAGGTCATCACCGGTGGCGCCGCTGGCGACATCGAGGGCCGCCCGAAGTGCTTCGCGTGAAGATGCGAAAAGCGCGGCTTGAAGGGATAGGTTGATGATATGAAGGATGCAGCGGATACAGTGATGTTTTGGATCCCAGTCCATCTACACAGGGTCAGATCTAGAAAGGACAAATAAGGCAGGATGCCACGTACTTGATGTTCCTGCTTAAGTCTGATTGATAAATTGTCCAAGCACGTGTCGTTGGATGTTGCATTATCGCCAGTATGGCAGCCAAGTTGATCCGTAATACCATAATGGACTAGTGTAGAGAAGATCAGTCGAGACTGATGCTCACCGGAGTGGCTGTGTCGAATCTCTCGTAGGCCAAGGAGGGCTCTCCTGAGTTGGTAATCCTTGTCAACCCACCGTGCACACACTGCTAGCATTCCATGGCGATGTGGTGACGTCCAAAGATCAGATGAGATGTGGACCTTCAAAACGGCGCTTTGTAGCATAGCTTTCAACTGCGACTGGTACAGGCTAAATTTTGCCGTTATGTGATGCATTGCTTCATGTCGTGAAGTCATGATCAGGTCCTCGATCGCGGGATTACAGGCCAGCATGACATCCTGCATCTCATCCCACGTAACCGCTGAGAAGGGTAGTCGACGCCGTGTGAGGAGAGCGACCATGCTCTCGGTATAACGCTGGGAATTGAAAACGCTACGCAGAGCTGATTCTGATGGATCTTGCCGCATAGTAATCATTAAGCCTAGCTTGCTTTAACGGAGGACCGGTGTCCGATGACCGCTCGAGTATTGTGCGATCCGAAGAGTGGATGGCGTTGCCGTGTTTGCGCTTCGCATGGTACAGGGCGTTATCGCGTTTCGGATTTGACCAGGTTTGATCTGGGGAACAGAGAAGGCATTCATAGACTACTGCACCCTTCGTCCTACGCTTCCCCGATGGTCCTAGTTGGCCCTTATTCGGATATGTCGCGCGGAATATGCAGTCGAAGTTCAGGATCTCAGATGGCACTGATTCTGCATCAACAACAGAATCATTGGCCATCGGAGAATGTGAAGTATAGTCTGTAGGCTGGTGTGATGGCGAGGCCATACTTGGGATACTTGGAAGAATAAAGAAAGTTGTGTCGACTGGTCGACATACTTGAATCAGGCGGTGAGACTTTAACCAATATAATAAAACCTGAACAATCAGGGTTGGCAGTTTATCCTGATATCTATCTTGATATCAGGATAAGAGAGCCTAGCTTTATCCGATATCCGATATATATCATATCGGATATATCAGGATAGCATATCAGGATAGGCAAGTCTGCATAACCGCAGTCTCGTTGCGTATTACTGTCCTTCTTAGTTGATTCTTGTTCTGATGGAGCCTCGATTAATCATCATGTCATCAAGGTTATGTAATTATACAGGTTGAGCTACATATTTTACCTCATGAGGACGTGAATCAAAAACTTTATGCTCGGGCCCCCTCTCTGGCTAGCCATATACCTGGGGAAAGCCTCAAGTGGTGATAGATAGTCAAACATGATTAGAGAGAGAATGCAGAGCCTGTCATGGCTTGGGTTCTTAAGGGCTGGAGGCTATACGAGTTTGTCAGAAGCCAAAACACACAAGTGGACGGTGGACCAAGGACTACCGGTAGACATGCCAGCGCTCTGCATATTGCATATTGATCACGGGCTGCATTACACACCAAGTACAGGGTGACGGGAAATCGACCTCTATGTTTGGAGGTTGAGGATGCATTTCTTGGATGTTCATGGTGCCGCTTTTAGAGGCCATTTTCCCTGCCGTACCTCGACGCTGACCCGCTCCCCGTGCCCCTCTACGGTCGCACATTACCACATGGGTGACAAAACCATGTACGACAATGACTGGAGCTATTTCGCACATAGGCTTTCGGCGTTTTTATATGGGGCTACAGTATTGATATGATAGCGCACTGTTTTCAATGTAGCAGAGCTGATGCAATACCAAGCGGTGCTGATGCCATTCCATCGGCGCCGAAGCTCCGATAATGCCGGTTCAGAGGGGCCGGGATATTGCAGCTGGGAGCCTTGGAAGGAGGTATGAACTCCGACCTCTACCACGATCTCGAATCCCTGGTCTGCGTCTCGCACAATGCCGAGACCCCGTAAGGACTTGGAGCGCGTCAAGGACTGGATCCTCGAGCAGCGGCGAGAAGGACTATCCATTGACACTATATGTGCCCATCTCCGCGACGATGGGCACGTACTCGACGTCAGAACCCTGAAAAGGAGGTTAGCGGAATGGGGTGCCCAGGAGTACTCCCCCTTCACTCAAAGATTGATACCAACACCTTCGTCGAGCTGATCAAAGGCTACTTCTACCGATACGGATATAGCGACACTTCCATCGTCCGTGATCTCAAGCGACGCGGCATCGAGATCTCCGAGCGGACTGTACAGGAGTATCGTCTGAAGCATGGCATGAAGCGGCGCTTCCGAGATCTGGCTGAACGACAGGAGGCTATTCAAAAAGCAAGAGAGTTCCTCTTCCAAGACGACCGTCAGTCTTCAAGCATCAGAGGATTTGGCAGGGGGTATCTATACAACTACGTCCGCATCCGTGCCGGCGTCCTTGTCGGCCAGAATACCTTATATCGCGAGTACCAAACGAACCCAGAGTGGAAGAAGCGGGCCGAACAAAGACGCCTTGCTGATTGGAAGCACCGGAAGAACTTCCAGGTTCCTGGGCCTAACTTCATGTGGTCTCTCGATGGGTATGAGAAGCTCAAGAACTTCGGCTTCTCTATCTACGCCTGTATCGACACGTACTCGAGAGCCATCATCTGGATATATGTCGGCAGGGAGAACATGACTGCGCTGAGTTCACTCAAACAGTTTCTACGGACCGTGTCGTACTCAGGGGTCCGCCCCCTTTTCACCCGCTCGGATCATGGTATCGAGACTCCTCTTTGGGCCGGAGCCCAGGCGATCCTCGCCGACCTTGATCAGACAGAATTTCGGTATACCACCGAGGATAACGACCAACGAGTCCACAGGCAGGGAGCGAGACTGAACTCCTGTCATATCTGGGGCCCAAGCACATCGAACCAACGGATCGAGTCTTGGTGGGAAAAGCTACTCAAAGGTGTCAGTCAGCGCTGGATCGCGTTCTCACACGAGCTGATTGATAGCGGCCTCTTCCAACCAAACCGTCTTGCTCACCAGATCGCGGTGTATGCTCTCTATGGACCCATGATCCGTCAAGAGGTTGCGGACTTCACGGAGATGTGGAACGGCCATCGCATCCGGCCACAGAAGAATAGGGAGCATCTCGTCGCCGGGATCCCGATGGATCTGTATAATACAAGCGAAGTGGACTCGTGGAGAACTGGGCAGTCCATCTAGGGCCTGCAGCTCGAGATGGGCTTGCCCAGATGATGGCCGCTGTTGATTCTATCGATATAGACGATCTTCTTGACCCAACAACAACGGACTGGTGTGATCAACAGCTCCGGGATCTTCAGTTCGATGGCCAGCTAGATGGGGAGCTTGATCATAAGCGACCACACCTCGCGATCTACTTACGGCTTAGAGACAAGATTCAGGTTCGTCTCGACTGCGGGGCAAGTCCGGTGCTGAGCATCCCAGAGAGTCCAGTTGGAAGGCAAGAGAGACTCGTACGTAAAAAGGTACTCCACCGCACTCAAAAGCTAGCTGACAATGCTTTAGCTTCAGCTCCTCGAGCAGAACTACCTTGAGCCTATTAACAATGGCCTCTCCGGAACTGAGCTACCTGGCGATATTATCAATAGTGTGGACGAGCTGATGGGGGACCTGGGTCACCTTGAGCTAGAGTACGAGGATGCCGACTACTTGACCTCCTCGTATCAACTCCTAGGGTTCCAGCAGCGGGACCATGGGCAGTAAAGGCAGGGCCAGCCGAGAGCTCTTATCCTCTGCCTCTACCGAGAGTGCTGAGCTTATAGAGTCTCGAGCTCGTTTCTGACCCGCGCGGGTCTCGTCCACGTCGCTAGTAATAACCTCGATCTGGTCTTCTGCGCTAGCTCTCGAAGGAGGTAGAACTGGGCTCAGAGAGGGGCTCAAGGAGGGCGAGTTGAACTCGCTCCCGATTAACAAGGCTGGCTGTACCTTCACCTCGGTCTTGACTAACTCTTTCTTGATTACCATCTCCTTTTTGAACGGCTTTACGGCTGACCTCGGTGTCTTGATATGACGAGGGGCCGGGACTTGTGGTCGAGGAGGCAATGGCTCATAGAAAACAAGGAAAAGGAGATATCTGCCCTCTGTTTTACTGAAACGAAAAGGGCAGTCCTCGCCGAAAAGCTCTGCGACTGTCTGTCTCTCCCAGTCGAGGTCGCTCAGCTCCGTGATACCCTCTTTAATATGGGCGTTCTGAACGAGTCTCTTGTCGAATTGAAGAACAGAAGAGAGGGCAGGCTTGTCCTTGAACTGAGGGAAGAAGATGCTGTCGAACCAGAAGTGGACAGGTAAAGATGGTTCCTCGTCGACGAAGGGGCGCAAAGCGACCTTCAGCAGCTCTCTGGCCAAAGACCACTGAGGCTCCTCGTCTTCGTCTAGTATTTCCCATGGGTCAGGCCTCGCAAGGAAGACGGTGAGGCGCATCGAGATCTTCCGTCTGCTCTTGTTTTGGCTCTGTTTAGCCACAGCCTCACTGAGTTGCGACGAGCTCGCCCTCATACCCCTCGCGATCCGACTCTGGGTAAGTTTGGCATCTCGATACACGGCGGAGGGCCGCGATGCTGCGAGGATACGGCCAGGGCCGTCTCCAGAGCCGGTGAAGATCGTCTGTGAGGGCGTGGAACGATCAGAGGCTGTTAGGTCGATAGACTCTATAGCGGAGGAGGTGGAAGCTGTCTCAACGTCTCGAAACGGGACTGGCGAGCTGTCGAGGATGGAGATACTCGTGGGCCAACGTCTCCCGCAATATGGACACAGATTCGACCCTGGGTAGCTATCGCGGATGAAATCGTGGCTCCGTTGGTACGATTTAGGGGCCACGGTCTTCGGAACATCGGGACATGTCTGCGATAGGACGTGATCGGGCATATCTACGTACAAGACAAGGTCAGTCGCACAATCTCATGATGGATAGACCCGAGCTTACTTAGGGAATGGATGGGGATAGCCCATAACAGCTATGGGGTGGCGATGGGCTGGGTATTGACGCTGGTGTGGATGTGTGAGTGGAAGAATTGTGACGCGTCACCAGGAATTATCACGACATATTCCCTGGTGGAGATGCCACCTAAATGAAGAGATACCTTCCGTATAGTGTGCGGTACTGTAGTCTTGCAAGGGGGCACAAAGTTACTAAGTATTTCCACATGGTTGAGGCTTCCCAAAAGGGTTATGTCACCCATGTGGTAATGTGCGACCGTATCTCTATGCAGAAATCGGCTGGCAGCAACGCCGGATGAACCACCCTCAGCACCTGGCAGCGCTTGACCTTGTAGCGACAACACATGCCTCTTCCGCTCATCAAAAGGCTCTCTACCGAGCGCTTCCCCATGCCGGAGAGTTTCAACTGCTTCACTCGCACTTGCGCGACATCACCCTTGGCGAGAGCGGTTTGGTCCAGGTCCTTCAAGGCTACGCAGTCGAATTTTCACGCGGTGCGATTGAGACAGTCTTTGAAAAACGCCCCAGCTTTCTCCGGGAGATTCAGTTTGCTAGAGTGGTAGACGAGACGTGTGTGGCAGGGCAAGAGTTCGACTGGGTCAGATGTCTCATCGGCGATCTCTCGGCATGGGGGTACACACTGGATCTTGCCGGTGTGCGGAAGCTGCTGCTTCGGAGTCCAAGAGAGATTTCCCAGGAGTTTAGGTTTCGGGACTACTCTGCATAGCGGGACGAACGAGGCTGAGAACATACGGTGCGGTGAATGCGATCTCGCGGCTGAGCGTGGAATGATTTTGAGCGCCCAGCTAATTCCCTGGTTTCCAAATCATTAGTGTCAATTCCGACTACATTCCCACTATGCACTTGAGCGACCTCATCCCTAGTCTAGAATGACCAGGCGAAGCTCTCTGCCGATGCGGCACACGACATCAACAGATAGGGACGGCAAGAAAAGATACTCTAGACTAACTCAGCTCCGTTTATCCTATGCAGCACGTTCCATCCCCGTCTGTTGCCGGTTTGGCTATTCCGTGTCGTCGGAGGCTACATCCCGTCTCGGTGCCAAGGACGACGAGAAGCTGATGGGCAAGGACAAGGCCCTCTGGGTCCAGTGACATGGGTTCTTGGCCAAGAACTAGGACACGAGTAGTCGTAGCCTTGCCGTCTTCCCGCGAATGAGAGACCTTTTCAATGGTGGATGAAGTTGTGGCGCGACTCATTTCCTCGGAGACAGCAATCGCTTATATCTAGTACAGAACAATCTTTTGGCGAAGTTCGGGCGGTAACCTAGGGAATAGCTGAAACCTGGCTGTAGGACGATATATACCCTCAGAGTGTGGAATTGTAGACGCCATCTTTGTGTGTGTTGATATTGAGTCAATGTGGAGTAAAAGAGCATGGGTCTGTAGATTCGTATAAAGAAGCTTGAGCCTGACGATTATAATTGAGAAGCGCTTTGGCTATACTTGTACCTAAAACGAGCGGGTCCCCGGTTCTCAAGCTGTGATAGGGGTGGCCAATAGGAAAGGGAATCCATATAGGCAAGGGAGCATGTCCGCCTGCTCGAACAGAATATCCTTGGCCCATGCGAACCGTTCAAGCGCCCAAGTAAGCGTTCTTTCCGGGGAGGTCGGTAGCTAGATCAGACGTTGGCGGCTCAGAGAGTCAACTCATCGGTGCTCGCCGACCTGAAAAGTCTGTTGGTGAAGTTGATCTCAATGCAGGTAGAGCTGCTCAGGCAGCCAGTTGCGCACCTAGACGGAAGGCTCATCTGCAGCTCTGAGATGATGTACAGTATGGATCTAAGAGCAGAACCCCGTAGGAAGCCTTTTTGACAACTAGCGGGCGAATGCAGATTCCTAGGACTGGCCTGAACAGATGCAGTAGTGTCAACTAGTTGCACGGCCTTTTGTTGATCTCTCATGTCTACATAAAACCATCCCAAGGCTACCCGTGACTGATCAGCGGTCAGATCAGAACTGACCTCTGGTGCGCTGGAATGATCCGGTCGCAGGCTGTATCGCATTTGGATGTAGACCTCAGATCATTTCTGGGCGACACCCTCCAAGCCACAGGGAAAAAAATGTGGCCATTGGGAATATAAAGGGGCAATGGCATCTCTCCAAGGAAGAGGAAAGAAACCAAACTCTATCGAACCATCGAGCTATTATGCCAGTAACCAGACGTCAAGTAAAGTCAGGCGCCTCCGCCGCGGTACCAGACCTCTGGCCCCAGACCCCAAAGCGAATTGGAAAAACTACAACAAAAGCTGCCAAAAGTCTGGTGGGAGCTAGAGCAACGGCGCTGAGTGAGGCGTTTGATAACGCCGAGAGTCCTGAAGCCAAGCAAAGAATCCAGGCGATCCTAGACGAGAATGCTCGTTTAAAGCATAACCTTGGCAAAATTATCGAGTCAATGGAAGTAGACGATGAGAACGTAGCTGAGGGATCCTCATCAAGTCCCGAGTCGCGAGGAGAGGAGAGCCTCTTCGTGTCCAGCACGCGCGACACCACCCCAGCTACAACCAGGTCGTCTATCGAAGGTTCACCCGAAGATTGCGATGACCCGGAAGACGTATTGGTGGCCCCGTCACTCGACTGGGGCACACGTGGTAATGATGATGATGGAGATACAGAAGGTGTCGTGTTCGCCTATTTTGGAAGACCGTATGCCCTTCTTCGCCACGGACCTCCGAATGCCTCTAAGTTCTCCCTTGATGCTATGCGCAAGGAGGAAGTCACGGAAGGCCTCAAGGATCTGAACCAAGGATGGGAACCACTCAACGTACTTCAATATATTGAATGGATTGATGATCAACGTCAATTCAACTCAATCAATATCGAAATTTGATTATGTAATACGTCAATCCATTTTGATGTCCTGTTGATTGAATGGGTTGAATTTGTTGACTTGTTGACTTAGGGTAACTTGGTAGATTTTGCTGCCCAGACTTTGGCCTTTGGTCATGGCCTAGCGGCCGTTTCATCGAGCCAAGTCAGTGGCCCCTGCACCTCACAATTCAGATCACGCTAAGCCCAAGGTAGTTAAGACAAGCTAAGGGTACTGCCCAGAACCCAAACGCGACTTCACGATCGCGTCTCAACCGACGAGAAGTTCAGTGCTGCGACACCAAGGCCAACGACGTGCTGTATCAGACGAAATGGAACCCGCCACGCCTTCAATGAACCATGAAATCGAGACGCTCTCCCGCATGACGCCCGTGGAAGCTTTCCTAGCAACACCTGCCTCCAGCGTGCGATCAGAAACACCTCAAGATCCGGAACATCAATACCTCTGGCGGTGTTTCCCCGACCATGTATGGTCACAACGTGTTCGCGATACATCATCTTGGGTATGGGATTTTGGGTACGATATTCAGAATCTCAATGGCAGCCGCCGATGGGTCTGCAAACGCTGTATCCAAAACAAGAGCCCAAGACCAAGAAGCTTCGCAGAAAAGGGCATCCAGAACGCGAACCCTCATTTATTCAAAGGTCATGGAATATGGGCTCCTGCTGAAGCGACGAAATCAGCGGCTCAGAAGAAAGCAGAGAAGATGAAGACCAAAGATCAGAGGTCGATCGCTGATGTGATGAAGCTCGATACTAGGCTCCCACGCGAACAAGAGATTGCGAATAGTCTTGTTAAGAGCTTCGACCGGAAGCACTTCCAGCGTCTTCTACTGGAATGGATCATTGAGGAGAACCACTCATTTAGCGTCTGTGAACAGGGAAGACTGCGCCAGATATTCGAATACCTCAACCCACTTGTCAAGATCACTGATGCCAATATCACCAGGAAGACTATCCGCCACAGAGTTCTGTCAGCCTACGAATCACACAAGGATAAGGTTATAGCGGTGTTGAAGCAGTCATGCGGCCTGATTCACGTCTCCTTTGACGGTTGGAAGTCAGGCAACAGGCACAGCCTGTACGGGATTGCTTGTTTCTTTCGGGATGAGAATAGCCAGCCGCGTAAGCTGGTGCTTGGCGTGCCTGAATTACGAACGCGCCATTTCGGACACAACATTGCGGCCGAAATACTTGACGTCCTTGATGCCTATGGGATCCAGGACAGGATTGGGTACTTCACCCTGGACAACGCAGAAAGCAACGATAAAGCCATGGAGGTAATTGGTGGCGAGCTTGGGTTTGCCGGATCGACAAGGCGTGGGCGCTGCTTCGGCCATACTCTAAACCTCTCGGCCAAAGCGCTGCTGTTTGGCCACAATGTTGAGGCTTTCGAGGAGCAGTTGTCAGGCGCAGCGGCGCTGTCTGAGGCAGAGCACACACTTTGGCGGCGCAAAGGACCTGTCGGAAAGCTGCACAACCTCGTGGTTGACGTCAGAAGGTCGGACCAGCTTACTTATATGCTGCGGAGCATACAACGTGCTGAATTCGACATGTCTTCGGATGCCAGGATCAGAGCAAGGAAGCCACTCGATTTGATCATTGACAACGATACCCGGTGGCTTTCTCAACTGTATATGATCAGGCGCGCCCTCATTCTTCGGCCATTCGTCGAGCAGCTCGTCTTGAAGCATCGTCAACAATGGGAGCAGGATAATCGGTCGAGGAGGACAGGCAACCTCAGGAAGTCAGCCAAGGAGCCCCGGATTTGCTTGGAGGAAAACCAGCTTACGGCGAATGACTGGGACGTGCTCGATCACCTGGCCAAGCTTCTGGGGTTCTACGAGGATGCTGTCAAGACTCTAGAAGGCGACGGTCAGCAGCGCAAGCGGAAACGAGGGTGGGTTGGCTCCTACGGAAATGTGTGGGAGGTTATCCAGGGCTTCGAGTTCCTGTTGGAGGTGCTGGAGGACTATAAGCAGCTTGCGTCTGAGCTAGCCGATGCGGAG
>JAGPYM010000049.1:0-186682 GCA_020736575.1 Thelonectria olida
ATTAATAGTTTTATAAAAGGGTTAAAAATAGCATTTTATATAGGATTTTAAAGTGGACCACTTGCTTATCAAAGCCTGCTCGCTTATTATGCACATTATAATAAGGTAAATATAAAAAAGTCTTAAAGCGGAGGCGCTATGCCTAATATAGTAATTAAAACGGGCCCTATTTATTTTTAAAAAGATAGGTATTTATTCCCTTATAAATCGCCAAGAAGACCTCGCTGTATGCATGGGCTAGATTTGTTGTATTTGATTAAATTATGGGTAACTCTTGTTACAGTGGGTACAGTGAACCTCGGGTGAGAACGCGTGTTGTTTCGGTGGTCGAGTTCTCTCATTCAACCAGCTACCGACCTCCTACCTATCTCAATCCATGTTTCACTGGCCAGAAGACCTGGGAAACTGCAAAGAAGTCGCTCGAAAAGCCTGCGTTATTGGATCGGTGTACGACTTGGGCCTCGCATCAGCTAGTCTGGTGATATTAGCCATATAGGCTGCACCTGCACTTGAATGAGTTACGATTACTTATATTGTTCTTAGATGGCTGAGAGGAGAAGCTGCTCAGCGCAGCAGTGAATACGAGGATTGACATTGCGAGGAGGCAGCACCCAGAGTTATCACATTCATGGAGTACCTAGTGACAGCTGGATTTATTTTCATCCGTCATCAGCTACGTCTACTTAATAACCTATCCGCACCGTTGCGTTACTGCGTAAAAATGGTTATATAAATTACTAGATTATTAATAGAATACCCACTGGTATCTAGGCAGTTACTTCCCTTACGCCTCCTAATGAGTCAGAGGAAGGTGGCGGCCCTCTGCGCCGATCTGAATGGTTTCCGCAACATGTACTTGACTTGGGCTGCTGCAAGCTTCCCGACAGCTGACTCCAATGCCATCACTGCCCAAAGCGCCACCGCACGAGCAAAGCCACATCGAAGTCAGTAGGTGACATCGAAGTCAGTAGGTGACATCGATGTGTTACAATGCGTCTGTTATCTACCTCTCTCTGTTGCTTTGGATCTTGATTTGCCATTACTAATTTAAGATGTAAAAAACGCCAAACTGCGCTTTTTAAACCTCAAATCTCCCCTCTCTAAAACTAGAAATCCGGAAGCATAAAGTCCCAGTGGCTGAGTCAGACTTTAGAGACCAAATACACCTCATGTCCTCCGTTCGGTGCGAGACAGGCCGACATGAATGAAATCCTCATCAGCAAATCAACGCCCACAACTTGGCACAAGGCTATGCTAGTGGGACTGAATGGCGCTATTCTTGTGATCTTGAGCTGCTATAGTAAGAGTCACAGCCTGAATTTAAACTTTAATATTGAGAGAATGCGCTCGACTTTCGAGGTTCTGAGAACAACCTCCGTCCCAACCCTGTCATCTCCTTCAATTTCCTAGCTATCAGCTGATCTATTTAAAAGACTTTCTTTTCCGGTTCAACTAGCTAGCAATCAAGAGCTTCTATAACTTCAATTTCCCCTGTAAGCGTGTGGCCCTTTACTCTCCATCTCCCCTTTCGATCTTGCTTCCCCAAGCTCCGACCTCTTCACGACGGTCACTTGCTGACTGCTGATGCGCGCTTGACTTGGCCTACGTTCGTTTTTCCTGGTCGCTCCGAGTCAAGCCACAGCGATATTACTCCCCCCCTTTCATCCGCTTTTTCACAGCAGCGTTGCCTCTTGATCGTGAGCCTTTTTCTCATTTTTATTTTCTTAACTATATATATTGCGTATTAGTTAACCCGTTCAGCCGGGGCGCGCGGCAGCTTCACCATGGCCGCAGCGAAGCTTCTTTTCAGCTTCCTCCTCACAACCTTAGTCCAAGGTCTACATTATGACGCGTCGGAAATGGATTACAATCTGAACACAAACCAGCAAGCAACAAACCCGTTAGAGTACTCTGGTGCCCGGAAAAACCATGTTTACTGGCCGTCACCCGACAACTGGCGAATGCCGTTCTACACACTCTTCGTGGATAGATATGCAAATGGCGACCCGTCAAACGATAACATCAATGGTACGGTGTACGAGCAGGATATAACGAGCAACCAGCTCCGGCACGGAGGTGATCTCCAAGGCCTGGTTGACAGTCTCGACTACATCCAGGGAATGGGAGTAAAGGTTTGTTCCGCGTCTTCTATACCGATTCTTTAAGATATTTGAAGAGGGGCCCAAGTTGACTTGCAGAAACAGGCGATTTACATTGCTGGTTCCCCATTCATTAACTTTCCTTGGGGTGTCGACTCTTACTCTGTAAGTCTTTTTTCCAAGCTAAAATAGGGGAAGGATCGCAGTAGACGTAGGCGATTCGGTCTGATGCTAATAGCGAGATAGCCTTTGGATTTGACCGTGCTCGACCACCACTTTGGCACTATTACGGATTGGCAGAATATGGTCGATGAGATCCATAGTCGGGGGATGTACGTCATTCTGGACCACACTTTCTCGACGTAAGTAGCTCCCGCACCGAGAAATGACTTTCTCTCTAAAACGAGGGTTTGGAGCATGCATCTGACAGGAATACTAGTATGGGTGACCTGCTTGCCTTTAAAGGTTTCGAGAACGTTACTGCGACGTTCTCCACGAAAGAGCACGAAGTTCTTTTTAAGACGCAGCGCCAGTACATGGATTTCGCTCCATCAAACGATTACAATCACACCTGCGACTATCCCAGATTCTACCTCGATACTGGTTACCTCGCCGGAACCAATGTGACGGACCAGCTGGTTGGCTGCTTCAATAGCGACTTCGACCAGTATGGTGACATTGAAGCTTTCGGTGTTCACCCCGACTGGCAGCGATCACTGGCGAAGTTCGCCAGTGTCCAGGATCGTCTAAGAGAATGGGTCCCTTCTGTGCGGGAGAGACTAGAGAGGTTCTCGTGCATCACAATCCAGCAGCTCGATGTTGACGGTTTCCGTTTCGACAAGGCCACACAGATCACCGTCGACGCGCTGGGCAACCATTCTGCTGCGGTCCGCGAGTGCGCCTCCCAGCTGGGAAAGAAGAACTTCTTCCTTCCGGGCGAAATTACGGGTGGTAACAACTACGGATCTATCTACCTCGGCAGAGGACGAACCGCCGACAAGTACCTTGATGACGTTGCCACAGCCATGGACTTGACAACAACCAAGAAGGACACGCTCGCGAACTCGACCATTCGCGACTTGGGACAGAATGCTCTCGATGCTGCTGCTTTCCACTACTCGGTCTACCGCTTCCTAACCCGGTTCTTGGGCATGAGCGGTAACCTGGAGGCCGGTTACGATCTGCCGCTGAACTGGGTTGATATGTGGAGCCAGATGGTTCTCACCAATGACCTGGTCAACCCGAACACTGGCAAGTTCGACCCACGCCACATGCACGGAACCAGCAACCAGGATGTGTTCCGATGGCCGTCTATCGCGCAGGGTGTCGAGCGATTGCTCATGGGCTTTTTCATCACCACGCTGCACATGCCAGGCCTGCCGCTTCTGCTCTACGGCGAGGAGCAGGCCTTTTACATCCTGGACAGCACAGCCGATAACTACATCTTCGGCCGTCAGGCCTTCACCGCATCGCAGGGATGGAGGATGCATGGCTGCCACGCTGGAAACAGCACTCAGTACGCCAACTGGCCGATCGAAGCCGCCCGGCACGGATGCATAGACGAGACGGCTGCCTATGACCATAGAGACCCATCGCATCCGGTCCGCAATATCCTGAAGTCTATGTATGCCATGCGCGAGAACTTCGACACTTTCAGTGACGCATGGCTGCTGCAGCCCATCGGAAATCAGACCTTCCACACCATCCTGAACGGCAGCAACACGACCGGGACTGAGTTCGGTATCTGGTCGGTCGCTCGTGCCTTCCAACCGACCGTCCAGGGCAAGTTCGCCTCCTCGCCCGTCTGGCTGGTTTATCACAACCAGAACGCCTCGACCACCTACAGGTTCGACTGTGAGGATGAGGACAAGGCCTTCTACGCGCCGTTCGACCAGAAATCGACCGTCAAGAACCTCTTCTACCCTTGGGATACAATCACCCTCGGCACGTCCACAAAGAGCTGGGGCTTTTCTGGCTCCTCTAAGAACAGCGGCTGCATCTCCGAGATCACCATGGCACCTTTCGAATTCCGCGCCTATGTGGCCAAGAGCGACTGGAAAGGCCCGCCTCCCATGATCACCAAGTTCACGCCCGGACACGACGTACCTCTGCTCTCTAGCTTCGTCAACGGAGAAGTGGACATCGCCTTTGAGTTCTCTGAAGTGATGGACTGTGACGGTCTCGACGAGGCCATATCCGTCACCTCGGTGACGGAGAACGGCAAAAACGCCACGGTCACTGGAGCCAAGTGCAAGACCCTGGCCTCGGACACACCGGTGGCATCGTATATCGGGTCCATTCCCTCCAAGTTCCTCTATTCCGCGACTCTCACAAACATCGATGATGGCGTGCACCGAATCACCATCAAAAATGCGAGCACCAAGGCCGGCGACGATGTCATGAACTCGATCGACCACTTCCTGCTCCGTGTCGGCGCCGCCAACAACCCGATTGTGTTCCCCACGTCAGCCAATTACTCAAAGACGTTGGTGATCAACGACAGTGGTAAGCTGTTTGTCAACCACTCCGCCCAAGGTGCCAATCAATGGCGCTACTCGACCAACTGGGGTTCGACCTGGAGCAATTGGACCACCTACACTGGCGGCAAGCAAGAAATTACCAAACTTCCGTGGTCCGGTACCAGATTGCAGTCGTGGAGCGGTGATCACGTCATGGTTCAGTACTGGTCGCAGCTGCACAGCAGCAGCTCCTTCATGCAGGCCGGCGACAGCTCCGATCAGTTTGAGCGTCGCTTCCCACATCTTTTCGCAGAGGGCTCATTCAACAAGTTCGGCTTTGATGCCGGCCTTGCCAACCACATGTCTCAGATCTCCGACGGTGTCTGGCAGATGCATCTAATGGATGAGTGGCCGACCCAGTTCCAGCTAAACGTATGGGGCATGAATCCCGACGGCAAGCCGGACGCCTCGTGGGTGTACGGTGACGTCGATTTCGATGGCGTTCTCGACCGAATGCCGCCCTCTTCGCTGGCCTTGAACGTGCTCAATGCCACCGAGCCGCCGCCTCTGCCCTACCTCAGCTACCAGCTCTTGTTCAACGATGCGACTCTCACGTTTACCACGCAGCCGCAGGGCAACATGTGGATCCAGATTATCATGTTCAATCTGCTCGCCGTGCTCCCCGTCGTTGGCGGCCTGACGGCTGTGTGGATCTTCATGGGTTCGTTCTACAAGGTCAAGGTCAACAAATTTGGGTTCAAGAAGCACGGTCTGAATCCTTTCGGCAAGCTCGCCAACCGCCTGAGCTCCGTATCTTTCGAGAATTTCCGCCACAAAGACAAGGAGAGCATGGAACTCGGAGCTGTTCCCTCCAAGCGCAGAAAGGTCATCATCGCCACCATTGAGTACAACATCGACGATTGGAACATCAAGATCAAGATCGGTGGTCTGGGCGTCATGGCTCAGCTGATGGGCAACGCACTGCAGCACCAGGATCTGATTTGGGTCGTTCCGTGCGTCAGTGGGGTCGAGTACCCCATCGACCAGCGCGCTGAGCCGATGTACGTCCCCAGCATGGGCAAGGAGTACGAGATCGAGGTGCAGTATCACCAGGTCCAGAACATCACCTACGTGCTGCTCGACGCCCCGATTTTCCGCCAGCAGACCAAGTCCGATCCATACCCGCCCCGTATGGACGACATCGACTCGGCCATCTACTACTCTGCCTGGAACTACTGTATCGCCGAGGCCATCCGCCGCTTCAACCCCGATCTGTACCACATCAACGACTACCACGGCGCCGCCGCACCGCTTCATCTCCTTCCTGAGCGCACCATTCCCTGCGCCCTGTCCCTGCACAACGCTGAATTTCAGGGTCTGTGGCCCATGCGCACCCCCGAGGGGTCCAAGGAGGTCTGCGAGGTGTTCAACCTGGATCCCAAGATCGTGAGGGAGTACGTTCAGTTCGGCTCCGTCTTCAACCTCCTGCACGCCGGTGCCAGCTATCTGCGTGTGTACCAGATGGGTTTCGGTGCGGTTGGTGTGTCCAAGAAATACGGCGATCGCTCGTATGCCCGTTACCCCATCTTCTGGGGTCTGTCCAAGGTTGGCCAGCTCCCCAACCCCGACCCCAGCGATACGGCAGAGTGGAGCCGCGATGAGGAGGTCAAGGAGAAGGACGTTGCCGTCGACATAGAGACTGAGTCCAAGCGTGGCGAACTTCGCAAGCAGGCTCAGGAATGGGCTGGTCTCGAAATCAACCCCAACGCGGAACTCTTCGTATTCGTCGGTCGTTGGTCGCTCCAGAAGGGTGTGGATCTCATCGCTGATATCTTCCCGTCCATTCTAGAGAGGCACAAGGATGTCCAGCTTATCTGCGTCGGTCCCATCATCGATCTGTACGGCAAGTTCGCTGCCCTGAAGCTGGCGAAGCTCGTGGAAAAGTACCCCAAGCGCGTCTACTCCAAGCCCGAATTCACCGCTCTCCCGCCGTACATCTTCAGTGGCGCAGAGTTTGCCCTGATTCCGTCCCGTGACGAGCCGTTCGGTCTCGTCGCCGTCGAGTTCGGTCGTAAAGGTGCGCTCGGTGTCGGTGCCCGTGTTGGTGGTCTTGGTCAAATGCCTGGTTTCTGGTACACGATCGAGTCTACGGCACCGCAGCATCTGTTGCACCAATTCCACGAGGCCATCACTCGCGCGTTGGACAGCAAGATCAAGATGAGGCAGAAGATGCGCGCATGGTCCGCCAAGCAGCGATTCCCGGTCGCCCAGTGGGTCGAGGATCTCGACAAGCTCCAGTCCAAGGCCATCCGCATCCACAACCGCGAGGCCAAGAAGCGGGGGCGTGTCACCAGCAGCTCCCTGCTTCCCGTGCCGCCCACCGTGGATATCCACCCTCCCGGTAGTAACAGGCAGTACTTCGAAGATTCTGATATTGAAACTCCCCTCCACTCGACCCGCCAATCGCGTGCCCCCAGCCTCTCGGTACCCTATATTGTCGAGACGGACTACGACATCGAGGCAAGCCGCCGCTCTGTCTCGAACCCCATCGCCGATCCAGCTCACCTCACCACCACCCCCCCGCTTGGCACTCCCGGCACACCGCCGGCTGGTGCGATTACCGATGGCGCCAACGAGCCGTTCCCGCCCAACCCCATGTTCCTCAACCAGTCCGCTAGCTCGTCCGTCTCGTCGCTGGCCGCCATCACCAACGGGCCCGGCTCCAGTCTCAGCGTTGATACCTTCGCCATGCGTATGTTGTCGACAGATGAATCCGAGGCGCGCCCGCAGGCCGTTAGTCTTCACAGCCCGTAGGCCGACCCTGGCGCCTCGTTGATCTACCAGCACCGCGACCAGCGGACATCGTCTCGTCTGTCTGTCGCGAACGTCATTGGTGAGAGACGCGACTTCAAGCTTCAAATCTTAGATCCCTTCTTCACCGACGCGACTAGTGAGTACTATAAGGCTTTCGAGCAGAAGCTAGCGGGTCTGACAGCCAAGAACTCGGATACCGAACTTTGCATTGAAGACTACCTTAAGGAAAGCGAGAAGGAGTGGTTCAAGCATTTCCACGACGCCAAGCTCGGCCGGTCCCGGTCCCCGTCACGCACGAGATCCCCCGCACGCAGTATCAGCGGCGAGACTCTAGCTCCATCTGACGACGACATGGAACACGGCGAGGGGCAGAACAGACCGGGTCGCGACGACGAGTTCTTACTAGGTACCGGCTATCAGCCGCCCAAAGGGTTCAAGAAATGGCTCAGCATCCGCGTCGGCGACTGGCCCATATACAGTTTCATCCTCGCCATCGGTCAGATCATGGCCAGCAACAGCTACCAGATCGTGCTGCTGGCTGGAGAGGCCAGTCAAACGGCCGCCCAGCTGTACATCGTCGCCGGCACCTATGGAGTCACCAGCATCCTGTGGTGGTTGATGTTCCGTCGTCTCTCGGCAGTCTATACCCTCAGCTTTCCATGGTTCTTCTACGGCCTTGCATTTGTGTTGCTCGGCGTGACACCATGGATGTCCGAGAATGTTCGCGACGCCGTCCAGAACACGGCGACCGCACTGTATGCGACCGGCGCGTCGAGTGGTTCGATCTTCTTCGCGATGAACTTCGGTGATGAAGGTAATAAGGCCTCCCGCCCTTTTCATTTCCTTAAATGCTTCAGGTCGCTAACAGGTTGCTTCAGCTGGTGCCCCAATCTCGGTATGGATCTTCCGTGCGGCCATCATCCAGGGTATCCAGCAGCTGTACGTTGTTGGACTGTGGCACTGGGGTAGCCTGGTATCGAACAAGACCGGCCTCTCCGACGGCATGTTTATCAACAACACGGGTCCCAAAACCCTCGCGATCACCGTTCCCATCGCAGTGATTCTCTGGCTCCTCGGTATCGTCTCCTTCGTTGGCCTGCCCGACTACTACCGCCAGTGCTCCGACAAGATCCCCTCGTTCTACATGTCACTGCTCCGCAGGCACATCGTCCCTTGGTTCCTCTTTTCGGTCGCCGTACAGAGCTACTGGCTCTCGGCGCTGTACGGCCGCAATTGGCAGTTCCTGTTCTACGCCAAGGCCGTACCAGGCTGGGCCGTGCTGCTGCTGACATTGGGCTTCTTCGTCATCCTGTGGCTCATCGGCCTCTGGATCTTCAGCAAGTTCTCGAAGACGCACCCGTGGATCGTGCCTCTGTTCGCCATCGGCCTCGGTGCCCCACGCTGGGCCCAGATGCTGTGGGGCATCTCTGGTATCGGCCTCTACCTCCCGTGGGCCGGCGGCGCCGTCGCCTCCGCCATCATCTCGCGCTGTCTCTGGCTCTGGCTCGGACTGCTAGACACCATCCAGGGCGTCGGCCTGGGCATGGTCCTCCTCCTGACCCTGACGAGGCAACATGTGGCGGCCACACTGATAGGAGCCCAGATCCTCGGCTCCGGCTTCACCATCCTGGCCAGGGCGACCGCCCCGGACAAGATCGGACCTGGGCCTGCCTTCCCCGACTTCAGCGAGGGCATCATGCCCGGAATTGCACAGCCGTGGTTCTGGGTAGCCTTGGGCCTGCAGCTCATGCTGCCGATCGGCTTCTTTAAGTTCTTCCGGAAGGAGCAGGTCGCGAAGCCGTAAAAGTGGATCCAAGGAGCGAGATACGATCATCTATGTCGAAGACAAGAAACCAAAGACACAACAAACATCTTTTCGTATTTTTCTGGATAATATAAAGCAAACACAACAAAAGGAGAACAATAAAACGGATCAAGGCAATCCGGGAAGGTGGTCCATATGAGTTACGAACTGGGACTTGTTAATGCTGTAATAAACTTATATAATATACTGCCTGTAGCCGAGTTCAAATTCTATTGCATTCCATGTTCTGTATTATTATGAGTGATACAGCCTAAAAAAAGTTGACAAGATGAGATAGAAGGTCCTGATTCCTAATGAGTGTGTTTCTTCCCTCTATCAGTCTCCTTACATTCTTCATTCTCACTCCCAAAGCAAATACCATGCCTTCACCCGTTCCCACCCTAGTCGCAATCGCTGTAACAATCTGGTCAATTCCTAACGGTAAAGACTAGAGGGTTCTAGGTTTATATTGGCAGAGAGATTAGGGCGTTAAGGTCTAAGCAATATAGTGGGTTATTACGTCTGGTAATATGCTTAAAGTAGATAACATACTCCACAAGTGAGTCGGCCACCCAAGTGAGTCGGTCAAAAATCCGTCAACCTCCCCTCTTTGTATCTAATCCTCTATTTCTCAACCACAAAACATGTCACAATCAAATAACGAGTCAAATATCATTCTTGCCCTTCAAGCCTACCAAAATGACCCAAAACTAAGTCTCCGACGCGCCGCAAGGATCTATGAAGCCCATTATAGTACTCTTCTTGACCGACATAATGGCAGACGCTTCCGTGGCGATATTATCCCTAAATCACGTAAACTATCTGATCTAGAGAAACAGACTCTTATTGAGTATATTTTCGACCTAGATTCACGAGGATTTCCCCCGCGACTTCGTGGTGTGGAAGAAATGGCTAACCGACTGCTTGCCGACCGCGACGCGTCACCTGTCGGAAAGAACTGGGCTTCCAACTTCGTTAGGCGACAACCAGAGCTTACGACGCGTTTTAATCGCAAATATGATTACCAGAGAGCTAAATACGAAGATCCGACCCTCATTCGTGAGTGGTTCTCGCTCATAGCGAACACAATCGCGAAATACGGCATCACCCTAGCTGATATCTATAATGTAACGATCTGGTCAATTCCCAACGGATAAGACTAGAGGGTTCTAGGTTTATGTTGGCAGAGAGATCAGGGCGTTTAAGGTCTGAGCAATGTAGTGGGTTGTTACGTCTGGTGATGTGCTCAAGGTAGATGAGTGTAACCAAGTTGTATTGAAAGCTGAAGTAGCTGTATCTATCTAATGTGCTAAATGAACGTGTTTATATACTAAGGGTGTTTTCCTTGGATCACGGTAGAGACCGTGAGCCTTCCTTTGGATCACGATTGCGGGAGTGATCCAAACACGTGGATCGCACTCAAAAGGGTGATCCTGTAACGATTGGACGATAAAAGTGGGGTTGGTGTAGGGCACGTGATGGAGTGTTCGTCACGGATCGTGACATATAACTTTGACGAGACTGGCTTTATGATGGGTATGATCGCAAGCGGAATGGTTGTTACAGGCGCAGAAAGGCGTGGAAAGCCGAAACCAGTCCAGCCTGGAAACCGGGAATGGGTTACAGTCATCCAGGCTATTAATGCGGAAGGTTGGGCAATCCAGCCGTTCATCGTGGTTGCGGGCCAATATCACCTCGCCAGCTGGTACCAAGAAAGCAACCTCCCGGGCGATTGGGCTATCGCCACGACCAAAAATGGCTGGACCGACAACGAGACGGGTCTTGAGTGGATCAAGCACTTCGATCGGCACACAAAGACCCAATCAAATGGTCGCTATCGCCTTCTGATCCTCGATGGGCACGAAAGCCACCACTCGACTCACTTTGAGCTATATTGCGAGGAAAACAACATCATCACGCTTTGTATGCCGCCTCATTCGTCTCATCTACTTCAGCCTCTCGATGTCGGGTGCTTTGGGCCGCTCAAGAAGGCCTACAGTCGGGAAATAGAGGATTTGATCAGATGCTCGATAACCCACATTTCAAAGACCGAGTTCTTTCCAGCCTTTTACGCCGCTTTTCAAGTCGCAATGACAGAAAGCAACATTCGAGGGGGGTTTAGAGGAGCAGGGCTTGTTCGTCTAGACCCGGAAAGTGTGCTATCGAAGCTTGATATCCAGCTACGGACTCCAACACCTGTCGAGGAGGAAGCTAGCCTTCCTGACCCTTGGGTCTCGAAGACCCCAAAGACCGTCCTTGAGGCTAGCTCTCAGTCCGAATTTCTCAAAAGACGAGTCGAAAGGTACCAAAACAGCCGTCCGACATATATTTTTAAAGCGATTGAGTCGCTTTCTAAGGGAACGAAGGCAATAATGCATCAGATGGCGTTATTGAAGTCTGAGAACCAGATCCTTCGACAGGCGAATGAGACCTTTAGTAAGCGGCGCAGAGCAAAAAAGACACGCCTCCGTAATGGAGGAAAGATGACTCTAGATGAAGGGAGGGATTCAATTGATCAGAAGGATGTTGATGCGCAGCTAGTGGCCGAATCGTCGAGAAATCGTGGTCAAGGAGGGTCGGCGCGACCGAAGGAAAGGCGTTGTGGAACATGCGGCCAGACCGGTCATAACGCAAGAACATGTCAGGTAGTTATTGAGACGTCTAGGGAAGAGAATAGCAATTAGTTTTAATTGATTAGATGCTTTGTTGTGTTTTTATTTAATGTTCTATGTTGAGGGTTAAGATTTTTGATCGACTCACTTGGGTGACCGACTCACTTGTGGAGTACGTTATATCAAGGAAATTAAAATAAATTATTTAAAAAGATTTATTGCTCAAAGAAGGGACGGCCGGTCCCAACAGTCTGCGAAGTCGTCGACGAAGAGATCGAGGCCAGCCGGTGGCACTAGGAGCCGAGGACCAGGAAGATGACGGGGCAGGGGAGGCCGGCCCTGCGGGAGCTTCAACAGCAGCGTCGCCTTCGTCTGTGGAAGTCATCCCAGCAGCACAGCCTAAATAGCAGCTGGGCCGCGATGTGTTAATTTTTGGGGAAATATGGAGATGTGTTTTTTGAACGATTTGGCTGCCGCCGGGCTTAAGGCCTTCGGCTCGGCTGTTGTATCATTTTCCTAGCTATTGAATTCTTATCATTCAGACGAGAGGACAACTCGGGGCTTACTCTCGTCGATTTTCCCCGAGGGATAGAGACGGCTGATCAAGTATCCAATCCTGCCAAGGTATGCAGCCCACCAAACTTCCTCTGGCGTAATGACACGACGGAGTGCCTCATTGAACTGAGCCTCGCGCGGGGGCAGCTCGCCCATATACCGCGACTCTAGCATGAGAGCAAGCCTGGCTCTGTCCTCGTGAGAGACCTTGCGGGTGGAAGCGAGCAACCCGGTGCTCGTGCTGTACGTGGCCGCCGTCGAGGCCAGCTCCTTATCCATGATGGTGTGCAGGTACAGAAGGTTGGCAAACGCGCGTGTAACGTGCGAATTGATGGAATCAGGGAATCTTCGGGTACCACCCTTTGAGAGCTCGGGGAAAGAGGACATGAGAAGATTGGATATGGCCTCGACTGACTCGGGTGCGAACCGTTACGTTGACCTCGAGGGGGTCTTGTGCTCGCTCGAGCTCTCTAAAGAGCAATCCTTCTCGCACACCTCCTTGACAGAAGTGCGCAATTCGGATCCCATGTGGTATCGCGTGGGATAGGACGTTGACCAAAAACGCAACAGCAGGGACTTGCTGCCTCCGCCGATCGGAAACCCGAAGACGGAATGGGCGGTCCGGGCAACCTCTTCCATAGCTTTGGTATTCTCGAACCTCTTCCTATCAACCGTATATCCATTGATGATGGAGATCGGACGGGGGTGCTCGCCGGCTTGGCTCATATACAGCAGCAGGTAGCCCCAACCTCTGAATCCCCCTCCGGAGAGGTAATGGGAATCCGCCACCGGTTTTCGCTTCCTCTACTAAGCTCTTAGGAACTCCGATCCTGTGGTATGCATCTTAAAAGTTCGTGATCATCCCCTGGCGCAGCTTCTCTAGTGCCTTCTCCGCCTATTCTTTCGATTTCCCCCTTTTCGCGTCCTCGAGCTTTTTGGTCAATGCAGCTGCCCCGCACGGGAAGCTGGTTGACCCTTTACGTTTCCGCCCTGGGATATGATCCAGGTATTCTGAGTGCTACCACCACCGAGGTAGTTTGGCGTCCCACCTCGTTTCAGCCGCAGCTCCCTCAATCCCACTATTGGCCATGCACAGTAAGCTAAACTCGCGATGGCTTGACTATGAAAGTACTTCGTACACAGTGAGCGTCTAAATTTAGTGACACCATTGCACTAGGGCTGTACCAATGAACGTGAGCAAAAATCGCGATACTGTGGTTCAGGGTAGCTGAGTGGAAGCGTGGCGGTTGCATCCCGCCTCTAAGGATATTAAACAACCCGCCAACCTATGGCCTTGTGAGGACCACACGACTAGATTATTCTCTGACCACGGTGTTATCCCCGTCCCACGTCCCCATTGCCTAAATATGAGCCGTCTCCTCTCTGTCACATTGGTCCTTAGCACCTGGACTATTGAGATTGCGAATTGCGTGGTGCTCTCTGAACCCACGCAACGATCCAGTATTGGATACCATGAGCAGCCACCTGCGCCCACTCAGTTAATAGAGGCCTTGGAATTTCAGTAACTGGTCGAGCGTCAGGATACGAAAATTGGAGGATCATATCTTCACTGTGACTGTAGCTCCGGACTCAACCTGCGGTTTCGTGTCGGGACATCCAGGCATTGCAATCACCTGCGAAAACGGACAGAAGTGCGTTTGGGAGCATGAGTACGTCAAAGGAATCATGTGCGGCGTTGATCCCGAGGCGGAGGTCCATTTTCCATGTGTCGAGCGGGAAGTTGCTCTCAATCCGGAGCTTTGCAATAATGTTTGTCAAAGCGATAGATTTCGCTTACGTTGGTGAGATTTATATTCCCAATTGACCACTGGAATCACCCTCTAGCACGGATACGGCTTCGCCCTATTGCCGCACCTATGCATATCCTGGCGGTGTTCACGACTTCAGATGCGAAACCACAACTGAGCTGAGGCCTCAGAGTGTATCTGTCACTCACGCCGAGCAGGAAGATCGAAACCTTTTAACTACTCTCATCTCCAAGGGTTCATTTGTGACATCGAGAGATTCTATTACTGTCCTCCTGACCTCAAGCGCAGCCACAGCACCTCCCCCTAATAATGAAGACAATGAAAGTCCTAACATCGGGACTATAGTTGGCCGTATTATTGGATGCTTTACCGTTCTTTCACTGCTAGATTTAGGCATCTGGTTGGTACAACGGTCTAAGAGACGCCATAGCCCTTCCGCCCAGCAAGCCCCAGTCCATGTTCTTCCTATGCAACAAGCTCCGCTATTGGCACCGCAAGATAATCCAACAATTGTGCCGCCTGGGGTGACTTCTCCAGTCCGTTCTGAGTTGCCTGACTCAACAATGACTGTACCAACCGCCACCAGCTCAACCCTCCAGCCAAATTGGGTCAATCACTCACCTGAGCGTGAGAATACAGATTATTATGAGATGAGCGGAGACAATGGTCCTCGGACATAGGAAGTGGCAGGAATAGGGACAGTCAGTAAGAGGTTAATAGAGGACATATTGAACATTTGGATCGTATATGTCATATTTAACGGGGGATTTTAAAGACGTGAAAGCTCTTGATTTCTGACTGAATGAATGACTGAGGAAGGAAAGATATTGCGGAACTTGCAGCAAGACTAGTTATAACGCAAGAATAATATACAACTAGCACCTATCCTAGTTAATAGTAAGGAAGAGTGTTAATACAAGTATAGCACGGGAATTATTTTTTTTCTATCTTTCCCTAGGATTATGGGTAATATTACTACTTGCTGGTTATTGAATCAAGTCATAAGAAAGCACATTTGAAAAAAAGAACATTAATATATATAGACTGGTATTAATATTGGGACACATCTGGCTCCTGAGGTTCTTATGAATTTATGCACAAAGAAATGTAAAACTACTCTGACCGCTTGTCTAGCGCTTGACTTGTCCGCATCGTCCCCGAGAAGTCGTTGTCGGGGAGGAGGCAGGAGTTGATGAATGAGTGGAAGTAGAAAATGTGGTAGAAGGAGTTCCAGTCGAGGTAGAAGGTGAGAAGAATGTGGTTTGGACGAGGGACGGGACCCAGTGTGACAGCCTCTGATTGGAAAATGCTGGCATTCCAGTCCCTTTTATAGCCTCCCCAGACCCCGCCAGTCGTCCCAACAGCTAAGCTTTTGACTCCGACGGATGCATTGCGACTGGGTGAAGCTTCGGCCGAGTACTTGCTGGGGCTAGGGGCCTAGTCTGTCCGCAGTCGTTATCCTGGCGATGCAACCAGCCTTTTTTGGACATGGTTACACAGGTCACCTAGCGCCGTGGGAATTGACATTGTCTGATCTTCAATTCCCCATCTTTTTCCTGGGAAAGCTGGGTCAGCTTCAAGACCGACATCTCTGGGGGAAGGGACAACGCTTAGCTATGTTGCCGGCACTCACTGTGATGTTGTCTGTGTCCCTGCGCACTTGGGTTCATGCCACATGGCTTGTTTTCTCAGAGCCACAACAGGGGATTGCCACGTTTAAGGGCCTGGGCCCGCCCATGCGACATCCCAGGGTGCTATAAGAACCCAATCGAGGTCTCAGGGCGTCGAAGCCTGGGAGATTTTCAACAGCGGGAAAGTTGAGGTGTGCATCACAGCCCTGAGGAGCTAGGCTCATCCACGTTCCCCGGTTCATTGGAGAGTTCCCCTGTCGCCGGGGTCCAGGGTCCACCCTCGGCGTGTGCTCACACCCCTACACTGGCACTACGGCGCTATTGATTAGACGGCACGCCTACCGAAACCCTTCAGACACCACCACTATCACATGGATATCCCCAACCCCCTACCAGCTCAGCTTGACCAAGACACCGGTGTCTCACTCTGGCGTGTCTGCCGTGCCGGAACAAGAAAGAGGGATCTGAAACTCGTAAGAGGATTTGGAAACCGTGCATCTATCGGTTCCCAGCAAGCTTGTTGCCTGACCAAATTTGTTGCCTGACCAAGTCCGTTCATACTTGCCCATCTATACTCTGCGGAAGGCATCACCTTGGCCCGAAGTAAACCATACCCACCACCTATATCAACAAGTTTACTCGATTCTCGATGACGGCCTTCGCCCAGAGTTACCCTCCCCCCATGGGAGATTTTTCTTTTTCCACAGGCTTCGATGCTACCATATCGACACCGTCGACTAGATGCGTCGCTACCCCTCCACCGTATTACATAAGTATCGACTCCCCCCGCATCTCGAACCAACATGGCCTTTCAACCCGGAATCAATCACATTCCCGACTCATATTTCTTTGACGGCGCAATAAGCGCCTCACCGATCTCGACTCAGATGGAATACTCCTTTGCTCCATGCTCCCCTCGAACAGTCACCGCTACAACGTTTCCCGAGGATTCCGAGCCTCTACAAGCCACCTTGCCAACCCTGGATGGCCAACAGAAAGCGCCTCTTCAACTCCAAACCCTAGTGTATCCCCCAGATGCCCCAGTCAAATTGGAAGAAAATGTTTCTAAGCCAGTCGAGGATGGGTCAAAAAGCGGGAAACGCGGCCGGAAGCCCAAAAGGCAGCGGAAAGGGTCCTCCAAGGTGGTAAAACCAGAGGCCTCTAACGTTGAAGTCCATCCCAGGGAGCCCCGTCGACGACGTATTCTTGAGCGCAACAGAATTGCTGCTACCAAGTGCCGTAAGCGAAAAAGGGGTGAAGCATCGGCACTTGCCGCCCGTGAGCAGGAGATGGAGGAACACAACCGGCAACTGTCAAGAACCGTCAATGAGCTCACAGCCGAGATCTATGACTTGAAACTCAGCTGCTGCGGTACACTGATTGCAACTGCGTCCTTATACAGAAGTACATTGCTCATGAGGCCAGGAAGTCCGTCCACAGACTCACGCCTTGTCCTTCGCCCTCCCAGCCTAATATGATGCCCTTTGTTGGGTATCAATCAGTCTCAAATGGAAGTAGAGCAAGCGTTAGCGTCGCAAGCGTCAAGGATTCATATGACATCCGAACTACAGAGATGGAGAGTGTCCCGCCTATCTGGCCTGATCCATCTCTGCAAGGCTCAAGCTCACCTGAAACCATATTTGACATGACAGTGGAACCTATGCGAAAGGAACATATCCCAGTGTCGTCTCAACCACTGCCCGGCATGCCGTTGATGCATGAACACTACCACCCAGGCTCGTGGGTCGGTACGGGGCCCCCGTTTCAGTCAATAGAAGGTGATCTTTGGGGAGCGAATTGGGGATTTCGATGAAGTTCATTTTGGCATTTTGGTGATATTTAAGTTAGCGATTCACGGGAAGGAGAAAAAAATACGATGAAGTTTGCTAGTCCCAGGCTCTGTTGTGGGGTTTATGTGCAAAGTCTATTTCCATAATATCCTCGTGGCTGCCATTCTATACACTTAGTAAATAGGAGGGTTTGCCATTTTAAGTACTAACCAGTGTTCGAAGATGGACACTTTGTTGGCGCACCGAGATGAGGCTTGTGTGAGCATAGATGACATACTCCAACCGCTGCAACTTGCGTAGGGCGATGTATGAACTAGGAGGCACAGAATGACTTCGATGCTTCGACAAGGCGCTATCCAAGCGTGCCACCTAGGGGAGATTGATGAACAAGTTTGGGATGACCGAGACGGCATTCCTACCAGGGAGACTTGTTGAAAGGAGATGGCTGTCAATTCGTTCGGAAACCCCTAATTCCAAAGGATTTTTGGCAATGAGCTCCAGGCGCAACCCCAAGCGAGACCAACCGTTCAACACCAGCCTACTCTACCCCAAATCCCGATGATCCCTACTGTACCAAGGGTTGCTCGTATTTTAATAAATTACATCCTTTCATTCGTGCACGCTCGTTGGGTTAAAGACCCAACCTCTATTAAGTCTCCTCCTGGCACAACCCCACGATTCATAAGCGAGCACGCTGGATGCTGCTCCAAAGAGCAGTAGGGTGACAGCAGCCGACCTTTGGTGGCGTCCGGTGTCAGTAGCTGCGATGCGTTTAGAGGGTGGATGCTGGGGCGGGGTTGGGGTCGTGAAGGTCGCGATGGTTTCGCGTCACTTCAAAACCACGAAAACCGCTCAGATTGACCGCTCAACCGCGCATCGTCCGCGAAGCAAACAAGCTGCAAGAGGGATACTGGCATAAGAAAACGACCCAGTTCGAAACCGTTCTGGCCACGAGACAGGGCACCCTCGGACTAGTCTGGCACTGGGCGGTCAACGCGTGAGGTAGCCCAAGGAGGTTTGAAGCGACGTCAGCTGGAGGGCTCAGAACAAGCCTAAGTGCTCTGTTTAGTCGTAACGGAAACTGATAAGACCTACGGGAGCAGGAGGTTGCCCGAACTGTTAAGGGAGAGACCACAGAAAGCTTGAACCACCCGCGCATGCGTCGAGTGTGCGGCGCGAGGAGCAAGCCCGCCACCAACGAGCGCCGGTGTGGCGCTCGCACGGCGTGTCCGATTTGCAAGATATGGTCGGCCGCGTCTCGGAGACGATTCACGGTAACGGGAAGCCGGACCCGGGGTTGCGCCCGGGGTGACGGTGGGCCGTAGCAGGATACAGTGACGGGGAAGTAGGGAGCTAGACAGGGCCAGACTCGCACTCATGTTCTAACCTACGCAAAATTAAGCCGGATATCGAAGAGTTTAATGAATGTTTACAAAAGGCGTGGGCATCCCTCCCACGGGATAAGATACGGGTGCTTTTGGAATCCGTGCCCCGTCGCGTGGAAGCCTACCGCCAGGCACGAGGTTGGTATACACAATATTAATCCTCAGCTTCAGACGTTTCTAAAAATGTATATACTTCTTATTATTATGGCGTTATTACTGTAGAAATGAGTACTTTCATTACATGCGTTGTTCGTGGTGGGTGGGTGGAAAAGTGGGCTTTAGACAAACTTTTGGGAGTGAAGTTTGACATTTCACTACAATACAATACAATGTATTAACGCACGGCGGCACTAGAGCCGAAAGGGAACTAATTACTAATATATCCTACATTGCCCAAATTGTGTCTTGGTCTCCTTCAGCCTAGGACTTCGCGCTGGGACTAAAAGCCAAAGCTGCAGCGCGGAAGGCCACAGAAGGAGAATGCAGGCCAGATGTGCCACCACATCTAGCAAGATCCACGAGGGTAAGACTAGCGACAACCAAGCAGCGGCAAACAAGAACACTGCCAGGAACAGTCGGGAGATACTCGAAGCGGATAGACATCGCAGTGCCGGGCAAGCATACCCGTATTCTATATGACCCGCTGAAGAGGAAGGAAGCAGACGTACTGTCGCAGCTCCGCACCGGAATAGCGAGGCTTAACAGCTTTCTCTGCAAGATAGGGGCGATGGAATCAGACATTTGCGAATGCGGGCAAGTATCAGAGACAGTGGAACACTTCCTATTCCGCTGCACAAAATGAACCGCGCAACGGGAAAGCATGCTGCGATGCTCAGACAAAGATGGGGAACCTCTCATACTTCCTGGGAGGAAAGGCGGCGTCTGACGGTGACAAATGTGCGCAAGACGTGCAGGCAGTTCGTGCGACGATCAAGTTCGCGTCACGACCCTTGGCCGCAGGAAGTGATCTCTTCCTCTCCCCCGCTTCATTTTTTACCCTAGTTTGTCAGCCTAGTAGGGAACGCCCGACAAAAAAGCGAACCCGAGGCTATATGGTCAACAGCATCAACATCAGCAACTTCACCACTTCACGATGTAGTGGTTACACCTTTCGCGAGCTCAGAACGATCGGTATTCCCAAGTGCTTGTTCCTGGACGACTAGGCTAGTCAAAAGAGCCTTGGAAACATGCCCCATGGACCGATGCAGCCAAATTCCAGTCTCCGAAGCCGATGCGTTGATCAACATTGTTCGTCATGAGGCTAACCCCGCCGTCAAGGAGCTCGTTCTGATTCACCGCCAAAGAGTGTTCTGGACCAGGCAGAATCGCACCCTCGAGGCGATATACAGCATACTGCATGGCTTGGTGACTTTTGCTCATGATACGAAGATGCCATAGATATGAATTCAATGTTTCCTGCCAGATATCTCGTTCCTGAGACGATAACGATGTTACGAGCAGAAGGGTGTTGAAGGAGCCAAGCAGGGAAAAGAGGTACGGGGAAGTAAAGTACCAAAAGGCTTCGAGATGGTCAGGACGAAGGCTCGTCACGAAGCTAATGGTGCTCTGTGCCGTCTGTAGGGCAATCTGACGAATCTCAGGTAGGATTCGATCGTCGGTGCAGCGCGGGGGAAGAGCGGTGGATCGGATAAGTCGGCGAAGCAGTGTCATGGCTACACCGTAGTATGAGAAGTGTAGATAGCCGTGGAAACATAGTTTTCGTTGGTAGACGACGTTCATCTGGAGGGTGGGAGGGATGCTGCGATACCAGGCGTTCAACATGTCAAAGTGCGACCTCGCCTTTTCAAAGAGAATCACAGTGTCCTGCTCACGACACGTTCGTGCCGTGTAAAAGTCCATGTACACGGCAGACAGAATCTTGGTCAGGCGCACCATCTGGATGTACTGGGTCATGCCCGTCGCAGCAATAGACCTGCGATCATCGTCGGGCCCTGGCGTTGGACCTGATGTTGGAACTGTGCCCTCGGCGTCACAGTCTATAAAATCAGTCGGTGAGAGATCTTGGACGGTCCAGTCCTCCTCGTGGATGTGGAACGGACGTCCGTATGCCAGCGCCGTCCAACGGTCCTGCATGAAGAGAGCCCAACTGAGACGCTTGCGGACGTTACGTTCCCACTGAGGTATAGTCCAGTTGCTGGGGTCTAGGTGAAGGCCGAGACATTGGCCAATGGCCAAGGCCTGACAGGTCAGACCCCATTGGAATGTGTGGTCTGGGTTGAGAGAGTCCTCGGGCTGACACTGCAGCAACAGGAGACAGGCCTGGATGGAACAAAGTTTCGAGCGGTGATATGAGGACGGCGATGCAGTTCGTAGTAGACTTCGCAATCGGACGGTATCGGGGGGTGTGCAAATCGATAGCTTGGGGCCATATGCCCACCAGCGAATAGCAGACAGGTAGATAGCGCCAAGAAGAGCTGCGGAAATTCTCTGGTAGGACTGACTATAGACAAAAGTGAAGGCCTCCTTGGACAAGATTGGATAGCATGGCTGGACATGATACCAGAATAGCTCGACAAGGCTTGACCCGTGTGGGCGAACGCAAGCATCAATGACATCAACGAGGGAATTCGTCGGATCAGGTTCGACAGCTTTCTCGTCCGCAGCTAGATGAAAGGTCAGCGGATACTCTTGGCCCTCGTCCTGCTCGAGTACCCTGCGGATGGCGTGTGTCTCCAGGCTAAACTCATGGGTGAGAGGGTCGTAGGGCTGGTGACGCATCAAGATGGGTTCCATGTCGCTGCCCAGGCTGTAGAGTTCTGCAAAGTGAGTCGTCGAGCATCCCAACGTTCGATCAAGAGGATGAGGTTCAATCAACTCGGGAACAATGACCGTGACCGACGGCGGTGGAGAGTGACGGCTGCTGTCATCCGAGGCGCGTGTTTCTGCAGGTGACAGAAACGACTGGACGGATTGTGTCTCAGAGACTAGGGTTCGGGCCTCATCCCGCGATTCCTTGCGACTCTGGCTGATGCTCCAGCTGGAAGCGTGGGCGTCGTCGAGGGCAGGGCCGCGCTCGTCGCCGCTGTGGGCGCCCACCCCGGTGCTGTTGGTGCTTTTCGTGGCCTGGCGCTTGGGGGGGTCGTGCTGAAAGGTGCAGGCGCTGGCCCGGAGCTGGCAGTGAACGCAGTCGCCGTCGCCGTCCTTGATCATGCAGCGGGTTTTGCACTTGCGACAGGCATCGCAGGGGCGCTGGCTGCGGCGCTGGCGCTTGCGGGCGTTGTTCTGGTAGTCCTGGAGGGTGATGATTTCAATTTGTTGGAGGGATTGGTAGTATTGAAGGCGTGATTATTGCTGGTATTGGGGATGGTTCGTCGCTGATGAGGAGGGTGAGGGACATCCTCTGCCGGAGCTGAATTAGGCGAGCGCGAGGAGAACAACCCAGTACAATAGCCTGGGCAGGTGATCCAAAGGTATTATAGGTATCTTAGGAAAATTTCGGGTACGAATCGAATTCTATCTAGGATGCGAGCCGACCACCCACTGACGAGAACTGGGAAGGATCGAATTTCGGATCGTGCGCAATGCCCTAATGAACTCAGTATAAGTTAGGTTTTCTTTGAAAAGCTTTATTTGTACGTACAGATATCTCATAGGCCTGTGCTTCTGCTCAGCTGTCAGTCTAGTGGAGTGTGGTGTCCCAAGTATATCAAGACCGAACGAAGGTGCCCGCCGACTATTGTGAGCAAGCAATACTGGTAAGACTCTGCTTCCCATCTACGATTACTGTTATTAACTGTTTGCAAGGAGGGATGACATTAGTGACTGAGAGATTGCAGGAGCTCTCGTACGAATCCTTGGTCTCTGTCGCTGTGCCGCTCGCCTAGGCGCCACAGGGAAGAATACGGTTAATCTTGTTCACGTTGTGATACGCTTCACCGTTCACCAGGAGCCTCATCATGCAGTCTGTCACACCGCAAGAAATGGAATGACTCAATGGTGACCGGACGACGAGCCAGAGCCCGAAATGAGGAAGTTCGGTCCTACGGTTGAGGTTGACACCTGCTTTCCAACTAAAAGGGTCGCATCCGCACATGCACGATCCCACGGTTTGTTGGCCAATTCACACTCCCCCTGCTCAGGATCGCCAGCGTAGGAGGATGCAGCACAGTGCTCACCGAGCGGATCCCATGTGGCTCGTTGTGGAGTTAGCTGAGATTTCAATCAGGACGGCTGAGTCGAACCGGAAGAGCGCCTCCTGGCTCAGAGCATGATGCCAGCCAGTATAATGCATGGCATGGCGTTTAGGTTTGCGCCCATGTACCCCATCGAACGTTACACCCAGACGTGAATGCCTGTCGATGCAACACGGTGGCTGGCTGAGCACGGTGTGTTGTCCTGTTGTCCCAACGAGACAACAAGGCGGCTCCTGCACTAGGACGGGTGCATCCCAAAACAGCATCAGCCACCAGACTGACATTTCTAAATTCCTCTTTAGGCCCTTCTTAGTACTGTTGAGGTGCGTTCGGAGATACAGCTGGCGGAGATGGCTGTCTAGAACTCGTTGGTCGTAGCCCTCAACGAAACTCATTTTGGGATGTGGCATTTCGTCTTCATAAGACAATAAAGACCACAGAAAGACAGTGGCCATGGTGAGCTTCAACAAATGGCCAGAGGGTCTCGGCGAAGACGAGCTTCCTGGTAGTTGAGACCTGGAAGGATAATGAAAATTAGGCCCTCCAGCAGTGAGTTGAGCCCAGGAGCTGATTTCCATCTTAGTCGAACGTTTTAATTTCAGCTTGTTGTGATGCAACGGGCAGTTGTCCCGTGGTTCGTATGCATGCACGCAATTCATGAAAGCGGGGTTATTCAACTCTTCCGCCTATTGATGATGTATATGAACGGAGGGATTTTTTTCGGCATGCTTTGCGTATGAGAACAGCTTGGGGAACACTCCTTCATCGCAGAGAGGACTGTCTATGAATCTCGTCTGGAGGTATCACCATTGTTAAGGTCTCCTTCTATTAGTCTGTGCCAGGAGGGTGAAGGTGTCACACTACTAGGGTGTGTCAGACGCAGTGTCAAATGGAGTACCCAACTGGACGGTACTCACGATCGTGGTGCTTGCAAGCTGGTGAGGGCATCCTCAGTTGGCTTATCTCCAGGGACTCCAGGCTTCCGGCAACAATTTGTTTAGCATCGCTTGGGGGGAAATTGCCTCTCAAACACATGATTTTAGTGTACACAGGCCATCTATACAAGAAAAAACACATTGCACTACATCTGGTAAGCCAGATCTAGCATTACATCGTGCGAAAACATTAATATTTTTGGGGGTAACTATACTAAAGTTATAATTTTTTAAAATCGCGATTTAAGATGTAAATCTGAGTGATCGGTTGGCTTGTTTGATCGGCTCGCTTATCAAGTACGTCAGTGTAATATCATCTTTCATAAGGATTTTGGAGCCCGGCACCACAACGGGCCGAAGTTTCGTCGTCATTGTCATGAGCAGCTGGAGGGAAGAAGGTTCTAATAGACCTAGTCGAATACGCCTAGTGGCTAACAGAGAGGCATAAGGGGGGGGGGGGATGGGGAGGACAGAAGACGATGAAGAACTTACAACTACCATGTTGGTGAGGATAAGGAAGCAAAATAGTACTACTGAAAGGCTAGCTTGCTTCTAACACCCAAAATAGGCAATCAAGTTGATCCTGGCTATTCCTTAAGCCATAGTGTTAAAGCGAGAAAATATTGCGGGCTGTGCGAAGGTTAGGCTTAGAAGTGGTGTTGCCACGATAGGTTTCGTCGGCGTTTGATCGGACCCAAACAGCGAGTTCAGTATAAGCACGCTGCCGGTTGGCAAAGGTCGCGAGCTTGACTTTGTATTCTGACTGGAGGCGAGTGAGTCGAGTCCACTGACCATCGGCCAGGTTCGTAGCAGGCTCTGGTCTTGGTCCGGTGGTTGCAGCGTTATGCTGGGATGCGCGTGTCCAAGCGTCATGAGCAGCCATGTTGAGAAGATCAAGCATTTCTTCAGAGATCATGGGCTCCTTTGGTTCTTCCAGGATCGGAGCATCTTTATCGGGATGGACAAAGTCGAAGATCTTGGAAGTCTCAGCCCTTGAGACGAAATCGTCGTACCAGGCAGTCCATTCGGACGGTCTGGAGAGCGTAACTTCGGACTTGACCGTCATCTTTGGAAAGGCTTGGTGTTGGGCAGCAAAAAGGGCCGGCAGACAGGCAGGCAGCAGATGAGGCTTGTAGCAGGACTCAGATCCGTTATGTGACATGTGGTGATAGGCGTCGTGCAAGTAGTGTTGCGCGATAGTCGGAATCAGCTATGATGAGCGCCTAAAGTGCTACCGGGCTCATAACTGTCAGACAATTGGCTCCACAGGGATCATTGATGGCACCAGTCAATTGATGAGAATGATCTAAAGAACAAAAGAAATCGAACAGCCATGTGTTCGGGAACAGCGATTTAAGCTCATGTGGTTAGGATTGGAGTCCTTGATGCGACAAGCCGGATGTGAAACCGGATACACGGCCCCAAAGTACGGGCCGCGTTTCACATCTGGTCGCACGACTCACTCAAGCACGGTGGAACCTGCTGGTGATATGCGACAGGCGGCCCATCCAGCTTAGGCATGACGGAATGGCCTTCCTTCTCCAACTCTTTGAAAAGAAAATGTCGACGGCTACCTTGCAGTCGCAGGGACAATGTCTCAATACAGAGAAGCAACCCAAGTACCAGGGGACGGTGAAAGTGTCGACTAAAGCCCTCATGTTTGCTCCTAATGACACGCCGTGCAAACAGGTTTCTGAGGGTCCGTGCTCGTCCCAGGATCAGGAGGCGATCAATAGAGGGACGGGTACCCGTCCCCTTATTGATCGCCGATGCGGGAACAATTTAATTTAGTTGCCTCGCTGTCTCAAACTCGGATCGGCAGGGGATTGTGGCAAAGAGTAATGCAACCGCTCGAAGCGGGAAGATTGAACTGACAGTTGTCCTTAGCTCATGCGCCATCCTTGCGAGCTCGACCTTCCCTGCATCCAACATCCAACCGGGAGCTTTGATCTGTTACTTGTCACAATTGATAGTCCACCAGCCATTTTCTCAACGTTTCTCCCTTTCTTGCTCTCTCTCTGTCTCTCGTTCTGGACCTCTGCGTGTGTGTGTCCGTGTTTCAAATCCGTCCGCATCCAGCTTTCAACCCCGCAAGAGTCCTATGTAAAACGCCAACAGAGACAAGGGAAAAATAGGAGGGAAGGGGAAGGACTGGCATTTGAGAGATCCTAGCGATAGCCTATGTCTCGTGTGTGTGTGAAAAAGAGTGGAGGGGTGAGTGAACTTGCTTCTCGAGGTGTTACGTTAAACAACGACAACTTGTACCGCACCACAGAGTGATCATAATGTTTACAGATTACTTATTAGGCTCCTTGAATTGCATAGAAAGGTTTTCGAAATAGAGTACCCTACATAGCGGACCGGGGCCTAGCATTCGTAGAAATTCACAGTTGGGTAGAGACGAGAAATGGACCAAGATAAGCAGGGCTGATAAGCACTGCTTCAAATTTGGCCCAAAATCCCCAAGATTAATCCGATCCTATCAATCTAATGACCTGAAACATATGGCACAACCATCAGACCAATTTAGGATCAACAGATAAACAGATAAACAGACGACGGCGAACGCTGGGCGGAGACTGTAGGTATATAGACATTACAAAGGGCTCGCGGGCCGCATGAGCTGTAACATCTTTGTACATTAGTAGAGAGCCTCTATCATATGCCTGGCCGGCATGGGAAGATGGAAGCTGGAGAAAACAAGCGGAGGTGCTAATTTTCCGCAGGCGAAGTAGGGCCGTGGGAAAAGCGGATACAGGTCCTCGCTGAAGAAGCGAGGAAAGTATTAGCTTAGTTTCCTCCCAATTAGCCAGAGTAATGTACAGTACTCACAGTCCCCATGGGACACCCCAAATGGATCAAAATGGTCCCCACAATTTGGAGGGATGGTAGATGGGCGATCCGGAGCATGTTGTGGGTGAACAAGGATGTGGAGGCGGAGCAGATACCGCTAGAGTCAGCGGACATGACAGCAGCCGTCTTACGGCTCCCTGAGCGGCTGGTCCTGGTCGTGTCGGTTTACGTACCAGGAAGGGACGCTCAGGCTCTACAAGACATCTGCCACACCTTACGTCAGGTGATCGCAGATGCGAAAAGAGATGCAGGCAGGGTTGTGGACGTGGTGGTTGTCGGAGACTTCAACCGGCACGACCAGCTATGGGGAGGAGATGATGTTTCTTTAGTGAGACAGGGCGAAGCAGACCAGATCGTTGACCTTATGTACGATCTTGGTCTCACCAGCTTGCTCCCTCGAGGAACGAAGACGTAGAGCGGTGGAGACTTTAAAACAACAGTCGACTTGATCCTGGCTTCCGAGGACTTGGCGACCTCAACTGTCAAGTGTGGGATACACGGCACAGAGCATGGATCCGACCATCGTGCTATTGAGACGGAGTTCGACGTTTCGGCCCCGGCGCCGCCAGCTGAGAATCGACTCTTACTCAAAAACGCACCATGGCAGGAAATCAACGTTCGAATCGCTACTACACTAGGGACCACCCCGACGGATGGTACTGTGCAGCAGAAGACAGACAGGCTCATGTCAGTGGTGCTAGAGGCGGTTCGCGCTCTGACACCCAGGGCTAAGCCGTCACCCTATGCAAAGCGCTAGTGGACCTCAGACCTCACGCAACTCCGGCAGATATACACGCACTGGAGGAATCGCGCCAGAGCATTAAGGCGAGCAGGACGGACGTGTGAGGAGCTCGAGAATACAGCTAGGGCAGCAGCAAAGCAGTACCATGATGCCATCAGACAGTAGAAAAAGACGCACTGGATCGAGTTTCTAGCTGACAACGACAACATCTGGAAGGCAGCGAAGTATCTTAAGTCTGGAAATGACGCAGCATTTGGCAAAGTGCCCCAGCTTGCAAGGGCTGATGGCACGCGCACAGTCAGCAACAGCGAACAGGCCGATGAAATGCTAGCTACCTTCTTCCCCCCTCTACCGGAGCATATCGAGGAGGAAGGGGAGCGGCCTCAGCGTGGAGCTGCCATCACCATGCCAGACATTACCATGGAGGAGGTAGAGCGACAGCTCTTCGCGGCAAAGTCGTGGAAAGCACCTGGCGAGGACGGACTACCCGCTATAGTCTGGAAACAGGTCTGGCCAGTTGTTAAGCACCAAGTCTTATCATTATTTCGTGCATCACTAGAAGAAGGAGTCCTGCCGGCTCAATGGAGACATGCCAAAATTATTCCTCTTAAGAAACCAGACAAAGGGGACTATTCGATCGCGAAGGCATGGAGACCAATATCGCTTCTATCTACGCTAGGCAAAATACTAGAGGCGGTCGTCGCGGAACGGATCTCGCACGCTGTTGAGACACACGGATTGCTACCAACAAATCATTTTGGAGCCCGCAAACAGCGGTCCGCCGAGCAAGCCTTGATGTTGCTGCAGGAGCAAATCTACGCTGCCTGGCGAGGCCGATGGATCCTTAGCCTGGTGAGTTTCGACGTCAAAGGAGCCTACAATGGAGTGTGCAAAGAGAGACTCGTCCAACGACTGAGAGCAAGGGGCATACCAGAGGATCTGCTTCGCTGGATCGAAGCCTTCTGCTCGAATCGCACGGCGACTATTCAGGTCAACGGACAGGCATCCGAGATGCGAAGTTTGCCACAAGCTGGGCTGCCACAAGGCTCCCCTCTGTCTCCGATTCTGTTTCTATTCTTTAATGCAGACCTCGTACAGCAGCGCATTGATTGTTATGGGGGAGCGATAGCCTTCGTGGATGATTTCACCGCGTGGGTGACGGGCCCAACGGCAGAAAGCAACCGCGATGGGATCAAAGAGATTATCAAGAAAGCGCTAGACTGGGAAAGGAGAAGTGGCGCGACCTTCGAGGCAGAAAAGACGGCAATTATACACTTCACCCGGAAAGAGTACAAGTCAGACTCAGAACCTTTCGCGATCAGTGGACAGCTTGTTCGCCCCAAGACCCAGGTCAAGGTTCTCGGAGTGATCGTGGACTCTGGCCTGAAATACAAAGAACACATCGCACGGGCAGCGACCAAGGGCTTGGAAGCAGCCATGGAGCTACAACGGCTCAGGGGCCTTACTCCAGCGACAGCAAGACAACTGTTTACAACCACGGTGGCCCCAGTGGTAGATTACGCCTCAAACGTCTGGATGCACGCATGCAAGTACAGAAGGGCCAGCCCTATCAACAGGGTCCAGAGGATCGGAGCGCAAGCGATCGCGGGAACGTTCCTCACGGTGGCAACGAGCGTAGCAGAAGCAGAGGCACACATCGCCAGCGCACATGAGCGTTTCTGGAGACGAGCAATCAAGATGTGGACTGACCTCCACACCCTGCCAGCAGCCAACCCACTTCGCAACGCTACATCTCGCATCCGAAAGTTCAGAAGATACAATCGCTCGCCATTTTACGAGGTAGCAGTGGCACTTAATGAGATTCCGGTGGAGGAACTGGAGACGATCAATCCGTTCACACTAGCTCCCTGGGCAGAACGAGTGCAAACCATAGTGGTTGATGGGGACAATTCAGGGACGACACAAGCAGATCTAGGCTGGGCAGTACGCGTCGCAGTGAGCAGTTCAGCACGGAACGGGGTAGTTGGAGTCGGCGGGGTCATCGAGATCCCTGCGTCGGTGCGAGGAGGGCCGAAGCTTGAGCGTTTCTCCTTCACACTTGGCATGAGAACGGAACAGAACCCGTTTTCCGGAGAACTGGCGGCGACAGCATACGCATTGAGACACTTACCTGACCTCAAATACCGAAGCGTGGCACTATTGACGAGCAACAGAGCCGCCGTGCTCACGATCCGAAATCCTCGTCAGCAATCCGGCCAAGAGTATGTTGGGTGCATATATGACTCCATCGATGCATTGAAGGTCAAGGGCAATATGGTAGCTGCCATATGGATGCCCACCAGCGCTGAACACAAGATCCTGCAGATTGCTAAAGAAGAGGCGCGGAGTGCAACCCGAGACGGTGCCATCCCGGCCCTGAAGTTCCCCAGAATGCGATCGACGACCCTTAACATGGCTCGATTGAGTCAGCGTACTAGCAAACACCTACCAGACAATGTCGGGAAGTTTTCGAAGAGAGTCGATGCTGCACTCCCAGGCCAGCACACTCGACTACTATACGATAGCTTGTCACGGAGAGAAGCCAGCGTGCTATCACAGCTCAGGACAGGCATGGCCAGATTGAATGGATACCTCTTTCGGATCAAAGTAGCAGCATCGCAGCAATGCGCATGTGGACAAGCGACAGAGACAGTCGAGCACTTTCTCTTCCGATGCAGAACATGGACAGCGCACCGAACCGAAATGCTGCAGTGCACTGAGACACAAAGAGGAAACCTCTCGTTCTACCTAGGAGGGAAGTCACCAACAGATAACGCGAAATGGGCGCCAAATATGCAAGCAGTCTACGCAACTATACGATTTGCAATAGCCACAGGTCGACTCGACACACAATATTAAAGCCAGATTGCAAAACTTCACCTACTCATTCTTACTAACCCACTCACACCCTATACCAAACACCCTGTGTCACGAAAGCGGACATCGCTTCAGCCGCCGTAGATAGGACACTGAACACTTGAAGAATAGCCTTCAAGCTAGTTCGCTAGTAACACTATTAAACCACGGGAATCCGCAGAGAGCAACGGAAAAGAAAGGAAAGCACAATCAAGGAACAGACGCAGCATGGGCTTCAGGAGACGGGGTTACAATTTGGACAATGTATGACAAGGTACAGTATGGGCTTAAGGAAATGCGGACACAATTTGGGCAGTGTATGGCACATCATGGGCTTGAGGAGATAAGGATAAAAATTGGGCAATGTATGCATACATTAGTAATCAGTGCCCTTTCGGCCAAAAAGCCGCCGGGCGTAATAAATTGTATTGTATTGTACCGCATCATTACAGTTTTGGGCATAATTAGATTCCTATTTTGGCAAGCGATAAAAATATTTGTGCAGCTATTTGCTCACGTGATACAGTGCCAATACTAAAAGATACATACTGTATATTTCCAGAATGACACAACAGGATCAATAAAATCCAAAAGTGGCTTAAATAATAAGCCTTTATAGTCTCTGTCCATTTTGGGTAGGTACAGTGATCACTCTACAGTGCTTATAAACTGTACATATCGACATCTGTTGCATATGCCTCTACCCAGATTGTCACACGAGTGCACCACGAGAGTCAGAGCGGTGTTAGAGATCTGTTGCAGGTCCGGCAGGTCTAGTATCATAGCCTCGCCTCGTCAAATATAATGAGGACGAGGAAGGAAGAAGACCAGGAGACACAGGGAAATCAATCATCTGTCCTTCTCCATCTTGAGATTATCATTCATCTTGACTTACCACCCTCGTATCCGACAACATCACCCCATTTCACCTGGTCCACAGTGTAGCGTCAGAACTGGGTACAAGGCTGGGGCAGGTGGCGGCGCCTCGCCACCTAGCCAGCCCCAAAAGGATAACGGTAGAACATTGTTCCGGTAAACGCGTTCTATTCTAGATGTATACAGTGTGTAAGCCTGTAAGATAACACAATGTGGGGCTCAAACATAATTTTAACTTCTAGTACGTAAGAGGTAGCTAATTATGCCCGAAACTGTACATCAGAGTAAAAGAACAACAGCAAAATGAAAAAAAGACACGTTTGACCCCGCGCTCTGGTCCCCAGCCAATTCTGGATCGCTCAGTCCCTGCGCCCTGGGGACGGGCTGAGTCAACGACGGCAACTTCGATAGGACTGTTGCAGCACCAAAGTGGCCACCACCAATGAGAAAGGTGCCATGTGGGGTCGGAGTGCCCTGGCGAAACTAACTGACGCTCAGACACCAACAAAACCCTCTTTCACGGGTCGTTCAGTAGCGGCCGAAATCAAGTTCCGCTTTTAATTATAAAAATTTCCAAACTAGGGCCAATTTCTGACAGTTGTGGCTGATTATCGGTGTAGATTTTAGTTTACGGTATACCGATGCAATGGTGGCTTAACCACCTGTGTTCACGGTTGATTGCTGCCAGCGATTACCCTAATGGCAACTTTTGTCCGTCTCTAGACCGAAAGCTCGTCGCCTTGATTTGTGAAAGGGCTGTAAGCATCAACTCTTAACTCGAAGAAATATCATATAGTAAGACAGACACTAACGATACAGTATTTGGAACAATGGACGGGATTGTTACTGAGCCAGGCAGCAAAATTAGCGCCCACCCGCTCGAGACAAACAAGCGGCACATTCTGGCCTTGCTACGCCGCAGTGACATCTAGGAGGGGTCGGAACATTCCGATGACAAGAGCTATGGATCGACACCTAAGTACAAGATGACGCTCACGCAATTTTTGGTTACGCAATTGGCGCTACATGGTGGATAGACTCCCTGCAAAGTGATCTGTGCCTTTCCAATGAGGGTGACCGACGTAATCAAAAGCTCATCAGGCCTAGCCGACCCACTCCCCGCTAAGACCAGGCTTTAGATAGCCCCGTCCCTGTCCTACATTTGGATCCAGGCAGCCATTCCTGGATGAGCCCTGGCGTGTACCGCAAGCTAATCTTCCCCATGTCAGCCCTATAGGACCGCAAAGTCGAGGTTACACAAGTGGAGGTTCCACAAGTGGATCGAGAATCGGGCGCTTGATTGAGCGGTCTCGCGGACAATCATCGTATCAGTAGTTTGATATTGATGTTGAGCTACGCTGCAGCTTCGTTGTTATGGTACACTTGGTCAAATTGAACGCATTCATGTAGATGAGTACCGCGATCAAGCTCGAACAAAACAGCCCTATCAATCCCACATCCACACTACTCACCTGGATAACTTCTAAAACTGAGACATACATAAGCTATCGAGGCTCTTGACCATAAGCAGGGTAACCTTTATCGGTACACCGTTCAGCTAGATGAATTATTGGGGTCTAGATGGACACATGAGCAGATACTATTGACGAGTTACCACCCCTATATTTTAAGAGTTGGGACGACCGCCACACATTGTAGGTTGCCAACTGCAGCTCGTGGTAAGAAGCATGGCACCTAATGAGGTAAATGGAATAGTAATAGCGACAAGGCCCAAGGCAGCTCTAGTAGATATCAGACGACAGGTCACAAATTGCTCACTTCTAGGCTAGCAAGAACGCCCTTCTTTATACTCAATGCTGCCGCTTAACCGAATAACCTCCGCACATGCCTTGAGAGGGTGCTCCCACAAGTTACTAATATCTCCTGGGGGGGCTCCAAACGCCACAATAATAAAACGACTCGCTCGCTGGATGAATATCTTGTCGCAATCTCCCCCAGCCCAGCACGGCACGTTTGGTCACTTGGCGGTCGTCGCCGTCAGAACTAGAAAGCTTCGCTACGTTTCATGGCTTTCTGAACCTGCATTTAATTCCTTGTTTCTTCTTGAAGTTCAGCCATCATGTGCAACTACATCTACGTAGGTGTAATAATCAGAACTACCCTTGCAAGCTAACAGCAATCCAGAAAGAGCTCAGCTGCCGGCACCACTACCATCTGGTGGAGTCGTGGTGCCCCAAGTATATCGAGACTGAACGACGGTGCCCGCCCACTATCGTGAGCAAGCAATACTGGTGAGACTCTTACATCCGTCCCTGATTATTGTTATTAACTATTCGCAAGGGAAGGTGACATCTGTGGTATGTCTGGGCTAAATGATCCGGTAAAATAATGACCAAAGGACTGACACCTTTTAGCCACTTGTCGAGAGCGTCAGCAGCCCAGCAACCACCCCTGGGCGAAATTGATCAGAGGCCGGAATGAAGAATGTCGTACACTCAGCAGCTTTCAGCCCGAATGAAGGGCCTTTTTATTGTCAATTAGAATTCTACGTGCTTGCAAGGAATTCAAATGTTTGGCCCAAATGCGCGGATGGTTTTTTTTCTTCCGTGTTGGTTACACGCCCTTATGCAGCCTCAACAAGAGCACCACTTCCCAGACCGGAGAGGTTTATGTTAACTCCAGAGACAATGGTCGAACACGGAATAGAGATGGAGAGGAATTTCGTGGCCATATAATCGACACAGCAAGACCGACTTCCCTAAATTAGCTTATCTACTACAATCGAGCAAGTCAGTAAATATAAGAAGAGCTTAACAACCCAACCAGAAGAATCCGGCAAACTGCTCCCATTATATATCCGCTACCTTGGGTTAACTGCCTATAACTACGATCAATATGCACGCATTCCATAGAGGATATTGTGCAGAATCATTAGTCTACTATTTACTCTATATTGGCGACTTACCACAGTTTAGACGTGTAAAGCGCGGATAAGACGGTGCGTCCCAGCCAGTTCTCACACAATAGACGTTAAAACGTATAGGCTGGGACGCAGAAAGAGAGGCGAAGGATTATACCTGCTCTCAGGATTAGTCAGGTCATTTTCAACAGAAACTTTCCATGGTTAATATCCACAGGTTGATACCAATCCGCTTCGCAGGATGACGTCTCGCATACAAGCGTTCAGAAAGTCTCACCGGTCACCACTCTACCAGGTAGCGACGACACTCAAGGATGCACTAATAGAGCAGCTGGAAACCATTCAACCACTCACGCTAGCACCATGGGAAGAACGAGTGGCAGCCATCACCGACGAGGCAGCAGCAAGAGAGGCGGGAGCAGAACCCATATAGCGGAGAACTCGCGGCGATGGCATATGCCCTAAACGAACCCTACTAAGTGTAGATATTGCAGCGTAGCACTGATGACAAGCAGTGAAGCTGCTGCGCTCACACTCAAGCAACCCCGTCAGCAGTCTGGTCAGGAATATATACACTGTATCTACAATTCGATTGAAGAGCAGCTGGAAGACGGAAACGTTGTGAGGGTCCTGTGGCTACCCTCGAGCGACGAGAATAAGCTTCTGAAGATTGCCAAGGCAGATGCATGGAAGGCAATAAGGGAGGGAGCCGTCCCTCAAAAGCGGTTTCCCGGAATGCAATTGACAGCACTCAATATTGCACAATCAAAAGCCAATACCCAGAGCTCGTTGCCAGAAAAGGTTGGAAGGCAATCCAAGAGGGTCGATGCAGCACTACCGGGCAAACACACAAGACAACTACGACCGGCTGTCATGGAAGGAAGCTAGTGTGATCGCCCTGCTCAGAACTGGCATAGGGAGACTGAACGCATACCTCTTCCACTTCAAAGCGACACCGTCGGACCAGTGCAATTGCGGACAAGCGAGAGAGACAGTTGAGCATTTCCTCTTCTGATGGTAAAGTGGATAGCGTACCGTACGGAAATGCTTCAATGCACTAACGCCCAGAGGGGTAACATCTCCCTCTATCTTGGAGGGAAGTCACTGGCAGATGACAAAAAATGGATGCCAAACTTGGAAGCTGTCTGGGGTGGTTTGCCAAAGACGTGTAATTGGCCGATGCCCACAGAAACCTGGCAGAAAACTATTGCCTGCATATCTGGCAAAGCTGGGCAAAGTTGGATCCCTGCCGTGCTGACCACTAAGACATGGATGACTTGTTGTTCGCCCCGGAAAACAGTGGCTGGCGCCTAAGGCATGGAGAGAAGAAGCTGGATGCAACCTCCAGACCGCCCTGAATACCAACGGGCACAGAGATTGGAGGATGCGCCCTGCAATCCAGATGTTATCGCATCCTCATCCCGCTCGTTTCTGATCAATCACCGAGTCTCGTCGGAATCTCGGGCGACATGTTCACGTACGTGAAATGCTGATCAACAGTCGGAGAGGCCAATCCATGGTCAGATTGCATACGCCACAAATTGGCATTCCCTGCATGAAGTGGTAGGTCAAACCGTCGTGACGGCCGCAGAGTTGATATTCCGCCAAGAGGTGAATGGCGCTCACCTGCTCCTCTGGGGAAAAAAGCACCAACGTCGGAGCACTGATGAGGTTTGGATGTGTCGGCAGCCTTTCTATAGTTCGTCATTGTGTGCCACGACCGTCTTTGGACATTGTGGCACCCAGCGAAAGCTAGTTTTCATATTCGCAATTGATGGGCGGAATGTGGCTCTCCGGAGGTCTCCCTGTGGAGGCGATACTAGATGATAAGTTGAGCACTCACTTGCGCGAAAATAAAGTCGTAACACGCCTGCAGGCCCAAACTATAAAGTAAGCACGGTCCAGTTTCAATGCGACGACGGGCGGGACGGACCGGGTGTGCGGGAAGAGAGGAGATGGTGCGAGGAGACTGTGTTGTCGTGTGAGGAGGGAAAGGAAGAGAGTGTTTTGTTTGGGGCTAGTGCATCTCATCATCCATTCTATTTTCAAGTCCCGAAGAGGCTTTACTTGATTGCCTTTGCTGGAGGGCTATGGTAGCGCCAGTTGAAAGTGGAGGAGCGGAGGGTAAACAATGGGCTCCTTGGCTAGGGGAGAGAATCGGCCAAATGGCAAGACGGTATCACGACTCCAGCTCGGCGTGGTCACCTCGAAAGAAGTGGACTTGTCACTTTGTGGAGGGATGGTACGAATGCAGAAGCGGGGGACTGGGGCCGTGCCAGAGGCTTTGGTGAGAACCATGGCGTCCGCTCTCGATGCCATTCTGGGTCCAGAGGAAAAGTTGGGGATCGTCCGTGCCAGGCCGGGATGCCTCTTTTCGCTTCTCCTCTCTTTGTTGCCGCCCAGATCCCATCCGATCGAACTCGGCAGTCGGAACATGACCCTGGGTCCAACTTCTGGGGGCTGGCTGGATGACAGGGATAACATATCCAAAGTCGGACGAGTTTAATCTCGAGAGACGGCAGGTTTTCAGGTGGTATGTAAGGGAGATGTGATAATGCAAGCTACCATTTTGTCCTGTTGGCTCAGTTGGTCGGAAAGAGACTGGCAGAGTCAAAGCGGTTGGTGTCAAGGAGTGATTGGCCGAGAATAGGGATCGCAAAAGCAACTCCGGATGATGTCTGAGACATGCTTGGGCGCGGCCCTGCTCTTGTATTTCCTTCCGAGTCTCTTTCCGCGACACTCAACCTCGGAGGCAGCCGCTTTTCGCTCAGGATTTTGGAAGGGAAAGGTTTAGCCAAAATTCTTGTTGACTGATCGCCCCGAAAAACTCGGTGTGCTGGAAGCGACATATGTCCCTCTGATTCGAAGAGGTCCCTGTTGGCGTGTTTCTTAGGTGGGTTAGCGTTGCGAAAGGGAGACTGTATCCATACCTCCAGTTCATGCTGGAAGGCACCGGGGTACCTTGTCCTGGCAATTAGCCTTCTAGAACTAGCCAAGCCTGTGTATCAGCCAGCCCTAAACCGGACTCTGGGAGTTTTTTAGGCAGGGAATACAGCGGTAATTCCATGTCAGAAGGCCTCAAAGGACGCACGTAATGGCAAGATGAATGCGAGAAATAAGCTGGGAATGCGGGGGTCCAGGGTCTGTGCAATACGTCCCGCTTCAAGCCCAAGAAACGGGTTTACACTCTGCTCCCTCCATCAAGTCGAGTCTGACTCAAGAGAGGAGCAATTATTTCCACGGGCCGATGACTAGTTCATGTCTCCGGCTTTCTGCCGTTCGAGTCTCGCCAGCCCCATCCAATAATAGAATAGGCGGGGCAAAGCTCGGACGGGCAAATTACCAGGCGTCGCACATCACACCCTCTCAAGAACTAGTGGCATGCATGATTTCTTTTTCTCAGCTGAGGCAGACTGAGACGTGCATGGATTTGGACGCTATCATTGACTTGTCCGCGTAATACCAGCGGCCGAACAGCCGAAACCCTGCATTCCAGTCCAACAAGTGTGTGGCTCACCCCAATTAAGGCCGGGATGATGGCCATTCACCGTTTGCAGTTTCAGCCTGTCTCCGCCACGCCTCGCACTAACCGCCATTCACTACTTGGGTTTCTGGGTGCAGCAAAAGAAGCAATTCCCAGTGCTTTGGTCGGTCAACCACATAACAAGGATCAATGAGCCACGTAGCACACATCCTGCTTTTCTCGGAAGAGCACATGTGACGAGCGCACAGTTCTTTTCTCAGGGATGTGATGAGATTGTCGCATTTCATTGGATGCTTATTGACAATGCCTGTTTCACTCATGTTGTCTCTTCTCTCAGCCACCGTGTTTCTGTAGCCCCCAAGAAATCGATGAGTCGCAAAACTTCACTCGGCGACCGAGGAGGCACTAGGGGAAATAAGAAGATAATCAGCAGAAATAACACAGATTCCGGCGCTTAAAAGAGGCAGTGCCTGTAGATCCCACATCCTAGGGTTGTGCAATCTTTCATATTACAGACTAGACGAACCCTGTGATTTTAGACCATGAAAATCATTAAAATCCAATCTTGTCACGCATCGTGGGATCGGATGCTTCAAGCGCGAACAGCATAACAAGCTTGATCGATCATTCTTCCTCCCCACCCACCCCCGTTTACACTACCCCTCCAAGCCAAGACGCGGCCTGGGAAATAGTCCATGTTCTAGCCCGATGGTTTGTCGTGGAAAAGTTTGCTGCATGAAAGCATGAAAAGTTGACAAGTGTGCTGTCACGGGCGCCATGTGGACACAGAGACGCTGCTCGGACCAACGCCAGCATTTTAGTGCAAAACGACAACCAAACCGCGAGACAGGGATCCCAACCTCTCGCAACAGCGTGCTATCACTCTATTGTATATTATCTATGATCGTGAGCACGACTGGTAACAGACCTCAGCCGCCAGACGCGGCAAGCGTCCTCACCCCCCGGCCTCTTCCTATACACAGTTCCCAAAACCCTCTCAAGTGGCCTTGCTCAATTTGCGGGACATTGACATTGTGGCCGACATCTTGACCGTATCCGAGGTGCAAGAGTCGTTCCCCGACCCACTCCCTTCAGCTAGGCGACAACTAGAGGACCTAATGCACACATATTTACATTGTCCAGCCAAAACCTGGCTGGTCTTCCGCATCCAGTCACTAAACATTGCTGATCAAGGCCCTAACGACTATTATTGGTGGGGCCAAGACTGGGCCGGGAGGTCATCTGCATAGGGCAGACTTCCAGCCCCGATTACGATGCGTACTGTAAATGGACAATTGGCAGTCCTCCGAGACGGTGAGACATGCGTCCAAGGAGCTACCGCATTCCAAACGTCCAAACGGTACTGAGTACAGGGCCTTTTGTTCGCAGATGATGTATCATTTTGGCAGCAAGTAGGCGACCAATGAGGACCTTGGAACATTTGCATTATGAAAAGGGGCTTGCGATGGTGCATACACTCTCGGACGTAAGGTCCACCATTAAGATGCCACCACGCAATCATGGATGGTCGCAAAACAAGTAAGGTGAGCGAGTGAGGGTAAACGCAGCTATGCCGTCCACCTGTCGTCTGAGACGTCTCGTGAATCTCGTGAATCACTGCGAGTCTATCCCCAGTTTGGCTCGCACTTCTACTCGCCGATTCGCTCTTCAATCCCAACAACACACGCATCCTGCATCCAGTAAAAAGGGAATTCTATGTTACATTACCCCTCATCTCTCGGCAAATACGAGCTGCGCTCTCTTAAATAGCAGTCTCAGCTCTGCTGCATGTTGCAGCTCGTCATCCCTCCTCTAATATCCACAAAAGATCAGCAATCCAGCCTTTGGCCTGCTAGCACAAAATAAGCAATACTCCTCTTTCGTCCCTTCATCAATAGCCGAAACACATGATCCTAAGGGCGATGGAGTCAACTAGCGTAGCTTTCGTGAGCTCCACCTCAACCCTGCACCGAGTCGGGGACGGCATGATCATGAAGTGTCCTGCCAATCTCAGCAAGGAGATGTGCACCGCCTATGAAAAGCAGGTAGAGGATATTGTTCGCAACTTCGACGTCGAGCGGAAGATCCTGGAGTTCCTAGGAGATCATCCCCGAACTGTCAAGTCAGTGTGCCCCAGCTTCGGTGATCGATATACCATCCCGTATCCAACACTCCTTCAGGTATCGTGGATGGCAGGAAGACAAGAAAGCCTTGCTCTTTGCCGAAGCGAGCCATAGCAGTCTCCAGCTATATTTCGATCATCACGGCGTCCCATCGCAGGACAATCAGCGGAAATGGTCCCGTCAAGTCATCAACTGCCTCGAATACATCCATCGTCGGGGCGTCATCCACTGCGATATTCGTCCCGAGAAATTCCTCGTCCATGCCACCTCCGAGACGTCACTGGATATTTGCCTCTGTGACTTTGGTGGATCGTCGTGTGAAGAACTTGGGTTAGATGGCCTAGCACTTCCGACTCCTGCCTTCCTCGATCCTGCCGCCTTGGACAAAAGCGAGGCATCAGTATCCACAGACATCTTCAGTCTCGGATTCGTTCTCTATTTCATCCAAACGGGGCACTGGCCCTTTAGAGGAGCTGGGTTTACATGGGACACTCGTGAAGAGGCAGATGAGTACGAGCAGAGAGTCGAGCGTCTTTACCGACGGGGCAAATTCCCCGACGTGGACCAACTTTTTGCTGGACGAGCCATGGTGGGATGTTGGACCAAGAGGTATATGAGTGCTGAAGAAGTCCTTTGCGATTGGGATTTTGAGGTCGATATGGAACGTTTTGAAATGTTGTGTCCCGCCGCAGATGGCCAAAATTAGGCAGATGCTAGCCCTTCACCACGCTTCCGATCGAAAGTCGCTCGAAAGGTTTCTCCACGTCGTCCTGCTTGTTCCCCTCATAGAAGATGTGCAATTGGCTATTCTGAATCCACCAATCTCCAGCTGACGTCGATGTATTCCTCTGTATTGATGATACAGCTCTTGTTCCTGTCGAGCCGTCGTAGTGGTGATCCCTAGGAGCAACGAAGGAAGTCAAAGCTCAGCTACTGACCCTATTCGCTAGGCGTGTTCCTCTCATCTATTGAGGATATAAACCATTATTGAACAGCTCCGGTGACTTACGCTTGCACTGCTATCGTTCGGCTCTCTATTCTTGCCAGTTGATCCAATATGTCCGATGTGCGTTGTCTTGTTGTGGAGCCGTATCAAGTTCGACGTCTCGCTGTAAATCCGTGCCTCAAATTCCGCTACCGGGAACAGGCATTATAGCGGCTGCCTCCTTCAACCGACGGGCCCCAGGATAGTACACTTATCGCGTTCCCAGCACGTCGCTTGAAGCATCTCATGCGCTCGTCGAATTGTACGATTGGAGTTGTTCCGCTAGAACTCAACGGTCGGCCATTCTAGCTGTTGCTTCATTTCATTCTGATTCCGCTGCGAGACATTTCCTAGGCGGAATGTAAGATTCATCTGTGCATAATCTTGGATATGGGCAATCGCCTAGACACTCTACGGTGGTACGGTTCACTCCAATGCCCATGTAGATACACATCTCTCCGGACGATGAATCACTCAAGTATTGTAGGAAATAAATAATCAGGGATACGTCAGTCTGAGAGAATCAATTAGCAGGCCCCTGTTCGGGCTCCAACTTCGGCTCCAGCTCCAGCGCTACCCACAGTCACACCTACAGCACGAACCGAAGCCCCAGATGCACCCCTCAGGGCACTCCTCAGGCTCCCGCGAAGCTCCGTCAGGAAGACTTACCCTATAGCCCACAGGTTGAGACATTTTCCCATAGCTTCAAATAACTAGTTATCCTTCTTGTATTGTTACTTTCATCACATGCAACTATTAAGCAAGTAGCCTAATTTGCACCTTTTGCCCTAACAAGTGCACTGTAAACTATCCAAAACTGGGCTCCGCGTAGCCCTCGGAGGCGGCGATGGCATCAGCAACCGATCTCCATTGTCGAAGAGGCGAATAGGCTTGCGCGCGAGCGCCAGTATAATGCCTTAAAAAGGTGAAGCCCGAAAAGGCGTCGAGTGGATGGACTTGTCATACAAGGGATGTGATTGTGACATGAAGCGGTCCAGCTTTTAGTGGAGTAAAAATTTGGTTTAATTGTCCCGTGGTGGAGCTGCGATTGGTTGGAAGCCTGAGAGACGGAGAGTTGACAGGTCATATATCCACGGAATGCTCTAGAAGAGAGAAGATAGCTCCCTAGAAGGTCTAGAACCAGGCCCGTGTGTCGTTCAGTGGCTTAAATAATGCAGTTATTAGCGTCTAGTACTTCGTATTATATCTCTCTCGGTGACGGCCATATCCGTTGGTTCATCCTCATTCAATTCCACAACCCCACCCCCCCGGGCGGGGTCGCAATGACTTTTCCGCGGACGGCTCATGCCAATTTTGATTGAAGAAGTAAAGTGACAACATTCGTGTGCGCGCGTGCGCTGAATAAAAAACGGCCTAGTCCAATTCGCAGAGGGATGAGATGCATGTCTCCCTTAGGCACAGAACTCGTGACAAAACATACGTACATACAGCCAGCCACTCCCTAGACGATGCACAGTGACCCACAAGCAGATAGACACGGTAAACTCGAGCTAGGCTGAGTTGGGCCACACGACGTGCTTGATCCGACGGCATATTCTTAACTCGATATGACAGCGAACCATTTGATTAAAAAGCAAAACAAAAAAAAGAAAAAGAAATACCAAGACAAAAGAGAGGAATACGATACGCCTACAGGCACGAGCCGACGCCATATCACATCATATGTCATGTCATACTTTCCACCTTGGCTTGACAGCCCGTTTCTTCTCTCTGATTGTCAGCGCGCAAGGTGACTGACTTTCAGCAATAACATCATCCATTACTATGATTTTGCTTCTTCTTCTCCCACAGTCTTTCATTCGCAATCCAAGACCAATCACATATTCCAATAAGTAACCACCAACCAATCAATTTATTTCCCAACCCTTGTGCATAACACGGCAAAAGCTCTCGCACAGCAGATCCCAAAACACGCCGATACTTTCATGAGGCCCCCTCCTCCACGAAAAGAAGAAACGAAAGGGCTAACTTAGTCCACGCCGCATCTCTTTCCCCACTGCTCGCGCCATCTCAGCCTCAGCTCCATGGTTTTTTTTTTTAGTCTCGCAACGAATGCACTCCGTTGGAAAAACAGGGATCCTTCTCGTTTTTGTCTTGCCCGGGATACCCTGGAGAGATCCACCATCCATCACCCCGCAACACAAGGTACAAGTAACAAGATCACCACAACTTGTTGGAAATGAGACAAAAAGAAACCAACAACAAAACACGCACTCAACATAAGAAATGGGGAAAATATTACGAGAAATCAAGATTCCAAATAGTCCAATACCCATCCATCCATCCATTGTTCCATCCAATTTGCCCCTTGAGGTGGGAGGGGTGTTACACGGTGTTCCCTAGATGAGACGTGCATCCGCCCATGACCACCCCAGATTCCCACCTCGATGAATATACCCATGTCAAAGACGCCCCATGTTTCGTTTTCCCCCAATCCCACCCGACCGGTTTATCCAAAAGGGAATATCCAAAACAAAATCGCCAAATAGATGGTGTTAAAGGTGAAATGGTGCTCCCAACGAGCCCGTAGGCAGCAAACAAAATGTCCGCCCTTCGAAAGGGAAATGGGGGAAGAGAGGTCAACGAAAATACCCAGGATACACATCTAGCAAATAAGGGGGAACAAATCAATAAAAGAAAAGAAAACAAAAAACAAGATACGCACCCGCCAGCTCCTCGTCTCTCACCAGGGCCTCTGAAGCCCGGTAGCTTGCGTCATGCGGTGTCCATCCCTCTAATGATAATAAGAGCCCAACAAACAAGATAAAACATCTGCTGTGATTTGACCTCCGCTCTCCAGAAGCGGACAACTGCAACAACAGAAGTTATTCACACACACCAAAAAAAAAAAACCATTAGTCCGGTCGACACCATGCTGGTTTGTCATCTTGGTTTTTGATTGGGGAGGGGGTTTAACACATGTATTTCAAACCCCCCTCCCCCCCAGATCCCGGTCGGTCAAAAAGACAAAGACTTAGACCTTCTCCCAGCTTATAGGCCATTTATGCCCATTCGTGTCCACACACCGGAACCTTGGTGTAGCTCCGAGCGAATCACGACGTGATCATGCCGAGTCCGTACCGCGGGTCGGGCTGACGAAGGACTCGGTCGATCTCGGCAGTGCTGAAAACGTGCTCGAAGATTTGTCGGTCAGTCGGGACGGAGCCATGGCTTCGAGATGACGACGAGAAAGAAGAGCTCGACGAAGAAGAAGAGCCTCGGGATTTCCCCTTGGACCCGTGCTCCTTCTTGGCGATTTCGTGAAGGATGTGACGGGTCGTGCTCTGGACAGAGTCCTCAAACACGAAGACCACGTAGGCAAACTGCCCCCGCAGGTCCGGGTCAAACAAGAAGACGTCGCGCCAGAGCTCCGCCAGCTCCTGGGGCGGGTTCCGGTAGCCGTTGCCCAGCCCAAAGTCGCCAATGACCACTCGGTCATAGCCATTGTACAGGCAGATGCGCAGCGCCCCGCGGAGCTTGTCCCGCGTCATCTCGCGCTCCTCCACAAACGAGTACTTCATGCCGCCGTCCTTGAGCTTCGGCCGGCGCGTGGGAGGCACCGAGACCACAGGGAGGTCGTACCAGCTCTTCAGCCGCTCGTACAGGCCGTGAGGGCCCCGGCAGACGATGACGAAATCGGATAGGATCCCGCCCTGCGAGGGGATCGGGTAGTTACTGGCTCCCGACGAGCTAGGCCACGGCGTGTTGAGCGTGGCCGAGAGGTTGCTCCGCCGGCAGAGCTTCTCCTCGTATCCCACACAGCCCGTCTCCCAGTCCCCACCAGCGCGCCTCTCGTTGGCTGCGCAGATGAAGGGGATCCGGATCAGGGGCTCGCCGATGGCCTTGCTGGTGTGCGAATCGGAGCTTGCGTAGCTCAGGGCCTTCATGACGGGGTCGCCCACCTCGATGCGGAAGCGCGGAGGATGCGTGCTGGGCTTCCGGCGCTGGATAGTGAGCTGGGTGATGGGCTGGCGGTAGAGGTGCGAGTAGGGAGGGAACATATTTCCGTAGCTTTTCTTGACCAGTGGGATGAAATTTTTCTTGGTGTCGGCTGCCACTTCTGAGGGCCTGACCCGGTTGGATCTAGAGGGGGCCATGGTTGAGAGCAGGACGGCAGCGGTGGTGTTCCGGAGTGCGGAGATATGTCGTCACCGAACCAGAGCCGCAATGAGTGGCTAACAGGCAAGCGGCAAGGCAAGTGTTGTAGCGAAATAGAAGAGGTGGTAGGACCAAAGTAGTTGTAGGTAGCAGTGATTCATGAAGTGGTGGAAGACAGTGTGTTATATGGGTGACGTCAAACAATAAGATCAAGCAAGGATGTAAGATAGAGGGTTCGATGAAAGAATGGGATTGAGGATGAGGGTGAGAAAAGAAGACAGCTGCACATGCTGAATGCCGAAAGCGGCGAGGCCCTTATATGCACCTTTGGGCAGTGAGTCTGCAAAAGAAACACCGTGGACAACTCTTGTCACCGGAACGCCATTCACACGCAGGGCCTCACTCACGCATTGACTCTCTGTACTGCTCGCGGCAACCCCCCAGTCAACTAGGTTGTGTAACCCAATATGTGATCTAAGCCACTTGTTCCTCAGCCCAGAGGCGAGGAAACAAGCCAAACAGGCCGTAAGGAGAGAAGCAAGCAAGTCGAACTTTTTAGGTACGGGAAACACCAGGTTGCTTAGTTTAGGTACGGTTACTTAGCAAGAATAGGTTCCCTGTTCGACCACACACAGGCACACGCATACATTAGAGGTACATACAGTATGTACGTCCACGCGCCATAGATGGACGGAGGACACAAGGCCTACTGAGACACGGCACACTTGGTCTAAAAGCGATGCGGTGCTGTTCGATGCAAGACAGAAAGCGGGACAAAATGGAGCCGGGGTGGGGAGACAATGGACCGGAGACGCGACCATGGCCCAGACGGGGTACAATACAACTGAGAATGGGAAGACTATCTAAGGGGGAGAAGAGAGAAGAGACTAGGAACAAGGGACCTTTGGGGGGAGCAAAGAGAAGGGAAACGCATGTCCGGGCCAAAAAAGAGACGGGGACACAGGGGACAAGCTCTAGCACCCAAGTTGACGGGACGGGGGCGGGCTACACTGAGCGTCAAACTCTGGGGAACCGTGGAGCTAAGGTGTGCGGCCTGCAAGCTCTCACGGTAACACAAAGCTAGGTAAGGTAAGGGGGGGGGAACCCGAGGACGCCGCCGCGCGCGAGATCTCGAGTGTTCCCAGTTTAGCAGAGGCCCTTTCTCGTGGTGGGACGGGCCCTTTATACAACAAGTGGGGAACAAGGGGCGGGCAGAGAACAATGATATAAACTCAACCAACAAAAAGGAAACGTACAGCAATAAGGCACACAAGGTAGCTCGGTATCTCGGAGCAGTCCGGTCCATAAACACTATTGGTCACCCATCAATCCCATCACACATGCCTAGTCCATGCAAACAACGCTCAGCCCACCCACATATCACATCAATGCATTAAGACGTTGAGTGGTCCTAGAGAAGTTTTCATTGGTTCTGCCACGTTTCTGGGTTAATGAAGGAAGCGCAGTCATGGTATATTTTACGCGGCCCATCGAAATATTGCATGCACCACTATACCTCTTAAGAATAGAATGAACGAAACCAGCGTCCGCCGCATGTTGAATGCCTTGGAACCATATGTCGGCCCATCTCCTAGAAGCTTATATCAGTCGAATGCGTTGTTTCTCCCAAGCCATGATAGGCAGGCGGTCCAATAGCCGCGTGACCATTCCCTTAATATCGATACTCCACATCGACTGGGTCGATCAGTTCTTCTCATGTTGGCCTTCTCTCATTTCACTGTACTCTTGGTACAATCGTCGTTGAAGATTAAAACGAAAGAAATAAAAAGAACAAGGAAATTCCGCGCAGTTGTCAATTGTCGTAGAGACAGAAGTGGTTGGATGTAGTGACGTAGAAGTGCAATCATTTGTTGCCAAGTCCAAACACACGCCCAATAAGCTCGCGGGTGAGGTTGGTGCTTAGTCGGTGTTGGAACGGCGCCATTTGAAGCTCAAAGAATTGTTCTTGCTCGATCTACGGCCGTCGCTGCTTCCACGTCTATGGATGCAGAGGCAGCCAAAGCGCCTGTACTTTCCCTCGTCATCGCGGTCAAAGTAAGCTCGCACGGGGGTATTAGGCCAAGGAAACTGAGTAGGCTCAAGAGGTCGAGGGAGCAGAGGAGGCAGGAAGTGGGGGAAGTTCAAGAGGCTCAGGTTTGGCTGACATTCGAAGATTGGGGGCCGACTTCTTGGTAAACACAGGACGAGGTTCCGAGCCAGGCATAAGAAGGTGAGTGGCGAACCGATTCGCCTTTGAGACAATATAGACTGGCCTTTGACGGGGTGAAGTCTTGGGGCTGGTCTCTGAAGTTGCTGTTGGTCGATTTTCAAGGGAGCTGATTTTAGTACCGGACTTAAGAGATGCTCCTGTCGGTCCACGCCCACGAGTGGTGAGCTTAAGGCGGGTCTCTTGAGATGTTGTAGTAGGTCGACGGGCAGGAGTAGCGGCCTTAGGGGAGGTCTCTGAGGATGCTTCAGGCCGAAGGTCCTTCGGCGAGGATGGCCGAGAGAGGATGGGAGTATTTTCATCCCAGTCGTACTCCACCGGGGGCAAGAAAAGAGTCGAACCTGGAGGGCTTCTAGGCGAAGACTGGGTAACCCCAACTTCAGTACGCATGACGACCTCATCGAAGGATGGGATGAAATTTCGTATGGGTAATGACTATGATTCGTATTGCCGTGCATACCTTGGGGCGGAGAATATTAGAATGTATTGGGAATTGGAACAAGAATTACCTCATTCGGAAGGTGCACGCACTGCCAAATAATGCCAATTAGGCTGAGGATCGTGGGAGCGGCGACACATTTGGGCAGTAAGCACAACAAACATCATGTCTTGGCGCTTAGTTACTGACAAGCAAATCAATCAGTATCAGTATAGGTTTTATCAATCAGTACTGCTTGTTGAGAAGTCTGCCTCAATTGCTCATGATGGGATAGCAAGTAAAAGACGCTAATGCTAGGCTGCTAATCGCCGCATGCCCCAGCGATCAAGCCGAAGACCCACAGGTCGCAACCGGTTCATCCTTGCACAAACACAGCGTAAGCACTACCATAGTATCTGGGGGACGCCATAACCCAGGCGCGTGTCCGGCCGCAGAATGCTTTTTGGGACTACGCTCAGCGTATCCAGGAAGTCCTACAAACACATCCGGCCGGATCTTGGCAACCAGGAACGCGCAATGTCTCAGCCAATTAAGCGAGTTCAGCTCAGGGTTTAGGTTTCGCGCCAACAAACGGCGATGCCTTTAATTAGGTGGCATGCGTCTAAACACGAGCCAAACCTCAGCTATTGAACTCTAGTTCTGTCGCATTGCAGATATCACGCGTTGGATTTGTGGGTTGTCATGACCGGGCTGCACCGGTGAGACAATATTGGCGGGTGTGATCACCGGGAGCTCTTGTCCTGGCATCAACATCCATGTCCCCTCACGAATCTTCCTAAGTAGATATTAGCGCTGACATGGAGACATCGCAGTGGCCCATGGCCATCGCTCAGTACATTGGTAAACTCGGGTTCTCTCAACGACAGCATACCCAATAGCAACAAGGGAAAGCTCGATCCCAAACGAGGTCTCGTATTCCCACACTAAGGGGAGCATTTCAAAAGTTTTGGCCCAAGAAAAAGCAACGATATAAGACAACCAATCAATCCAAGGATAAGAACATAAGTACATCTCTTCTCTCACAAGCCCTGGAAGCCAGAGATTATCGCACGCCTTCAATCACTAGCCTTTGGCCTCTAGTACCTGAGCCCCCTGAAGCTATAGGGGCTGTAGCGAATACCTCGAGGATGTTGGCTTGCCTTCTATGTACCTCAGGGTACCGACAAGAGAGAGGCCCAAGACACGACGCAGGATGGCGTCGTGGCGCTCGACGATAACTCTAAAAGTGCCCCTGAATATCGGAAAGCTCCGCACGGCTGTCGGCGGGTGTGTGCCATCGACTGTCCCTGGATGATATTGACTTCTGCGCTTCTGTCAAATTTGCAAGGCTTCCCCGTGACAGGAAGAAAGAAACAATTGAAAGCCAGAAATAAAGAGGAACCGGTTCCATTTCACGGTTCCCAACGTCTTTTCTTTCATTCTTTCTTTCCCCTCCCCATTTCTCATCTTCTACGGAAACCGGTCCTGCACCAGCCCCCTGAGAGTTTCCCGATCGTCCGAATCATCAACTCTGCTCGGAAATTTCAACGGCTTCGAAAATGGACCCCATGCTCTTCATCGCCGTCAATTGCTGGACATCCATCCTTCATGCATTGTTGATGTCTGTCAAGGCCACCCCAAAATACCATCCAGATCGGGCTGCATGGTTGAACAACCTTGGGGTTCGACTTGGCGATAGATACTCACGCACTGGAGCGATGGCGGACCTCGAAGAGGCTATTCGTGTGGCCCGGGAGGCCGTTAAGGCCACCCCAGAAGATCACCCAGACCGGGCTGGACGGTTGAACAACCTTGGAGGTCGACTCAGCGACAGATACTCACGCACTAGAGCGATAGCAGACCTTGAGGGGGCTAAGCAGTGCTTTAACGTCGCTTTGAATCACCGGGAGTCTCCCATCAATATCCGCATTACCGCCGGCCGTAGATTTCTATCATCCTCGGACATTCTTCAAGATAATCATCAAGCATTCGTCGTTGCAAAAAAAACTATCGAATTGGTTCCTTTGTCTGCTCCACCTTCGGTACAAAACACGGATAAACAGCATCTTCTCTCGCAAGCCGCCGGATTCGCCTCGGATGCGGCAGCGGTCGCGTTACATGTTGGCAAAGGGCCAGTACCTGCAATCGAACTACTCGAGACTGGCCGTGGTGTTCTTGCAAGTTCTCTTCAAGATCTGCGTACCGACCTTTCCACCCTACAGAAACAATATCCGGAGCTGTCGCGCTCGTTTGTCGAACTTCGAGACCAGCTGGACGCGCCAACTTCACAGGGTACCCTTGTCACGGCCGGAAGCACTCCTATCACCCGTCAGGCCGAAGCTGATCGGCGCTACGAGGCTGGCACATAGATGCCGCTCCTCCTCAAGGAAATCCACAGCCAGTCTGGGTTTGAGCGATTCCTTCTCTCTGCATCAGAAGCCGAGATGCGAGAAGCGGCAGTGCAAGGTCCGATCGTCATCCTCAACGTGAGCTCGCACCGGTGCGATGCTTTGATCGTCGAGAAATCTGCTATCCGAGTACTGGAGTTGCCTTGTCTCTCTCGACAAGATATTCACGATCGAGCCCGAGACGTTCAATCTCTTGAGACGCTTGGCTGGCTCTGGGATGCTGTTGTTAGCCCCGTGCTTGATGCTTTAGGCTTTAATAAGCCTCCATCTGGCGATTCTTGGCCACACGTATGGTGGATTCCAACAGGGCCGCTCGTCAGATTTCCTCTCCACGCAGCGGGACACCATTTGGAGCGCAGCTCTAACACATCCCTCGATAGGGTCGTCTCGTCCTATAGCCCGTCCATTAAGACAATCATACATAGCCGTCAACAGTGTGGTCAAGAAACGGCGGCCGAGTTATCAAAAAATGTCGTCCTCATCGCTATGCAAGACACTCCAGAACAGAAGCGACTTCAATACACAAGAAAAGAGACAAGCGCGGTGCAAGCTGTTTGTGAGTCGATGGAACTACTGTACGTCCAACCTCAACCCTACAACAAAGAGGTCTTATCAGCCTTGGAAACCTGCAGGGTATTCCATTTTGCTGGGCATGGTGATGCAAATGAGGAAAACCCGCTGCAGAGTCTCTTGCTTCTTAAGGATTGGAAGCAGGATCCCCTAACGGTAGGATGTCTGTTAGGGACCAACCTGAGTTCCAAATCGCCATTTCTTGCCTACCTCTCAGCCTGCGGAACCGGCCAGATTCGGCACGAGAGATCAATTGACGAAAGCATCCACCTGACAGGTGCCTTCCAACTAGCAGGGTTCCGACATGTAGTAGGCACGCTTTAGGAGGTCGACGACGAGTTATGTGTACGCATGGCGAGATTGACGTACGAGTTTCTACGAGACAGTGGAATCAGCGACGAGTCCGTAAGCTGCGGGCTCCACCGTGCCACCAGGCAGCTTCGAGACGACTGGGTTCATCAGGAACGGGATGGCCTGGAGGCTATCCGAGACTCTAGATCGGCGAGGGATGTTGTGATATGCGAAAGCGCAGGGCCGAACAGGCCGCTCTGGGTTCCGTATGTTCACTACGGGGTTTGACATCTTGGCGCGGTGCTAGGAGATGTCCTATGAAGCTGTTTTTATTTTTCCTTCGCGAACCTTACCCCCTCTTTGTCCATAAGGTCTGTCGTTTCGAGGGCAATTCCTTGCGCAGCCGCCTTGCTTCGTATCCTATCTGTTCTCCAGGAGGCAACTGGGACAGGTCTTCAAGGCCGCAATCAGGGCTCATGGTCTTATATAATTTTAGTACGTAGGTTGATACCTAAATAATCTTTCTATGAATTGAACGTACAAGCACTTGACGCTTCAATTAACCGACTTGCAAAGCCGGTAAGCTGAGGTTGGTAACCAGGCATGCTGGTGGGCTGTAGATTGCTGTGGCTCAAAAAGAGTGGCGCGGGGATCGTGGCCCTGTCTGGATTTCAATTTCCTCGTTCATGGCAGCATCGCTGTCCGCTTCGTTGCCATAGAGGTCAGTCAGTTTGCATGGCGAATTTAATCGCCGCCCGCACCGCCTGTAGGTTAGGTGTCCATTTTGGTCCATCCAATGCTGCCTTTCCGCCCAGAAAGAACGAGAGGTTTCCCATCATTGTTTGTCCGACTTGTCCATGCGTTCTCGCTGCGCGTCCCATTTCGTGCACCGGAATAGAAATGTTCCATCGTTTCTGCTGCTTGTCCACAGGTGCTGTTGAGACCGTATGACTAAGGTGGTCCGATCTGCTGGTGGCTGGGATGTGGATACTATGTAGTGAGCTGTGCTCCTCATACACATACTGAACTTAGACCTTTAACATGTTACCAATCGTTTTTGCTTTATCAGGTTATGAGCCCGGAAGGCATACTAACCTCGCAAATAAGAAAGCTGAGTGTTTTCCTCCCTTTATTATAACTATGATGAAGTCGAAAGACTTCCTTCTACTGCGCACTAACTCAGCCTATCCAATTTCAACCGATGGCCAGCAATCTTACTCTCTACGGCAACGTCGGCTAAGACCACCTAAGCTATTAAGACACATTAACGAGCCTCCCGTAACGAAGCTGAAAACTCCCAGCCTCTCAAAGGAGAAGTTTTCTCAAAATACCAATCTTCTGCCAGCCTCCTCAGCCTCCTCCCTCACTACAAAAGCTTACAAACCAACTAACAGGAAATGTCTACAAATAACTACAACTCGAGGCCTCGCCTCTTCAGAAACCATCATCCTTCACGAAGAGAATTTTCCCAACCTCACTGCTGATCTGGACGAATGCTCTGGGGAAGGAGCCTTTGACCCCTCTTGTGCTGAGACGGTTCTCTGACCCGCAGCCCGGAGCTCCGACTGGCCGGTTTCATCTTGACACCTCTTGTCAAGACATGGACGTCCAACCTTCATCCTTACGTCTACTAACTCCAACAACAGAAGGGCTATCAGATCCCAGTCCCTCGGAAGACGAACTCGACAGAAATGACGCAGCAAGGTCTCTTACTTGTGACATTGCCGAACTAAAGACGGAAACCTCTCCTCGAATCGAATCTATACCCTACCAAAGACCCGCAATCAAGGAATCCGTGCTTCGCCATGTCAACTACTAAGGACTCGCTCGCTCCCCTCAACGGTCTAGGCAAAATCCCAAAACTGGAAGAAACCAGTCAGTGGATAGCCTGGAAGAGGGAAATGATGGACCTTTTGGACATGTGCGGATTCGGAGACCTTCTGACCAGGAATGCACAACCTCCGACCCAAGGAAGCGATCTCGAAACTCGAATCGAAGCCTGGAGGAGTCGTTAGGACCGAGCCTGCAGCGCCATTCGAAATCGACTTGGATACAACGCTCGAGACTTCGTTCGAGGAATCCCTACAGCCCTCGAAATGATTAACCTGCTTGAATCCCGTTACCGACCTGCTGGAAGTGCGATTTTCCAAGAGCTAGATCGAAAATACCAGCAACTTAACCTAGACTCTTGTGACTCGGTTATGCAGTTTGCAGAAAAACTCCGGCAAGCAAGAGCCGAGCTTCTTGAGATGGATCGAACCTGCCAGATCGGCGAACCCCAATTCCTTAATAAGTTCCTGTGTGGACTTGGCCCAAGCTATGAAGTATTCCTTACTGCCTTTACCCAAAACCACAACATCCTTCCTGTTCGAGATCCAGCCAATTCAGACATTATCACAAAACCCGCTGTCACCTTTGAAACTGCCATCTTCGCTGCGGAACAAGAAGAACAACGACAGAAGGGAGTTACCGTCAGACTTGCCCAAGTCGCCGCCATGATAGCTCAGGAGTCCTCAGGATGCGGGCACTGTGGAAGGAAGGGACATGACAAACCAAGTTGCTGGAAACTTCATCCAGAGCTTACGAAGGAACATGGGAAAAAGTTCCTTGAGAGACGACAAAGAAAGGTGCAGAGACGGGAGAAAGAAGGAGAAAAGGAGGCCAACAAGGACTCCGAACTAAATTCCACCGCTCTAGCATACCTTCAGCCTCAATAAGCACGGCTGGCTCTCTGGCAGAACGACTTCCAAAGTCACCTTGGACTTATAGGAATGACTCTTGGACTCTCAGGATCACAGATCTCATCTCAAGCTCGCGCCCTCGAACGGATCCATGTCCTGGACAGCGGTGCCTCCTCGCACATCTTCTGTCGATCAAAGAGCTTTGCAACCCTTGACAAATATCAGGGACTCCCGATCAATGGCATTGCAGATACAATAGTCATGCTGGAAGGAAGAGGCACCTACTCTCTTCGCGTGCAAGGACCAAATGGACCCCAAGATGTCATGCTCGACAATGCTTTATATGTTCCAGGAGGACATTCCAACCTGCTCTCTGTCTCTGCGCTAGAAAAGAAGGGAGCAGAAGTCCTCATTTGGAATGGAAAAGCAATCGTCACTAATAAGGGGAAAACCGTCCTTACTGCAATAAGGATCTGTGGAGTCTACGTGGTTGACGAGGCGGAAGAAGATCACATCCAAGCAACTCTGGCCTCTTTTTCAGTGGGAGATTCTCGACTACAACTTTGGCACGAACGACTTGCACATTTGGGAGAGCGAAATATCAAGAAATTGATCAAGATGTCCACAGGCATCCGACCAGACGAACCACCCTCGGACCCATGTGAAGCCTGTGTGAAAGGCAAACTTAAAGAATGCCCCCATATTTGGCCTATCAAGAAAGGAACCTATCCCCTAGAGTGTATTCACGCTGACATTGCGGGGCCTTTTCAAGAAGTGGGAGCTGATGGAAGCCGCTACTGGGCCTGCTTTATTGATGACTTTACTCAAATGTCTTGGGTATATCCAATCAAGGAGAAATCTGAGTTTGAAGAATGCTTTCAGCACCTGATCAAACAACATGAAAGGCCAGAAAGGCGTTGTCATTTTCTATATCTTGATCGAGGAGGAGAGAATCGGAGTCAAGTCCTAGTCTCACTCTGCCATGACAAAGGGATCAAACTCTCGTATATAGCAACAGAACAACATCAACAAAACGGCCTTGCTGAGGTTCTTACCGAATTATGCTCGAGAAACTCACGCCAACGCTGCTCCCATCTTTAAAACGAAAGAAGACGCAGTTAAAAGGAATCCCCTGCAAACTCCTCGGTTACCAAGGTAGCACGAATTACATTTTGCTCGATAGAAAGGACAGAGTATTTGTCTCAAACAACGTTATCTTTTCTGAGGATGTCAAACATAAGAAAAGGCCGACGGTGGACAATCCTACGCGTGTAGAGAGCGATCAAAGACCCTTGCAGCGGCGACGACTAGACTCAAACGACCCGGATCCCGAGTGGCCAGCTACCCTAGATCCTGCTCCTCTGCTAACCGCAATTTAAGAGACAAATGAGACTAGAGATAGCACCCGCGGCGAAGAAACACCACACGAGTCACCAGAGGGAGACCCAGAACGAGATTTTGATCAGGCATTAGTAAGGTCGACCATTCATGTTGCCGAAGATGATCACCAAGCTCCAAATGAAGCTACTGAACGACATATTGAATTACGTCTGCCAGAACGATCGACAAGAGGGCAACTGCCATCTCGGTATACTCTAGCAAGTATGAACTTTGCCTTCCTCGGAGCAGTTGGACGACAACTCTGCTTGATTGTACGCGACCTTGACCAATCGGAGCCGAGGACCTTTAAAGAAGCTGTGAAAGGATCCCATGGGAAACTTTGGTGGTCTGGCCTTGAGGATGAACATGGGTCTCTAATAGAAAATGGTGTCTGGACTCTTATTGAACTACCACCAGGACGAAAGGCCCTTTGAGGAAAATGGGTCTTTAAACTCAAACGAGGAGAAAGTGGAGAATCCCTACGATACAAGGCCAGATTTGTCGTAAGAGGATTCGAACAAAAAGAAGGGATCGACTTTAATGAGACCTTTGCCTCAGTTGTCAAACCAATGAGTTACAAGATGATCTTCGCTATAGCGGCCGCTCCCGATCTGGAACTCGAACAGATGGGTGTAAAAACTGCTTTTTGAATGGCTACGTTGCAGAAGAAATCTATGTCGAACAACCTGAAGGCTTTGACGATGGAAGTGGGAGAGTCTGCAAGCTCATAAAAGCGCTGTATGGGCTTAAATAGGCACCACGGGTCTGGTATGGAACTCTCTAACTTCCTCAAGGAACTAGGCTTCAAGCCGTTGATCTCAGACATGGGAGTCTTTGTCAATGGACACATGTTCATCGCTGTCTATGTGGACGACCTGCTTATTGCTGGGCCCTCAATGGAGGAGATCACTACGATTAAAAGGGCTTTATGCAAGAAGTTCAAGATGACAGACCTTGGTTCATGCAAATACTACCTCGGAATGTCCCTTAGGAGGGACAGAGCAAACAGATCCATCTCTCTATCTCAGACAGCATACTTGGATAAGATCCTACGAGACTTTGGAATGGATCAGTCCGCCCCAAATGCCACACCAGTCGCTACAAGCAAGTTCGGAGAAACAGATCCCGAATACAAAGCAACCGATCAGCTCAAACAATGGTATGCGAAGGCAATTGGATCACTTATGTATCTCATGCTTGGAATGAGACCAGACATCGCTTTCGCTGTTTCACTCTGCAGCAGATTCCTTAGAAATCCTTCTCTAGAACATCAAACGGCAGTCAAACGAATCTTTCGATATCTTAAGGGATCAAAGAACCTGGAACTTGTATACCGAGGGCAACTTCAGTCACTACTTGGGTACACATATTCACGGGGGTTGGAGGCCGAGCTTGCTTGTGTCCATTGTGAGTCTCATGGGGACCTTTTCTGCTGCAGGCCATTCGCCAGGCTCGCCGAGCGGATCGATGCGCAAAATGATGGCACCCTTTTCGGCGTCTGCGGTAAGACTCTCTTCGTCGCTGGTCACGGGCGAGACCGCAGGGAAGCCAGCGTCCGCTAGGGGTCGACGAATGGTTGCCGTATCCGAAGCGGATCCGTAGAGCACCTTGATACCCTGGCCCGGGAGGACCGAAATCTTGCCCTTCTTGGGATGGATCTCGACGCTGATTGCGTAGTTGGCAATCTCGATCAGAGGCGATCTGTGAGGAATCTTCACATCCGTGGGACGGGCGAGGTAGATCAGGCCTTCATTGTCCCAGGCTGTGGGGACGATCGGGGCCGAACTAGCAGCCTCGCTCACAAGAGCCGTCTAGTTCAAGTGCAGAGTTGTGACCGGCTTAGGTTCTTCGTAGTATCGGGCGACATTGTACCCGATGGAGGCGACATCAAGCTTCCCAGCTCCGCCAAAGTTGCTAATGCTAATAGAACACATTGAGGGTGAGGGCGGGGGTTGACTGACCCAATGGCAATACGAGCCGAGGACTCTGTGGCAATCCTCCATTTAGCAAACAAGCCCTTCTCAATATCAATGGCCTTGTCATACATAATACCCTACGAGAATATGTTAATAATTATATGTCACTCTCTTGAAAGTATTGGTTTCTTACCTTGTTTGGGAGGGACCAGGTTGCGGCTGAGAAGATTCTGGTGAGTACCGTAACTGCCTCGGGTGTCGAATTACTAACCGGGATAGAGTTACCATCAGCGTCTCGATCCAGGGAACCAAAGAGGGCGATAAGGAACTCATCATCTCCATCGCCTACCTTGAAGTCAGCGACACTCAAACCATTAGTACAGGCAACGTGGGGTGCTTGCCATCAAAATCACCGCACAGAAGGTAGTGACCTAGTCCATCTCCAGTCTTCTAACGTTGGTTCGGAGTCCCGTAAACGTCCAGAACGTGTCGCTTCCATTTGGTATCCTTCATTCCACGGCTGGTCTTGGTGTAGACACAAGCAGAAATACCATGGAACGGGTCAAGAGTTGCGATATAGGCAAATGGGTCATCACCCAGCTTGCCTACATCAGCGCAACCGGTACCCCAATGGTCTCCGCTACCTGGCGACTCTGTGGTGGGAGATTGTCTGGGTTCTTTGGGCTCTCCGACGCCGATGAGTTCACGCTTCCAGACGCCATCCTCATGGTACAACCAGGTGGTGCCTTCTCTAGACGAGATAATCATGGAATCGAGGTCATCCTCACCATTGAGTCTATTGTTCAGTCGTCAGAAAACCACAATGTTTTGCCCAGAATCAAATCCATGAAGCTTACTTTTTTGGGGTGATTTCGTGGATGACAGTAAAGTTTTCGTCATCAATAATATCACGCTGCCATTCGATACTATAAAGCGTTTAAAGAAGTTCAAGGAGATTGAGACTGGCTCCACTTACGCCTCGAGGACATTCTCCGGAGCCTGGAAGCGGATGATGGGAATAGGCGTAGTCTAACAAGGTTTATCAGCTCCTGAAAGTGGCTATTGGGAGACATCAGAATGATTTACCTTGTCATGAGCACCATAGACCACTGATGCGGCGACGATCTCAAGAAAGGACCTGTGCTTGTTAATGTTGCTGGCCATATATATCGTGTAGTGTAATTTCTCACTTCTGGGTAAAATGTCCAGCCTTCATTCGGTGCATAGCTGGCCACCGGCCGATCTTCCGCTGCTTCCATGGACCGGACCCAAGCTTATCCGGACCAGGGTTTTCGAGCCAGGAGATCCATCCGCCCTTCATATCGCACTCAAGCATGAACGGACCGTAGTCATGGCAAACGACCAAGTCCATCAACCCATTATTGGTGATGTTGACGGCCAGAACCGCAACGGGAGAGTTGAACTCTCCAATCACGTGTTTGGTCCAAGCTAGGCAGGCTATTAGTATGGAGAATATGCGAATGGCGAAGGAAGGGGTACTTACACTTGGTGAGCGCCGCCGCACCTCCAGCTTGGCCAGATGCTTCATTCTCGGCTATGGGGTTGTCCAAAAATTCGACAACACCCGAGACGAGGCCAGAGCTACCCTCTTATCGGCACACTTTCTCTGTATTAGTGATGGCATCACATACGTGATAATACCAGGAACTCGATCCTTGTCACTGAAATGGAAAGTATCAACCCAATAACCATCCTCACGTTTGGCCTCAACGACAGCGTTGCCAAAGGATGGAATAGCCACAGCAGCAGGCTGGCCAGAGTGGTCGGAGTTCTCATTCATCAACATGATTGCAGGCACTATTCGCGGAGGTCAAAGAAGCGTAAGAAGTGTGGTAATTGCAATAGTTGCTGATATCTGCTTAAGTTGACTTGAGGTATGGGTACGACATCATTTTATATGTATTCGACACAGTCTTGACTATTATTCCCTCGAGGAGCAAACATTGCCTTCTCGGAAGCGATAGGGGTGAACGGGGAATGGAGAATGAGTGTATACTACTGCTTCCGTCTTTGAGACTTTACCCTCAAGTTCCGCGAGACATTAACTAGGCTCCGACTCCCCGAGTCGTACGATGCAAATGGATGAGAAATGTGCTAGAACCCTAAAGCAACACGGCAGTACAGTCTTTGGTCACACTAGGCCCAGAATACCGTCATAACTACGAGGTTGAGCCTTCAAGAAAACTCTCCAGGAATGCGATTCCTGAGTCTATTTTTTTTCCCCTTCCGGTGTTTTAAAAGCCCTCGCCTTTGCTGAAAGACTCCTCAGTCCTGTTAAGATTAATGGCTTACACCTAGCTCCCGAGTGATTCGGCAGAAACAATGAGGAAATATGTATAGTTTCAGGCGTTCGTATATTCGCAGCCAAAGCACATTCCGATAAGCCGCATTCACGCGTCTCACTGGCGACAAATGCTCGGCTTGTAAAATGTGGCTGAGACCGCGGGTTAAAGTGGCTAACAAAAGAGGAGCTGAAAGAAAACTGTACTTGATTCAAGGCTTGTTCTATGGACTATGCGGAGATTGATGGCTTATTGACTAGACACAAACTTAGAAATTTGATTGAAATACATTCGTCATCAGAATGGAGCTCTCTTGGAGTTTATTCCTGCAAAGACTATGATCAACACAAATGGTTCCCATAGAGGAGAGGTTTTCATGTCTGATCTCTACAGCTCGGTGTTATGTATCTCCACCCACTTGATGAGATTCATTTGACTTTGAAGCTCAGCTACATCTGGACTGTAATGCCATGTGATTTTCTAGATGGCCATTTCCGATCAACCGAGAGATTTCAATTCCATTACATTCAGGTGATTGTATAGCTCTTTCGCAAACATATAATATCCTGGTCTAGTCACGACTGATAGTCTTCCTTTCCTTCTCATCATCTATCAATCATCCAACCTTAAGTAATAATTATCTAATCACAACAACGACTTCATTCGAACATGTCTGACTTCCAAGCGACTAAGCTCAGAGACCCCCTTCATCTTCGTCAAAGCTGACAACTTCTTTGGAGACATTGACGGGTCCCCGAACAACCTCAAGCGCCCGCCGACGATTGCCTACCGTGACACGGACCAGCCTTTGGATGATGGCAGCAAGAACCCGGCTTGCAGCCACGGTCGGGTCTTCCGTTTAAACGATGACTCATTGCTGATCCAGTTCATGCGTCCTAGGGTATGGAGAATTCGTTTCGACCCTAACAATCGGAAGCCGTCCAAGTTCACCGATTTCAACAGGTAAGTCTCTATCACACTATTTCTTCGTGATCCGCACAAGATGCACTATGACGCTTACCACTCATCAGTCGAACGATCATCCAAGATACTCTCTCCCAACTGATCACCACCGTCGACGTCGTCGACCCCAACACCGAGAAGCGAAAGGTGGAAGTCCAACTCTGGATTCAGCGAGACCCGTTCCAAATCATTGGTGTTCCGAGAACCAGATTCGAGCGGAGAAGCTGCCGGAGATTCAGAATTTTGAATCCGATGCCATCAAGCAGCGGGGACTTCCTCAAGAAGCACACGGACATGAACTACTTCAGTATATCAAATAATCGTCATGTCACAGAATGCCACTAATATTTCTGTTTACCAGATTTTGACAATATGAGGTATCAGAACGTCTGCGGTCATGGTTCTCTCAATGACCGTGAGCCTCTCTACCATTCCGAGCCGTTTTGGGTTGAGGTCGATTCTCATCCTGGATACAGATCCCAGGTTGGAATCTTTATCGGCAACTACTCCCACATCTGCGTTGACGTTGGTGTGAAGGACGCTATTTCCATTCGTGTTGCAACAGGTTCAATAGTTTCCACTGCGTTGTCGTCGCTGGAGATACCATGGAGGACCTCGTCAAGCAATACACCTCCATTGTCGGCAAGCCCAAGCTCAAGCCTCGCTACGTGCTGGGTTATCATTAAGGCTGCTACGGGTACGAGAACCAAGAGTATGTCATTGAGGCTATTGACGAGTATCGCAAGGTCAACGTTCCCATGATTGCATGCACATCGACGTGGATGAGTCCCTCTCCTGGACGGTTGTAGGCAAGCTTTAGAAGGGGCTTAAGTAGCTTGCTGGATGCCGGCAGACCAAAACTATCCTTACTCAAGCCTTTTAAAAGGATGTCTCCTTCAACAAGCTTGCTGGAGCTTCAAATATTCCAAAAGAGGGGTGATTTTAGAGACAAAGATGGGACTTTTGGACCTTGACTAAGGTATATATTTATAGCATTCCGTGTAGGAAACATAAACGACATAGCTAAGTAACCATCCGCCCTTCTCTATCCAAGGGTTGATCTAGACTCCCCAATCTCGCTGGCACTATCATTCCCATCCCCACCCTCATCACCACTATCCCCATCCCCAATTTCCTCCTCGAAAGCGCCTGGCACAGCCGCTACAACATGATCCAGCGCTATAGTCGCAACGGCCTCGAACCCCGCTGTCTTAGGCGGACGGCATTTCCCATCGGTGTTTAGACACGGGGATTCGGAGAAAGACACCAGCTAAGGCTCGGCTAGGCGCATATCATTCAGCAATGGTCGCGGTGCACAGCGGCCCATCTGCCACGAACAGCATTATCTCCATCCCAACTATCCCACTAGGTCATCTAGTGAAATGCAAAGATTAGTCAGAATCGCTTTTAGAATTAAAAGACGTCTTTCATATACGATACTGGCTTTTTCTTTAGAAAAATATTGCTTTTGCAAGGTTCAAGTCCTTTATAAGAAAATGAGATTTACTTACCTCCCATGTACATCGATGTATTCTTCATTACGTTCGCTGATGAGGCGATCTCGCACCGGTGACCGGCTTGCTGCGGCTATGCAAAGCAATCATGTTGTTCACCTTCACTTTATCTAGTTACAGTTGGTGTGCACTAGTCAGACCCATGACCTATTACGCAGCGATAGTTCAATCCACAAGCCACGTTTGGAGATCGTGCAAAGCGGAATACTAACTCGGAAGATCTCGAGATACGAGATGCTGTAGATACCGATATTGTGACTCATGGGGCGACCAAGACTAACTGGGGTACCCGCAGCATCGTGACTGTCAAGCGGCAATATGGTGTTCCTGAAGACGGAGACCAGCTAAAATAGGAGCAGAACCTATTCTTCCCAGAAGGTTAAGTTTTAAAAATTAAGAACCATATTATGAATTCAATAAAAATGTTCAATATTTACATAAAGCCCTCATCATTGATGAAAAGACAACATTCCGATTGATTTAGTGCGCTGGGTGACATTCCTGGATATGTTTCTCTCTCCAAACTAGTTGGATATATCGCTTTGGACAATGAGGGCAAGGATAGACACGTCGGGGATCCGGTGCCAAGGGATTTCCTGGGTGGGCTTGGCGTGATTGTAGTGGTGATGCCGAGTTCGCTAAAGGCAGGTTTGAGATTTCATCTGGTAATAAACGTGGCGATATATTAGGAGCCTGGTGACCAACGGAATGCGATTGTGGACTTGATCTCGCCGATATGCTCAGTATTGAGATGGGGGGGAGTTTGACTGGTCGATGACTGGGACTCAAGATAGGTTCTTGGCAGCCAACTGAGGGTGTATTGTCGGTTAACTGAGAATGGGGAAACGGCTGTGGGGTAGTATGATTGGGTGGCATAGGGCTGAAAGGCGGTTGTTGATACGTGGCTGGTACTGTGGCAATGCCCAAGTTGAGATCCCGCAGAACTGGGAGGACGAGGCTTGGTGGGCGAGGGGAAGAGAAGTTGGATCCTTGTTGTGATCCTGCTGAAATACCGTGTTCATCGTTCGACACTACATGTGACGAATGGGGTTGTTCTTTGTGAAAAAATGTCGGACCCTCGGCACTATGCTGATGTTTCGACAAGTCGAGGTGCTGATCATCATTTTTAGGTCGCTGCACAACCTGCGATGCATTTGGAAGTGACTCTCTGTCATTCCCTTGGTGACAAGGGCCTGGTGCACTAGGGACTTGGCTTGGATGGATTGGCCTTTCCACTAGTGGCGAAAAGCAACTCTGTCGGTTTTCCGCCATACGGGATCCAGCATCTTCGTCCACAACCGGAGGGCCGTCTTGGTCGAACCGCTCATTCAGCCTGAGACTATAAATTGCCGTTTGGAGCAAGCGTTCATTCCTCAGCGAGTTGAAACGTTCACCCTTGTGGTTTGGGGCTGGAGCTGTGACTGGTTGTACAGATGAAGACATCGAAGATGAGATGACGGGTTCAGGCGGGTCGCCAGCTGGAGGCACTGCAGTCGCTGCCGAAGCTGGATTGTTGGAGGAATCGCTGATTATGGCCACAACGTTGGGGCTCTGATTTTCATGGTGAGTCTTCGGATCGGCACTAGGGTTGTGATGAAAATCGACTCTGCTCGATGATAAGCCCGCCACGCTGGTGGTCCGGCCTTCCTCGGATGACATTGGCGCCTCCTGGTCATCTGATTGACAATTATTTTGGCTGAGGTCGGGCTGGGGGCTTGATTGTTCATCCTGGCTTTGTTCTGCTGGTAAAGCCCCTGTGGTAACGACCGTAGAATCCAGCGTGTCGATGTCTGCCGGGTCCAGCCTCAATTCCGTTTGCTCCATGTTCTCAAGATTTGAATTCTCTGCCTGTTTGCTTCTTCGGGTCTCTAGAAATTCCAGGACTGATTTGAAGTGAGGGATTAGCTCGAAGCTGGAATCTTGAGTATCAACAGATTGGAGATCGTTGGCTGCCACCCAGCCAACTGAGCTTCTACTCGGAAAATCCAAGCCGTCAAAGTACATAACGGGAAATTGTCGCTCGGTAACCAGAGATCCTCCATCTTTGTAGTTCTCCCGCCAATCAAGAATACCCGTCTGGGGATCATAACTGTAACACGGCGGTAGTTGTTCTGTGAGACCCAGGTCCTGGATTGTGCCTGAGAAGCCAATATCAATAGGTTTCTTGGTGCCAACCCCAGGGAGAACGAGTACGGCTTGCCACTCTCTAGACTTTGACCAGTATCCGAGAAAAATGCCGCCTGGAGTTGGATCAATAATTCCATCAAACTCCTTTCGCGGTCTCCGGCCACTCTTGTCCCTACCATTCACACCTGCACCTCCCCTGTTGCCCAACCGCGCGTCTGCCTGTTGATCTCTTTGTTCAAGAGGTGGGGAGACTTGAATGCATTCAGAAGTTTTGTTCTTATCCACCGTGTGCAACTTGGGCGGCTCGTATCCCTTTCGATATGCCTCCCGACTTACCTTATTGTTCTTCTCAGCGAGGCTGTCGTTGCAGTTTAGAACTCGAACACCAAGGCGCTTAATGGCCACTTCGTGAACTTTAGGCAGTTGACCGTGAGCCCTCCCGTTGAGATGCTTGGCAGCCGACATGATTGGATTATCTTTGAAACTTAGGCCGTGCGTCTTGCACCGAAGAATATACCACTCGCTATGGAACTGGACAATGGTGTGCTTTATGACAGCATTCCCATCTTGGAAGACCTCACGAAAGTCGATGGTTCTGTCCGTCTCTGCAGGTTGAGGTTGCCCCGTTCGGGCACGTTTTTGTTTACCTGAGACGATAGATCCCTTTCTTTTTATCTAAATAGATTAGCGACGAAGCAGGACTTGAGGTTGGGATCGGGGCCTTGGACTAACGGGGTTGATGGACATGGACGGATTGGTGGGTATGGACGAGTTGATGGACATGGTCTGGTCTTCGGCGCTGTCTGGTTCTCGCATGGCGGCGTCCTGAAACACAACATTGGGCGGTGTATCTGTAGCATTGTGTTGAGATGCCGACTGTGTGTTCTCTTGCGATGAGGCCTCTGTTGGGGCAAGGGGGCCGTCATCAGGACTGCGCGATCCGGGCACAGGCTCCGTTGGGTATTCCTGTAGGGTCTCTGTCACCAGGGACCGCCCAAATATGGCGACCATATCCCTGCAGATCTGTTTAACTTGTGCTTCTAGTGAGGCTCTGTACGCCTTGTCGTCTTCCTCAATCGTTGCGGCGTGCTTGAGCTCCAGTTCCCTCAACTGACCACCGAGTCTCAGTGTGCTCTGTCGCACGGTTGTCAAGTCTTGCTGGGTGGGCTTGGACGGAACACGCGCCCACTCCTGCTCAACACTATCGTTCAGGGCTGCCACCCGCTGCTGATACAAAAGATAAGGAGACTTGGTATCCTCGAGGTGTTGGCAGGCTTTTGACACGCACTCTTCCATTGCTCTGATCTGGAGCAAGGAGGGTGGGGGGTCGGGCTCCGCCATGGTCTTTGTGGCTGGAGTAAAAACAAAGATTGAAAGGATGGTATCCCGACGAAGTTCCGACTTGTCGCTGAGAGCTCTCTCTGAGTGGGGTCTCTATAGCTCACGCCCGCCGCTGGTCGTTGAGATCAGGAGAGGTGCGGTTTCAGCTGTTAAGGTGGTGCAAGTGTCGGAATCCTGGGAGGCTCTGAGACTGATTGGAAAATGGGCGTGTGCACCAGCATTGTTTTTATGGTGGTTGGTCATATCCAGACAGTCTTTAGTTGGCTTGGTTCACTTTGACCCCGTCGGTTTCGCCGCAACACGTGATACTAGATGGCTAGCAATGCCTGAAGTGGGGCTCCCCGCTCCTCACACGTCCTTCCCTTTCGACGGTCTCCTCCACGGTTCGATAACAATTTCCTATCCTTTTTACCCTCTCTCTAACCCCTCGATCCTGAATTTCAAGCAACCTGTGTGAATGTCAAGTGATTGCCAGCTCTTTGTAGCCGCAGTGATCAATGTTGGGCTTCAGGTTAGCACGTAAGCTCCAGAGGTGTTCGGCAATGGTCAGGCGGGTCATTCATGATGATGCACAAGACAATAATAACACAGATCAATGAGAGATTCTCAATTTATTGACCACTCATTAGCAGTTGTTTATTCTCACAAAAGACGATAAAGTGGATGCGCAGGGAAGCGTACTGACAAATCATCACCCTACCCTGGTCATGCCATGGGGACCTTTGAGCAGTGGAATCACTCCTTTGGTCAGATGGCATCCCTGTTAGCTTTTTGGGTAATGAGAGTCGGCCTTGAGCAGGGCTGTACGGATACTCCGCCGCTACTGTCTCCACACCTGGGATAAGATGAGGCTATATCGGATCGTAATAAGAGTTGGGAAATGCCCCAATTCCACTTTGGCTGCAAGCCTCTTCATACTCCCCCTGAACTGAAGCCGAGACGTGGCGCTGGGGACCTCGCGGTTTCGCGTCTTGTCCCGTCGCGTTAGGGTCTCTCAAATTAGCCCCGTGTCACCTGGCTGCGTGTGTGGGCGGGGCTATCTGCCTAATCACGCAAGGTTTATGTGCCGTATCGCCTCTCGGTGCACTAGGTACATGCTGACACGTGTTCGACCCTGTTTTGTGCTGGTTAAGTAACTCCTTTTCAGCAAATGCAACCACTCGATGCAGCATCGCGAATAGTCATGCCTACTGAACTGGTGAGACCTATCCGTACTCCATAGTCATGTGCTGTGCTTGTTACCCTTGCGCAAGTTGGTGGGGATTTCTAACCGACGAAGGCTGTCGCACACAGCCCGATTCTGCAGCAAGAGTCGGCCAGACATACCTAGTACGAAACCGTAACTCCTCTAATCTGTACACCAATCAACATTTGCAGTAAGAGGTCAGGTGTGATACCCAGGAATTGACTGCCGGTGGTAGGAGGCCCATTATGCAGAAAAACTTGGCCAAACCTCCCTATACTGGCCCAGTTTATTTAACAGGCGTCATGGAGTCTCTTCATTGTTGAGACCGGCCATTTTCAAGCAAGGCTGCCTTAGAACAACACAGACTCATGTCAACATCTCACAACTACTGTGCAAGATGTGAGAAGCCGTTCAAGCACCCAGTAGCGAAAGAGCAGCGTATCCTCCACTCTTCGAGACACCACCCTTGCTTCGAGTGTTCTGATCAACTTGATTTCCCCACCCGAGGTCAATTGAACCAACATGGACGGACAGTTCATATGACACTGGACGATATTAAAGTTCTCCGAGATATTGGAGTGTTACTCGAAGCCTCTCATATCGCTCCTCATGGACATTCAGACAACCAAAATGTGGCAAGACAAATCCTTGCGCTTTATTCGAAAGTTGGAATGCCTGCGGCTGCCTGATCATGCTCGAAAGCGGATATGGAAGGGCTTTATGGAACCAGGTAACACTTACCAGCGACCACTCTTCACAAGATATCGAATCAATGCGTTTGAGGAAAGGAGCTGTGTAGCCCTCTCCTATACTTGGGAGCCTTCTGAGCATGAAGAAAAACGCAGTGGCTATTACTACGTCAAAGGCAGAAATGGCCGTGTACGCCATGGACCTGGTTATGCTCAAAGCGGACATCCGGTTGGGTTGCTTGGCAGACCGATCACGACAGAGGAGGAGCTGGTGCTCCTTGCACAACGAATGAGTTGCGACTTGGTATCGGATAATACAGGTACTCTTGAGCTCTCCTCGAGGCTGCCACACATGCGTGCATTCAAAATTCTCAAACTGCTGGAAGCGATCACAGCTGATCATTGGTGGACTCGCGCATGGACTTTTCCGGAGAATTACCGTGGTAGGCTGGCCATACATCTTCTGATCCCTCATTTACCGATTCTGGAAAACCAAAAGTGTTCCTACCCTAGTCTCTTCGGCAGCATACCTGGCGAGCTTCGTATCAGTTCGGTCAAGTTTCACATGGTAGCCACGAGATTTTCTCTGGCGTTTGTACCTACAACTCACGACAAGGAGAAAGCAAAGGAGACTGTGCTAAGAAGAGCCCCGAAGTCTACTTTGCTGTTACAAGAGATGGATGCCGACGGCTGCGACGTAGCACCAAAAGCCATGTCCCATCAAATCATAGAGGATATTGAGGAGAGAAACTAGACGAGCATTGGGATCGTCTAGCTATCGTTGCGAACTGTTGCAATGCTCGACACGATGAAACAGCCAAAATCTTAACGATAAGGGTCATAGTGTCAGTCTCTCAAGGCTAGCTCTCTTCCTCCCCAACGGTGAGATAATCCACAATGGTCTTCATCGTCGCATTGAGGGCATGCGTGGTGAAACTGTATCCAGCTTCCTGAAGGCCCAGGCATTCAACGCATATTATCCGCCTCGCACAAAAAATGACCTCACCTTCAACAAGGGATGTCGTTTCATTAATGTCGAGTTCACAGAACTAGGAATCAAGACTTGGGGACATCTATGGGAGCCAGCGAGGTCATCAAAACTTCAGACTTCTCGAGGAAACTCCCGTTTGTGAGGGACGCCCCTGTCAACGAGCTGTCGCGACATCAACGTCGAAGACTTGAACAATTAGCGGTTGAGTTTCGGAGGCGCGGTTATGCACCAATATGTAGCAGGATCAAAGGGTTCCTGGACCATGACCAGGACAGTGGATATCAGTCCTTTGCCAACAACTTTCAGCAAACTATGGCCGCAGAGGTGGCGGACGCCATTGGAAAAGGGAAGGACCTTCGTCTTGCGTATCTCTCAGGGGATTCACGGGTTTTGAGGTGAATGATTTAACCGCCTAGCCCGGCTCGACCGTCGGCATCCATCTCATTTGCCACTATCAACGCGAAAGGACGCAGCAAACGGACATAGACGTATCGGAGATAGGCGCACACTTTGACTCACATTATGTGAAAACTTCCATCGTTTAACCCAGCGCAGAAGCCTCGCGGTTCGGCAGGCTCGTGTGCGGGGCACCGTGGGACAATATGTGATCCATGGGACATGCAGTTTCCTCAAGAAACTGCTTCACATAGTAAGCCTGATCACCTACTGTTCAGTATACCTGAAGCAACACCATAGAAGTTCTTTTGTTCTGGAAAGGCGCCGCTCGACTTCCCGCACACGGATTCTGTTAGTAACATTCTTCATGCTTTAGACTGCATTCCGCTAGCGATGACCAACCGGCTGCGTACTTTAACTGTGGCGCCCCCGGTGATGGGATATCTAGACTAATTCCCGGAAGAGCGATACAACGAAGGGAGGTCTCATCAGCAGCAGCCCGGGGAATCTTCGACGGGACGAGACTGTCTCAAACCCCGTGGTCACGACTTGGCAAGTGAGCTTAGAGCAGATTGGCCGCAAGAGACTATCTGCAGCCAACCTGCTTTCATTCGTGAGCTTCTTCAATCCACAGGGCATGCAGCAGTTTGTGCTTTACAGCTGTAAGGACGATCTAACGGAGATGATTAATATAGTGACGAATTGAGGATGATCTAGATATTCTCTGTGGCTACTCGGCCGTATTTCTTGACAGGAACGCGGGATATACGTAAGATGCATTCCCTGGCGCAGTTTTGTTCGCGAGTTTGGCTCTAGGTAGTTGACGATCTGTGGGGGTTCAACCAAGCCCAGCTGGCAGTCGTAAGTTGGATTGGCAGCCAACATTCTTGCAAAAGAATTTTGTTAGAAAGTTTGCACCTGTGTCTTGAACTCAATATTGTCAACAACGACCCAAGTACCCTGATTCTCTGTATAATTATTAATTTTACCTTAGCTATTATTTATTTAGCCTACCTTATAATAATATTAAAAGAGTGTCACTTATTATTATTTCATCGCTCCTAGATTGGTAACCTCCAAAACCCAGCCAGGCGTGCCACTCTCGAGTAATCCTGCGGTACTCTGCTCTTGCCCCCGCAATGTGACCAAGGGCGTCATCTAAGCCACGAGCATATGTAAGCCCAGCTAGTTTTGTGGAATGAGCTGCCATCTCGTCATTCCATGCCCATAATATAGCGTCGATAAAGTCTCTCTTAAATTTGGCCTGACGAAGGTGCCTGCACGAAATGCCGATAGCTGTTTGACGCCATATGGGTATGGTCATCTTTGTTGGGATTAGCCAGAGGAACTCCTGGGCAAGTATCTTGGACAGGCGATTCGATGACCACGGCTGCTCGCTCTCTATCCCACTTCGCGATTGGATATCTGCGGTCTCGTCTGACGGTGTCTTCTCTTCTCGAACTTTACCTCCCCAAAGATATGATGATCCGAATTTTTCCACACCGGGTACTTTAGCAAGAATTCGAAGTTGATCAACGAATGGGATAACAAGCCAAACATAATAGACCAGGAGCTCGCTTATCTCGAGAGGTATGTATCGATGGATGATTTTTGTAGGCCCAGTGATACTATAGCCCCTGTGGTAATAGGTCACAAAACCAGTCAGACCATTTTCAAGGAAGATATTTTTTCGTCCTTGGCTGTCATAGGGTTTCGATGCTGGATTGATAGCAGTTCTGTACCTCTTGCAGGCTGACCACCTGTGATGCGGACCTGAATCTCATTCAGATATTCAGGATCAGGCACTTCATCGAGGGCTTGATGTAGCGTGGTGGCAATTTTCATGGTCTCGGCTAATGTGGATGCCTGACACTCGGTCAATTCAAATGACAGGTTCGGTCCAGCTCCCTTCCACGCCCGTCGATGTACAAAGCACAGCAGCTCTTGGGCAACTTTCAGATATCTTTATAGGTTTCATCTCGAATCTGATGGAGGAAGGGCTTTGTTGCTGTGCGGCGGGGAATGAAAGAATTGAGGGTATGCTGGTCAAAGGCATTGAGCTTCCCGTCATGTAGCGATTGCCTTGCCCTTTCTACCAAGCGGTCCATGAAATCCACAATATGGCGAAGAATATGATCGTCAAGTTGGGCTGGTTGGTCGATCCTATCACCACCACGGGCACCGGTCGGAATATCGATCAACTGTGCCGCCTGACCGAGGGAATGCCCCCCTCCCGGAAACGTTCCCACTTGGTGAGCTGAAGCCATCGATACTGCTCGAATATCGGGTGGATGGCTGGCTGAAAACCATCTTTTCCAGCCCTAGCCGTCGTGGCTTGGGCAAGCTTTTGCTCTATAATTGCCCGTAGCCCTAATAGGGCTCAGGGGAAGTCTCTGACCCACCACCTGAATCGTGAGGCTCGGGATTCAACTTCAGTATTCCTTGGCATGCTGGTGTCACAACTGGAAAGAGGCGTCTGATGCTTGATGCCCTGAAGAGTGGCTGACAAGCAACTGGTGCACTGACAAGCCCGTCCGCAAGCCAGGTTTAGCAAGAAACACATGATTTGCATATCAGGACCTGAAGAGGGGAATAATAAAATATGAAGTCTAAAATATACATTTCTTGTAGAGAGAAACCAGGTTTAGAGAAGGTTTGTTACCAAATGAATCCGAGGAAGCACTTTAGAAAAGTTTCGAGCGCTGCGAAATTGAATTACAATCAACGACGGTCGTGACACGATGCGCGGTACGCGATACACATCCATGGGAAATTGATTCCGCAAGGATGTACCAAAATAGAGCCTTATGACTGGGTGAGCTGGTGCCGAGAAATTAATCCTTGCAGTGGATGATTGCTGAGTTGGAGTCTGGGTAGAGGACGTTTAGTATGAGGAATAGGGATTATGAATGGTTGAACTGATGAGTGATCGATGTGATTATTAAACGGATTGAGTTGGGGGTGTCTGCCACTGTACAGATGCACTACGTAGGAAACGTTTGCACATGATGGTGTGATCTGCCCCTGTGACGGACGAGCTCAGACCGGGTGGCCCCTACAGTACGCGCGAACTTTAACCGCACTATGATTTTGCGACTTGATGAGCTACATTTGTCACAAGACCGCGATCCAGCTCGACGAGTGAGCTCACAGCCAGGGACTCCATGCCTAGCATGACCGCGAAGCCTATCCCAATCAACGTCGCCATCATCACGTCGCGCGCACCACTCTTCCTCTCCATCTGCCTCTCGAACCAGCCCCGTGGCCACGGGTTCTCGAGCTCGCTCTGCAGATCGGCGGGCCGGTAGGTGAGGTAGGAGTATGGCGTGTTCTCCTCGCCGTTGTTGCAGTCTGACGCGAACTCAGCAAGTGCGCTGCGTCTTACATCATGATATTCCATGCTTGTTGACGGTGCGATTGCCATGCCAACCACCCTATACCATATTTGGATAGCCCCACAGGCCCGAGCGGATGACTGGATCAGAACGCCTTTCTCAAACGAAATGACGCCCGATAGTATTCCGTCCTCTCCGAACAGATCTCGTACTGGATGCGTTTTGGAAGCCGCTCGTCACCCGTACGCGCTGGCGGGCCCAGCCCTCTTATCCTGGCGCGCCTGCTCTAGTGGGGCGGTCGGCTTCCTCCGCAGTAGTGGCACTACCAGGTTATTGAGCGCCGCGGAAGTCAACTCCGGTATCTGTGCTGGAATGAGTGGAGATGAGGCGCGAAGGTAATCTCAGTAGAAGACTAAGTTCTTCAACTGGCTGCTCTAGAAGTTGTGGCTTAACCATACGGGGGGGCTTAAGACTGGCTCGGCTGAGTTTGCCAACCACACTGCAGCCCCTGATCAACGCCAGCTGTTTCGCCACAGGTCTGAGAAGTCTCAGATGACCATGCGGACATGTATATAGTATGTACCCGTTTGCGGATTTGTCTAGGCCGGAGGCACCGTCATTCTTGAGGCACAATATTGGTTCTGGCATATGCTTGAATTGTTCAAGTGTCAGAGAAGCATGTCTCCCGACTTCGCGATTTACCCTCCAAAAAAAAAAAAAGGCAGGGGCAGCGCAGAAACTGAGCTGCAGCAGCGAAAACTGCAAGGCATCTTTCTTGGATCCCCCACGTGCACGATTCATGGCTTTGCATATGATTCTTGCCTGCGGCACTCCAGATTCGTTCGAGATTCGTCTGCCACACTTTGGACTTGGTCCATGCTCGCACCTTCATACTGTATTTGTTCCAAGTTTCCCGAGTAGCGTACCAACGGCCAGCTAACTGAACCTAGAGCAATCGCCACCTCCCATTTTGGAGAATTGGCTATGAGCAGCCACGTTTGAGGAGCCAGTCAGCTAATGCCTATATGTTAACGTTCATATAGCGATATTAAACAGTTATGCACTTGCATTTCCATGCAGCTATGAGAGATTAACTTGAAATGACGACAAATTTTAGACATGCGAGCTGCTTCATATTGATCCCGAGAGAGTATCGCGGAGTCCTCAGGAACATACCTAAGAGTAAAAGAGTAATGCACACTATAACTCCTTGCGACTCCCTCTTTTAGTGGTAGGTTGACCTGTCTGGCTGCTGGCGACGTTGATTTGTTTTGTCTATAGTAACATAGACGCCTGATGTGGTTGCATTTGATGCCGTAGTGGCAGAACGGACGCCCGCATGTAACTTAATTGATGCAAACGCACGGTTGACACAGGGTTGTTCTGTTGGGGAGGGAAGAGTCACGGTTGCATGTACGGAGTACTGGCCGGAGACACCTGAGCCTGTGCCCATCTGTGAGTGCGGTTGAGGCTGTTGGCTAACGGAGAGCTAGTCCGTTCAGTCGCCCGGGCATGCCGATCACGAGCATTAGCAAATTGTCGTAGAGTTAGACAACGCCTCATATCACTCCCGAGGTGGCACTTGATCCTTTAGAGTAGGCAAGCACAGCAGGGAATTTATCAGCAATAACTTTACACCAAAAGATACTCATACAATAGCTGCCCAACTTGTATTTCGGGCAACCATTCATAAAGTCCGCCTAGGATCCAGCCTTGCACGGGCCTACGGCACTTCCCGCAAGCTAATCTTCCTCGCATCAGTCCTCCAGGACCAGAACATCCAGGTTGGATAAGTGGGCCTGGGAGTCGGGCTCGATTAGTTTTTTCGCAGACAATCATCATATCAGTGGCTTGGCATTGAGGTTGAGCTACGTTGGAGTTACGTTCTTTTGGTAGGCTCAGTCAAATTGGACGAATCCGTGCAGATGGGTCCTGGTATTAAGGTCAAACAAGATACGGCGCTATCAACCACACATATCAACGCTAGGTAGCTGGATGGACTGTTAAAGTTAACACACATATGAGGCGTTGAGGCTGCTGACCACCAGCAGGGGTGTCTTCGGCGTCACGTCGTTCCAGTAAATGGACTATTGGGGCCTAGATCTATTCGGGAGCAGATACTACTGATAGGGTTTGATTTCTCGCAACAAGCATCTTCTCGCTCAGGTGCATTCAATCAAACGCACTTCCCTGACGGTGGATGGTAGCCTATCAATCTCAAAATACAAGGGACATGGATTGGCGCATGGACAAAAGCCACGGATTTTATTAAAATACGAGCAACCCTTGGTACAGTAGGTAGTGAAGTCAGGAATTGAAATCCGATGTGTCTGAGAGGAATAGTTTGTAGTATTAGCTTATGGCAACGAGCAACAAGAGGGAACTACTCGCACCCGAACTAAAGGAAGACATCGGAGAAGGCTAGTCTTAAATACCTCTTTTCCAATGCTTAGGGACGAATATTAATGTGGCATAGGGGACGGGCCCCGTGCAGAGTGAATGCAATCATAATAGTGCAATGCTCTTTCGAGGGTTCTTATAACTTCCGTGTCCAAAAAGAGTGTTCGATAGTCCCTACTCAGATACTCATGTCAGGCCTACAATCCGATCCCCAACCCTGCCCAAGACATGTTGAGTTCTGCAACTCCTGCTCACACGATTACTCCATCTATAGGAATTAAACGGTAGCTTTGCTGTCGCTGGTGGGCCGTACTAATTCAACCAATTCGGTGGTACTCGAAGAACCTTTCGGCTCACAGACTTGATGGAAAGTCGGTGGGTAACAAGTGCCGGTGCTGTGGTCTGCTGGGTCATTGACCTTGCTCCTTCTTATGCGAGATGCTGATAACCTGTTTCGAACATTGGTCGAACTCGTACCGGACGACCCAACTATCCTTGGGAACAATCGGAGGAACAGGAGTCGTAGGTTCGGCATACAAACGCAGCAGATTGCGACATTGAGTTCGATAATTGACCAATAGCAGGTGGAAAACACATCCCCTGTAACGATAGTGAGGAGCAGCGTCGAGCAAGAATAGGGGATAGCTAGCTTACACGTGGGGTTGATGGTATGACCATATGCCACAAGAGCCTGAAGTCGGAGGATACTGACAACTGTAACACTTGCACATCATAAGTTAGTTTTGCGCATAAGCAAAAGGAGAAGACAGAAACCCACAAAGTACCCACGCCGAACATCAGGGCAACGGCAAGTTTTCTTTTCCAATGTATCCGCAGATGTACGAGCTGCGACAGTGGAAGCCCAAGCATCCAGAAGTCTAGGGCAATGCGGATAGTAGCGCCAGCCCAGGCCATGGCGTTAATATTATTGCATTGACCGTCGTGTAACGCGTCCCAACGTTGCCAGAAATAGTTGATTGGGCGGCATGCGGTTAGGGTTACGATATTAAAGCCCACAAGACAGACCATATTCAGAATAAGAGTCGCCCATATAAGCCTCCGAATGGTAAAAATTTCAGGAAAAATACGAAGGTAGAAGAGAAGAAGGCAGAGCTTCACAGAGAAGATTGTGGTGGTGTATAAAATTGAACCTACATAAAGAAACTTAAGCAAGTGTTAGCAAATCTCCGTTGGGAATGGGCTATAGCATACGCGTAGGAAAGCCGTAATCTGCTCCGCACTGATAGTCCAAGCATCCTTTCCCAATCCATTGGGCGAAACTAATAGCATCTTCAGCATTAATAATCCCCAATAAGGACCCACGCAACTTACGCCCATGAATGCAAACTACTGAGTTCGCTATATCAACGATCTATTGTGAGAGCCGTAAGCAGCTATACAAACACTTTTGGATAAGGCTTGTCTAACAAGGCTGAATATAATGAGATAGTCGTCAGCGTAGAGGCCCGAGCCACACTGCAGCCTCTCAAACAACCTCAAGCCAACTATCATCGAGGCAACGATGGTCAAGGTCGTAGTCAAGATATCGAATTTCAGATGCTTATCTCGGAGAGGTGCATTGCAAGCATTCGAGGTTGCATTGACGGTCGCTACGGACCATCTGTCAGGTCATTTCGTCGAAGTTGCCAGTGGTTGTGACTCACCGAATATGTCCGCCGGGAGGCATAATTGTTTGACACAGGTGAGGATATGCTCACTTAGGGCTTTATCTGTGCATAGGCATTGGGGATGATGTAAGCATGCAGAGTTTGATTTCGCCTCATCGAAACACTCTAGCTATGGGGGCGTCAGTACTTCGGCAGATCTGTAGGGACATGCTGCATCGTGCACTCACTGCACAGTCAGGGACTGTTGGGACCTTCAGGGTCTCATCGCACCATATGGGGCAGATAAAGAATAGGCAAACGAACAAAGCCAGCATCGCATTCATTCTTGACAAAGATGTTGCATTATGGCCAGGGTTGGGATGGAGCATGTCCAAGTGGCATTGCGGCCCTTTAATGGATCCAAACTTCCCCTGTTCCTCAGATCCCAAGGAGTTGACCCCGCATTAAACCCCCTGCAGGCATTGTGGAGCTGAGGCACATCCAGCGGGTAATCTCCACATTTTCAGGGATCGGTGAGCTTGTGCCCCGGTTGGACCATGATTCATTGGTAACCTAGAAGATACCTTCCACTTCCGGTAATCTAGAGGCAGTGGTCAAACTTCCTAGGATACTTGAGTCAATATAAACTACAACGGTGGAGGGATGGTGGCAGCAATCTGTGGGTGAGAACTACGGCTACAGTTGTTAGCTCAACGCCACCAAGCACGGGGCTCCTAGAGGTCACCCAGCGCGCCCTTTCTGTATCATCGCCACAACACGCTTTTTACGCCACACGCTCACGCAGCTTTAATCAGCTATTCCTGCCTCTTTGAACGATAGAACAACTGGATAGAATATAGCTCCTTCGGGACCCTCTGGTTTCAATACCTCTACGATGCTAAGCATCTTAAGGTAAATAGATTATATACGAAACACTAGAAATTCGACCCTTTGACGATATCGTCATACAGTACATCGCGAGCCAGAAAAGTGAGCAATTTGACATCCCCTGTCTTGCATGGCAGTCTAACAAAGCTCAACAGAGTATGGATTACCTCATATTGACTGCATAGGTCGAGCCATTTTACTTGCAAACCTTAACCAACCGTCTCCCATAGGCTCACTGCTAGTCGGAAACTTAGTGCGGCGCCACATCTAACTATTATTAGCGCCACCTCCTAAGGATATGAAGCAGCATCTCCGCGCTCCTTGGCCATATGAGGCGCGGGATGTCTCTGCAATGAAGAGTGGCAAAAAACCATAATCGTTTTTGGCCGTTGGCGAGCTTGTTGGTGTGGCTATCGATGCGGGTGCGGCCGTTGTAAGACGAGGAGTTTGCGCTGCTGCCGGTGTAGTCGTGGCCGAAGCAGTCGCAGGAGTCGCCGCTGGGGCGTTTGGCGGTGTTGCGTCCCGAGCACGACCGAGCACAACTACCATGAGCATCGCTCTGGGCAGAAAAGAGATGACTGAGACGGATATCTTCAGAGGAACAGATGCATCCACAAGCCTTCCCTTGGAAGAGGATCTATGTATGTATGTACTGTACGGGTGAGATAAGATAGCGGAGACAGCAGTCGCTCGCTCTCGGTGATTCGTCTCGGTGAGGCGACGATCTGAAATACTACGTCATACCTGCCTACGCCAGCAAGGGACGAGAGGGTGGCTGTTACACTATCGTGCTCATTCGAATTCACAGCCGCATTGTCGCAATCGCATCGTGTATCTTGTATGTTCCTCTAGGCTACAGCACCGTGCCAAGTTGTGCACAGATAGCATGTACAAAGTGATTTTAGAGACGGCCATGCGCATCCAGCCAGTGCTGCTGTGGTGTTTTGGACGACTACACCAGCTGCCATTTTGATTCGCTAGTGCCGCTGATTCGCCCCATGCAGCGTCGCCCTGCTTCTCAGCCGCTCGCATATCGTGTACGCCGCCTCGCTGAAACTAGACCTTGTCAAATACTCGCAGCGTGCTTCCAAGAGATAAAGAGACACGCGACGCGTTGTTCCGATGAGTCATACCACCTTTGAAGGGTCACTGAGCGGTGAAAACGTGATCGCTGGCGCGCACGCGTCTGGCGGGGCCACGATCAACTTCAATTTTGCCAGCCATGCCCCGCCACGATCTGTTCAACCTTTCTCCATCGTTCCCTTCCCGCCGGATCCCAAGTTCGTTGAGCGGACGGACATTTTAGTCTGGCTGCGAGAGCAAACCGCGCTATCGTGCAGCCGCGCTGCGCTCGTCCGGCTCGGCGGCATCGGGTAGGCTGCGTGCCCCATAATCCAAAGACGTTGCTGACAAACCAAGGAAATCACAGGTCGCGATCCATTACGCGCACGAAGTCCGACATGCGTCACCAGATACCTGGGTTTTCTGGTGCATGCGAGCTCTAGGGCCCGTTTCGAGGAGGCATACCGAAACATCGCCGATAGACTCCAACTTCCAGGACGAAATGATCCGAAGCGCAACGCGCTCCAGCTGGTGCATGCCTGGCTGTGCGACGAAGAGAATGGACCATGGATGATGGTGCTCGACAACGCCGATTCCGTTGAGGTGTTCTTTCCGGGACGGGGCTCCCATGGCTCACGCGACCAGCCGCTGGCGTCATTCCTCCCAAAGACCGGCCGCGGATCGATCGTCATCACATCTCGCAACACAGATGCGGCGGAGAGGCTAGCTGGTCTGGATGCTATCTATAAGGTGCCGATAATGGACAAGAGCCAAGCGTTGCAGCTGATCCGCAACGGGCTCGGAGAGGAGTGCGGCGATGATGGCTCGGAAATGACAGACCTAGTCTCTGCACTAGACTGCATGCCACTTGCAATAACCTAGGCTGCCGCTTACATTAAGCGAAGGAGACTACGCATGTCGGTACTGGCTTACTTCGATGAGTTCCGGAGAAGCGATAAGAAAAGAGCAAGCCTCCTCAACAGACACGCAGGTGACCTCCGTCGCGACGACTCCGCTTCCAATTCAATTGTGACGACATGACAGATCGCCTTCGAACAGATCCATGGTGAACGGCCATCTGCCGCCAACCTGCTGTCCTTTATGAGTTTCTTTAATCCCCAGTGAATTCCGGAGTCTGTGCTTCAAGCCTACGCACATGACCACGGGGAAGACATTGAGGATGACCTTCCACGGGAAGGTCCAGTTTGGGCACCTTGGCCGGATGCCTTGGCCCCCAAAATGTTCGTTGGAGGTAATGCTTGGAGCTCCGAATTTGCAACAGTGAAGATGCATTAAGTCGGTGCGGAATACTTGAGGATAGTTGAGGTAGAACTTTCGCTGTTCTCAAAATTATAGTCGGAGGGATTGAGACTTAGGGAATACAAAGAGTAGGATAGGACCGCAAAACAGAGGCCAAAATATATGCCATACTCTCCTCAGACTAGCTGCATTATTGCTACCTTCCTAAATAAGTACGCATGGTCTTGATGGCTATATCGCGATTCTGATGATTGAGTCCGATTCAGATCTTCAACTACCTAAAGTATTAAACCTTGCTGTTACTGTGACTTTTGGAAGAGTGAGTAAACTGTTTTCCCTCCCAGCCACCTCTGTAGTGGCGCTGCGATGTTGAATATCTTGACCATCTACTCGAGGATCTTCCCTATTATCATATGAAGGCATAATAAGGCAGGGCCCAGGGAACTGGAGCAGCAGCCAATGCTGGATTGTAATAAAGGACTGCCACACTAGGCTCATCCCCTGTCTCGAAGCTGGAATATGTAAAAAAAAAAAGCATTTTTCAACAAGTTTGATCATTAAAATATCGTGCAAGAATAGGGAAACCCTTGAGAATCTTGAAAGTTTGCTTGGGCCGGATGTATTCCTAATTATAAAGTGAATCTCATAATATCCTCCTCCAGACTGGGCGGACAAGTTAGCATTATCATAGGCATGTCTGATGAGACTACCTTTACTGGCATTGTGAATAACATCAGATGGTTGCTTGGAGTTGAAGGTTTTCGTCTCGTTTATTATCCGGGCCTTGGAGACGAATTGAATTCTATTCTAAAAATATATACTGGCAATCGACTCTACAGGCAAAGCTTCTCAGGCTCTTATGAACAATACCTACTTGCCTATATTAAATGAGCAGTATAGAGGGGATATCAGTGCCTATGGGAATGAAGGGCGGGCTTACTGTAGCCATTATCCTTCAATATTACTCGCCACTCAGCAGCCACTAGTCTTAGTAAAAGGCTTGATTGAACCCGCCGCAGCACTGCCGCAGCTAAGCGGACGAAGTGCCGAACATGCGCAACTACCGATGGTGTGGAATGACTCTCAATGTCAAGCCACAAATTATTCTCGTCATCTTCAGGTTCGCGCCACATGCTAGATTGTGAGCTTCAGATCAAAAGCCACCCGCGCCACTTTTGAATGAATTATTGCATCGCGACGGACGACTTCAAGCCGCAGCAGAGCAACCTCTTCATACACAGCCCTATTTACAGATTATCAACACGTACCCGCCAAATTGAGATATATATAAAGGGTTTCAACGTGCTAAGATACATCTTTTCTCTCATCAGCATCAATCACAATCATTATTACTACAGGTCCCTACCTACCCTACTCTCCAACACAAATCTCCTTGCCAAAATGCACTTCACTTCGACAACCCTCGCCATCCTTCTCGCCGCCTCCACTGCCCTAGCGAGTCCCCTTAACTCTCACCGTCGCCGCGACGATAACGACCAAGGCTCAGACGCCGACATCTTCCCAGACTTTGACCGCTACTCGGACTGGGCAATCTGCCAGGGCAAAATCACCAAGGAACGCTTCCCAAATCTGCAGGCTCCAAGTGATGATGGCGGCTGCGTCCGCTATTATCGGGGCATCGACATGACCGGCGTCGTCACGGAGCGACATTTCTTCTTTAAGGATGGCTTCAAGACTGCCTGCGACTGCGCCGCCGTATGCCTTGAGAACCCGACCACTTGTACGAACTGGGTGTGGAAGCACACTTTCATGCCCGAGGATGGCGGCAAGAGGTCGTGCACTATCTACAGCAGTCCCAATCTGCCGACCGATGTAACACTTGCATACAATACGACATTGAGCAAAGGCTTTGCACTGTTGCAGCCTGGGAATAACCCTCAGGCTGGAGCCCCGGCCCCGTTGACTTTCTTGGATGCGGCAAATACTATACCGGATCAGTTTGGGGTGTCTGGCTTTATGGTCCAGGATCAAAATGGAAGACAGTTCTGTTAGGAGGTAGTGGTATAATATACCATATTCGACCGGGGAGTTGTAAGGGTGCTGAAGCTCCTAGCAACATGGCTCAGTCTTGAGATGCTTCATGGCTGGGTTGCTTGGGCAATATTGATACGTTTGTTTCCCTTCTCCTCCTCTTTCTGTCATTTCCTGCTCTTTGTTTTATATTCTCTCCTTTTGTCTTATTAGATCGCTCTGCGTCTTTCCTTACTAGCTAGTCCTGTAATAGATCAACGTCGCTCCTTCACTCCTTCTCATACCTAGCGAGTCTGAACTAAATGTTCCGCCTCTTTTAATCTTCCTTCCTCCTTATGTTCCGTTCTAAATTCCATTTCAGAGAGGTCCACTCAAGTCCTTTATATATTAATTTTTCACCGAGCAGCGCAAGAGTTGCCACATCTGACTATCTTCCCTCGGACCCAATCATTTTCAGGGCATCCGTTCAGTCCCGAACCAGGTAATGACAGGTTCGAGGAGCCTGCGAACTGGTGCTGGTCGAGCTGTGCTCTATCCTGGGTACGGCTGTTCTGGGGAGCTCTCTCGACCAATTTGCTAGGCGAAATATCCCTATCCTCCTTCACATCAATCTTCATCTTCCCAAACCTCCTAACTCTTAAGTTCTATGAACTATTTCAGTATTGCCTACATATTCAATAGGTGATCATCGGGTTTAGCCACACCTCCGGCTATGAGGTCGTTTGCAATATCATATGGATCACCAACCTTCCGTGGAGGTGGTCGACGCAGAACTGAGTTGAACTTTGGTCAGAACGCTGCCGACTCTTAGAACTAGGCCTAAATACTCATATGAATGCTTGGTAGTTTAGTTTCGTCAAGACTAATACTAAGAATTTCGTCCTTCCAGTATCGCTCATGGTAATGTTGCCCACCCTGCCTAGGACCAAGCCCGGATGCGCACGGACGTAGGGCAAAAAAAAAAAAGGTGCGACAGAAAACAAAAAAGCGACAGAAAACGAGGTGGTATTTGTACAGTAGGGCCAACAAGAGGTGCAGTTGCGCTTCCGAATCGGGTAATCACTTAATCCGGTAACTTTGCAAAGGCGGGGTGGAATTTTCGGGGGTGAAAAATCCCAGAGCTTGAGAAGATGTCAGACAATTGGCTCCACAGGGGATCATTAATGGCACCAGTCAATTGATGAGAATTATCTAAGGAACAAAAGAAATTGAACAGCCATGTGTTCGTGGACAGCTATTTAAGTTCATGTCGTTAGGATTGGAATCCTTAATGCGACAAGCCGGATGTGAAACCGGATACACGACCCCAAGGTATGGGCCGCGTTTCACATTGCACAGTGGAACCTGGTGGTGATATGCGACAGAAGACCTTTCATACCGAAAGGCACAAGCTACCCTTTGTACAGTAGAATCACCGTCCAGTCTCAATCCCATTGCGATCACTTCAACAAGAAGAACACTCATCTAAAATCCCCCAATAGCTTCCCAATGCTTCCCCCGTCTCGGAAATTGCACCTCTATAAACCTGTCGTACGACCCGTCCGAGATATCTAGCTCCACTTGCGCCGACATCGTTCTCTGGTCGAACTTCTCCGTGCCCAAAAATCGCACAGGCCGCACAACTTCCTCACCGCTATCATTAACTTCCCGTATGCGGAACGATGGCCGGTTCATATTCCCGATCAAGGCGGGCGCACCCTCTGAGTCTGGTGACAGACGGCAATGCAGGGTGCTTTGGATACTTCCACCGTGCATCGAGCGGGGGAGGTTGTCTGAGAGGTAGAAGAGAGTTGCAAGAAGGCGACGGGCGATGACACTGATGTGAGCACGCGAGCTCGGGTATTGAGGTTGGAAATAGTTCGACGACGATCCTGGTTCGCTTTGCAGGTATGACTGGCTTTTCCAACGGAGTAATTGCATGCCATCGACTTCGTCAAGAGCTGGGGGCTTGGTGGTAAGACCGATATCCAGACGGTGGCAATTCCGGCTTAGCCGGCCGCGGAGGGGGCCACTGAAGTCTACCCATTCCCGGTGACAGTCCAGCGTTGCCTGTACCATGTCTATGCCGGTTTCCACTTTCTTCCTGATGCCTTTAGGGAGGAAGGTCTTGAGGTTTCCCAGGTGGGAACTCTTCCTGGAGATCAATAGTCCCTCTTTGTCGACGAGAATCCCCGTACCAATCGATAGAATGATGTCTGGTGGTTTGGTGGATTTCCAAATACGTGTCCCTTCTTCGTAGGCTAATCTCACAGGGTTATTTCGTACGATGGCGCCATCCACGTAGGTTCTCTGAGTTGGTTGGTGAATATATGGCTTGAAAAGAGTTTGGGCGGCAGAGGTGGCACGGGCACTATGGTCGAAGGTCAGTGGCAAGGCACGTCAAGGAGACATGGGACAAACTAAGGTTTGCACTCACGCTTGCCAACCCAAGAAGTCACTAGCTTGCTCATCCTCACGTTGCAAGCAATCATCTGGATGTAAAGTCAGCATCTCAATGGAGCTCTCCTGTCGCTTACTCACATCCTTCTCGCCCGTCCTTGAGTTTATCCGGGGGATTTCTAGAGTAGTTCGCAATAAGGCATGGCTGGTAACGACCTTCAAGGCAAGCAACCACACCAACCTTGACTTGATCGCCCAATCTATGCCTGCCCTTGGTCTGGCCGAAGAGAAAGTTGTCGCCCCCGAAGGCCTTCTGTAGAGCTTTGTTGATGCCTGAACTCTTGTACTTGAAGTCGCAAAATGGCTCGGCGATTTTGGAGAGAATCGGGACAGCAAGGGCTTTTCGGATAGAAAATGCCTCACGCGAGAGCTCACGAAAGTGATTCTCAGCCTTGCTAAGAGTCCAGTTCCTCTCGAAAACCCCCAATGCGACAAGACCGCCTATTTTGTCGTTACCAATGTTCCACCTTCCATTCTCACCAACGCGATGTTATAAACGGAACTTACCAGTACTGGTTCCAATCACAAGGTCGAACAGTTCTTGGATGCGGATTCCAAGACCAACGGCCTCCTCGATCTCGGCCAGAATGACTATCTCGATAATGCCTCGTATGCCACCTCTGGAAGCAAAAGAATTAGCCTTTGGTTCTGTGTCGCAAACTTCTGACCATGGGAGGACGAACCCGTCTAGTGCCAGAATACGGGCGCCTGCGGTCCGGGGCTTCACACGAATAGTCCACGGTGCATTGGTGAGAGAACAGCCGAGCGGACAAGAGCTCATTCTTATCAATGACTCCTCTCCAGTTATGGGATTGTATCTTTTGATACAATCCTCACAAACTCCATGTTGCTGAGGTATGCAAGGGAGCATATTAGTAGGAGTATTTGATAGGCATGACAAGCAAGTTCTCTGCGTTGTAACTCCCGTCACGCCACAGGCAGTGGCAGCCGATGCAAGCTTCTCTGTAGCTTGGGCCCGGTTCCGGATACTTGACAGCTCTTCCCACAACTGATCAATGAAACAGTCTGGATCATACGAGCTTTGGTATAGGCCAACCTCAAGGTTCTCATTAGAAACGTCTGACAGGCGAGAGTCGTAGGCCCTAGCGTCGAATTGATGTCCTTTGTCGTGACCCTCCAAGTAGTTCTTGCACCTGCGCTGTCCGCTTGAATCTTTGGCCTCACATCGCCATGATTGATTGCGAAACTGCTCCAGCCCACGCCGAGCTTCATCGACGAGGGCTTCCTTAAGTTTTTGGACTTGTACTGTGAGAATGTCAGCATCTCCTGCCATGAGATTTCGGAAACCGTGCCGTGTAACTGACCTTTGTCGTTTGCCTGATCAATCTGCGCGATGATACAAGCAGCAATGTACGGCGTCATCTGGAGTACTAGATCGGTTTCCCCTCCAACTGCCTGGCTTGTGTGAAAGTGTCTGAGCTTGGCCATTCTGGACATGAGCTGAACTAGGTGTTCGCTGAACCGCCTAGGTAGCGCGGAATCTCCATCTGACAATTCATGGAAATCAAGCGAGTTGTGAAAATCTCGCGCCAAAGCACTGGCGGATCGAAGAAGATATGCATTCAGGCTCGATACGTCGAGGTCTAGGTTTAGGGACTGCCGTTTCCCGCGGATCTCTTCCGACATTGCGACAATCTCGGAGTACAAAGCCTTGACTTGGTCTGAGATGCTCTTAACGACCGTGGGTGAACTTGGGGTGTGCTGAGGTATCGAGATCACTCGAAAGGACTCGTAGTAGCAGAGAATCAGTTCCTCTGCAGTCTCGATAGCCCTTCCCCTTGCTTTCCACTTTCGCTGGAGTTCTTGGAAGCGGGTGGATTTTTGGAAGCTGTCGAGTAACTGGCGGGTTGCCTTCTTGACTGAGGAAAGCACGTCATGTGAGTCCGCGGGCATCTTGTTCAATATAATGATCAGGCCTGGTCGGACGCGCTGGTTCAATGTTTTTTCGTGGCCATCTTTGGCCCACCTAAACATTTGCTCCAGAATGTTCTGTGATGCTCTGGATTTGGATTAGAATGTGCACATCCCAGCCCGGGTATTCGCCAGTTACTCACCTTGAGTTATTGGTAACAAAACAAACAACATCTGAGAATGCGTAGAGTAATCTGGGATAGAGGGTTTTGACGACCGTGCTTCTTGATTTGGGATCAACTTGGCCTAACGCTTTCCGCCCATATCCTCTTGGAGCATCTATTGGTGCAAGAATTTGCCCCCATTTTAAGTCGATCCGGTTCGACGCAGAGCTTGCGTGCTCTAAGACCGGGTCCACGGCCTGCCTAGCAGGAACAGGAGTGTGCCGGAGGGTACCATCACGCATGGTTTGGGAAACTGGCGATTTCCGGGCGTCTAATATTAGCTGGCGGGACACGGGTGTATCGGTGCCCGAGAAGCCTTCGCAATCTAAACATGAGTTAAGTCAAGAACTTGATCTGGTGCATGGTGCAAATAAATGCCTTACCGACAAAAAATCGAGGAACCTCGGTTGAACTAGTATGAGGATCTGCGAAGAGGTGCACATCGCTGCTTGTAGAGTCAAAGCCATCCCCAGCTGCTCCTTGGACGGGAACGCGGTACTGTTTCTGAGAACGGGGCGCCAGCATGCGAATGATAGCGCGAATCAGAGTGCTCTTACCAGATCCGGTATCGCCAACAAACGAGATCAGACTTGGGTACTGGCGTGCTGGTCTGTCAGCGACATTGTCGATCAGGCGATCCAGCCGCGGATAGATGCATAGTTGCGGGTAAGATCCCTCCTGATCGTGAGGCACCCCGAACCAAGTTGACCACAAGTCGTCGACATGCAGGGATGTCTTGTCTTTTTCGAGAAATCTCGAGTCCAGCAGCCACGACGTGAAGATGTACTCTTGGAAGTCTACTTCTTCGCATAGATCTCCGTACATGGTTAGTTCGTCATTGGGTCGATGGGAAGGCGACGACGCAAGACATCGCTTATGTGTAGGCCTGTGAGCTGCTCCGCAGCCGCTACATAGAACGAAATCGGCAGGCTCGCCTTTCTCAGCGCATATGCGGCAGAAGAGAGGGATTCTGGCCTTTTCAGCCTGTTCGGCAAAACTGATCTGTCAGCACATCGAAGCATCTGATCAAGGAATACTCACAAGTCCTCGCTTGGCTGTGGCCATGATAGCATACTGTTGGTAGCCTTTTCAAGTCTTTCGGACTCCATCTTCTCTCCGTCCGTCAATGGGCCCAGGTCCTCAAGCATCTTCTCCAAGACCGCTTCGTACCCGGAATCACCTGACACCGAAACGGCGTCCATGACTGAGAGTTTGGCTGGTCTTGTGTCACAGAGAGAGATCTGAGAGTAGGGCTTCGGCCGTTACCTTACTCGGAGAGGAGGAAGTTCTGGGGGCGAGGGTCTGGCCGCATCTTTTCACTCACTGCTTATGAAGGCCGGGTGAAACATAATCCGTCCAAGCAGACGTGCAAAACAATTTGTTCCTCTTTTTTACACTTTGGTTTGACTAGCCGTCCTTTTCTAAAACCTGTGTTCTTGTCATCATTAGACGTAAGTGTGTCGACGTCTCGGAATTGTCCGTTACACTAGCTGGCTTGTGATCAAAGGATGACGATGGAGAGACGTGTGAGGTCAAAGTTATATTGGATTAAGGTTCCGTTACGCAGCCTCACGTATGGAGGGCTGCACAGCTGATGCTTGCTAACAGTAGTGCTTACGGAGCTGATATAGAGCTTGAAGAATTTATGAAGTTCGCTAACACTTGTGGTTAAGTCGGTGTAGCTATTAAACACGATCCATGTGATACACAAGCCACCACTCATAATAATCGTTGGCTAGTAGTCGCCATATGTCTGTCTAGACGAACCTTTCCAATGAGGCATATATTATACCCGAACTCGCTCATATTATCTAAGTTTTGTCGGCAAATAGGGAGCCAATGAATAAATGAAATTTATTACGCCCGGGAGGACTAAGCCTTATAGGGCCATGACGCTAAACTATTTTCAGTTCTAACGATTGATCGAGATCACCCAGAAGCCCCACGTTCTTCCTCGTCCACTGATTGGTCTCGCCTCGCTTGACTCTGATGTGGCAGGCCTGCTTGAAGGCCAATTTCTCCAAGTGTTCAGCATCCTATCTTCAGCAGCTGAAGCATGGTCTGCTAACTTGAGGCTGTTTAATGTTAGTATCGCCAGGTTTGGCCGCTATTTGTGGTTAGTAAGTTATCCAGTCTGGTTTACATCCAGTCTCCTAGTGTCCATAGCGAACATAATCACCGCCCGTACCGCCCGTAAGTCTGGTCCCATATTGGGTCATCCGATGTCGCCTTTCCTCCCAGAAAGAACGAGAGGTTTCCCATCTTTGCCTGTCCGACACTTCGCATGCCTTCCCACTGTATATCCTAATTCGCACACTGGAATAGAAAATGTTCCATTGTCTCTGCTGCTTGTCCACAGTCGCACATGTCCGATTCTGCTGCTCCAATCCTGTGCAAGTAGCTGTTGATCCTAGCCATTCCCGTGCATAGCTGTGAGAGCATGTACATCTTTTAAAATCTCATTATTTATCTTCTTTATAACTTTTGAAATACCTGGCAGCCGCTTGGCGAAGATTCAGGCTTTGGCAGATGTCTGGTGTTGTGAACCCCGCTTTAGACGTTATGGAAGGCGAACCGGACGTTCCGGGCGGGGGATATCATCGTCCCCTGCGTAAAAGGACCAGAACGACGAGGGCGTTGGAATCCGAGCAGCAAAAAGGTGATATGGAATGGCGGGAAGAGGAAAGCAGTGAGGGAGCTCCGAGTCATACGCGAGCTAAGAAACGGGCCACGCTTAAGGCAGCTAGTAGCATTGTCAAGGCTACCCAGAACCTGAAACGACTCCTGGAATAAGCTTTTAATAAGAGAATGGAATCGATGAAGGCGGAGTTTCAGCTCGAGTTTGCCAAACTTAGGGACCGCATGGCTGAGGAAGTCACTAGGACCACGGCCCAGATGGCATAAGAGTTATCACAAGTCCGAGAGCAGCTTACCCAGGTTTGCAGCGAGCTAGAGCAGACCCGGTCGCAGCTGGACATATTGAACAATGCTCATGCAGCACGATCGCCCAGCCAGACATATGCGGATGCTGCCAGAATGATACCTGCTAGTATGACCAACCGAGTTGGCGATGTGTTGCAGTGACCAGAGATGGACGAAATTCCAACCGCCTGAGGGTTATCGGTAGGAACGAGGAAGAACTGAAGAAGATCAAAGCCATTATTGAGGCCAAAAAGGCTCTAGGTGCGAGAGTCCTTTGTGACCAATTATACCCAGTTAAAGTTGATAATATCAACCGTACTGTCATTTTCGACTAAGAAGGTAAGGTCCTTCCTAGAGTAATAGAAGCCTTAAGCTAAGGAAATAAAATCTAGATTATTAAGATAGCCTAGTTAAATTAAAAAGATAGTATAAAAGTATATAGATTTATAGTATTATTAGTAACGGCTTGCGCGTTTTAGGAACCTCCGCTTGTGCTTAGCCACACCCTACCTATTCACTCTATTAGGTAATTTCCAACCCTTCCCACCCTTACTTACTATTAGTATCCTTTTCTAAAGTTATATAAGGAGATATAAGAACGTGGGCCTGTCTACCTATAAAACTCCTTACTCACCAACCCTAAACCCTCTTCTAGATCTAGATTTACAGTTATTTACTTTACTCTAGTGGTGCAGCTATGTGAGAAAACACTAGACATAATCGTAACGCCTGGATATCCGCCTATTGTATGCTCTTTCCCATCTATTTGCATACCTGTTCTTGCCTTTCTTTGTTCGTCCATTCTTCTTAGTCTGTGAACCCCAATCGCCTGTACAACTGCATGCACTCTTCTGGCAGCTTAGCCCAAACCCAAGCAATAACAGAAACCATCCGTCTATCATACTGGCACTTGCCATTTGCCTTTTTTTTGCACCCCCCTTCTGCATGTTCTTCCCACGCATTACATAGTTCCTGCGGCACAAAGCATCCCAAACAACAGCTGAACTTTTCCGCTACTCGATTTTGCCGTACAAATCGCTCTATCCATAGCGCAAGCTGATACGCTCTCGCCACCTCGTCTCCCATTCCTGGCGCCCTCTCACATTTGGTGCCGGGGTGTGCTCGGTCCTCGATACTCTCCAAGAAGCAAAACACACACCCATTGAGAGCTTGTTCCTCGAGCCTCTGCCGATAGTCCTGGAACTCTTGGTGCTGTTGAACAGAAAGCTCGACGACTCGGCCCCGAGCAGCCTCCACCTCCAATTCCCTCCATCGTATATCAGCTTCCTCCTGATCCTCTAAAATGCCAACCTGACTCTTGTTATTGCTGTCGACCAGTCGGCTCTGACAAATATCACACAGCTTCTCCCCTTCCTCGCAGCTACTTCGATCCTTCCGCCCATCCATGACAGAGTCTAAAACCACACGTCGGCATACGTGACCGCTAATGTAGTCATCTGTAGCTGCTTCCTCGGCAACGAGAGGCCGTGGCCTTCTTGAACCGGCCCCGTGCGCATCAAGCCGGATAATAACAGCCTCGCTTGGTTGCCCATCTCAACCAGCACGCCCACTCTGTTGCGAATAGTCTGCCATGGTTCTCGGCATCTCCACATGTATCACCACACGAATGTCAGGCACATCAATGCCGAGGCCGAGCGCGTTGGTAGCCACAATCACCCTTCCATCGCCGTACTGATCACGCTTGGTGTCGCTCATCCAAAACCGTAGTCTCTCGGCTTTGCCATCTCGTGTGTCAACTTCACGGTGATAGGCGTCGCATCCAAGCTTCTCTGCCAGGTCTTCTGTTGCCTCGACACGCTGACAATACACAATGATCTTTGCTGGCCATGCGTACTCCTCGAGCTTTTGATCAATCACCTGCTTGGTTTCTTCGACAACTCGAGCAACAGCTTCCTCAGCGGTGGAGGCGACGAATGACCTGACGCTGTAGGTAATATTAGGACGTGTTGTCTTGGTCCGAACCATGGTAACGTCTTCGCGTCGTGTGTTGATCGCCCTGAAAAACGTATCCTCCCGTGTTGGCGGGAGTGTTGCCGTAAGGTAGACCATCTGTACCCCCACCAGCGCTAGGGTGCCTAGCTCTCGTAGTTTAGGTCGGAATAACGGAGTACCCTCGAGGATTGTATGGCACTCGTCGACGACGACACGATCAAGCTTGGCCATGATTCTTCGTGACTCAAGAAAGTGCTGGAACCTCTTTGTCATGGCTGACTCTGGTGTGACGAAAACAATGGACACATCTCCTGGGGTCCGGTCGCTCCTCCACTCGGCGCAAGGTATGTTGAGCTTTTGGCATCGATCCATCATATCTCCCAATAGAGAGACCAGCGGCACGATAACCACCGTCAGTCCACCGGGGCAGCTGGCGGCAGGGAGCATGAAACAAAGGCTCTTGCCACTTCCAGTTCCCATCACTACCACCACAGGGCTCTTGTTCAGCATTATGGCGTCAACTGCCTCTCGTTGCTTGCCTCGGAAACAGATCTGGTCACCATAGAGCCTGCGTAATTCCTGGTCCATGTTGATACGTCGCAACGTCTTCCACCGCGCTAGCTGGAGTTCTCTCATCGCTTCATAGTGCAGCAATGGATTCTTTCGCTTGCGGCCTGGTCGGAGAACCTCTCCAAACCCAGCCACAGCCGATGGAAAACCGAGAAGCCGATGCCATTCCTCACTGATGAATCGAAAATTGACCCGCCGCTCGTTGGTCTCGAAACAACCCTCGGTGATGAGCCTTCCATAAACCAGGCCAGCTGTCAAGGAGCCATGGCAGGCCTGAATGTCCCAGATGCTATCTTCTTTGCCCTCATCCTCGTTCTCGCTATCACTACCGTACCCCTCGTCTACCTCTCCAACGAGGGTCGAGTGGGCTGTTGTCCCGTTTCGGAAGTAGCGACGTGTGAAAGCGATGGACAAATGCCTCCAGCTGCTAATGGTAAAGCCTTGCTGGCAGCCGGTCAGACTTATCCTCTTCAAGATGCGAGTCATGCGTGCAGATGTCCAATGTGCCCCGGGCCCCAACTTGAGTGTCTGAGCGTTGGGCTGTCTCGATCGACCACCCTCTCCCTCATCTTCACCCCCCTCATCTTCACCCACGTCAGATCCATACCCGCTCTTGCCATCATCATCATTCAAGTCATCCAGGATCTCCTCTATAGCCCAGAGATTGGTGCTTAGCTCAGTCGTATCCCACACATTCGCCTGCACATCCTCCCAAAACGGTAGCGCAAGCCATAAGTAGTAGACGACCAAAATGCTGATCTCGCGCGGCAGAAAGCGGTGGATGATCTTGAGTCGTTCTATCCTGGAGAATCCCTTATGGTAACCGACAACAAGCATAATAATTCCACCGTGGATGAGGATATTTCGTACCCCTCCGTTGGCGGTGTTCCGATGCCGTAGGGTAAGCAGCTCAAGGGACCGCGCGGCCTGTCCCTGCTTTGCGAATGAGTCGCTTGACTACGATTAGCATCCACCAAATCCAAGCCACGCATGCCATTCACGACAAATGCGTCGATATTCAGCCTTTGCACCAGCAATATGTCCAGGCGCCTCCTGCAGCCCTCGTGCATAGGTTAGACCGGCTAATTTGGTCGAGTGCGCTGCCATCTCGTCATTCCATGCCCAAGAGACTGCTTCAATGAAGTCTCGCTTGAACTTTGCCTGCTGTAGGTGCCGGCGTGAGATGGCAATAGCAGCATGTCTCCAAAGCTGGATGCTCGTATCTGTCCCAAGAGAAAGCCTAAATGCCCGGCTTAATGTGTCGGATAATCGCGTGCTTGGCCATGAATCAACAGACGCATTGGTTTCCAATCTTCCAGCCGTGCCTTCCACATTTGTTGTGAGTCTTCTGAGTGCCCGAGAAATCCTTTTCTTCTCTCTTCGGGCAGTCGTATTGTCTGCATTCGAGCATGGTGTGGTGAAATTCTTCCTATCCCATGCCGAGATAACTCGCGGGATGGAGAATTCTCCCCATAGATACGGCGTTGTTCTTCTCTCGAAACCAGGGATCTTTACTAACCGGGACAGCTGGTTGAGGAACGGAACCACAAGCCAAATATAATAAACAAGGAGTTCTCCCACCTCACTCGGTAGATACCGGTGAATGATCTTAGTTGTACCAGTAATACTATACCCTTTATGAGAGTAAGTCACAAAGCTGACTAACCCATTTTCAATGAAGATATTCCGACGTCCTCCCGACCCGTCCGCAGGATTGGAATGCTGAATGCAGAGTAGCTCTGTTCCTCGTGCTGGTTGGCCCCCCGTAAGATGCACAAGAAGTAGCAGCCGCTCAAGGAAGGAATTGACTGTCGAAAGGTATCGAACGATAACGTGCAGTCGCCATTTGGCCGTTTTTTCGCTCTCAAAAAAGTCTTTGCGGAGGAAATCTTCTTTGAGAATTCGGTCGAGGATCCACCTCTGGTGTCCATGGAGGACTTGATTCTGTGGATGATGAGTGAAGTTCCAGCCTGGTCCGCCCTCCGTTGGATCATCCAACAATGACCGCAAGCTAATCATAGGTATAATGTCTTCCCTTGCGGTATCAGGCGGTACGAGGAGGAGGTCAGCCAATTGGCTTTGGGCAGCCTTGGCTTCTGTAGCCACAAGATTTCGCAGCCCCGTCATGGAGAACTGCATCGTCTTATAGCTCAGCGTTTCGTTATCATCTGACCAAATTATGTGGCCAAGACTTGTCGTGTTATCTTTAATGGCTTTACCGTAGGCACGAAGCTTCAACGACCAGCTGATTGGTGACCTTGAGTCCTTCGTCATGAACCGATCTTGCATGTCTTCCAAAGCTCGGGCCGGGAAGTCGGCTTCATCGAGCTCGACTGCGAGTAGGGCTCTCTCAGCAACAAGGAGTTGGCCCATCTTGATAATTGCCGATAGCTTAGGAGTAAAATCGGCGGCATCATACAACTTCTGCTCAGTACCAGATAGTAAATGTGGCCGGATACCCAATGCTGCAAGAAAGCCAACCACAATGCTGTCGTAAATGTCGCCGTAAAGCCTATGGTCTAAGAGTGTGACCATGAATACAAGACACTTATCATCAAGCCGCTTTCTGAGGTCTTCAGTCTGATCCAGACCGAGCCCATCGCCATTGCTCTGGGCTAGCTCGGATGCTATATGGACCACCTCCATCATGGCAATTGCCTGCCCATCGGTGAGCCGGTAATGCAGTCTTGGCCCTGTCTTCTGCCATGCAAGGCGAAACACATAGCATACCAAATGCTGGAGAACCCGCCCGTACTTTCGATATGTCTCTTCCCTCAAGTTGTGGATAATGGGCTTCTGTGATGAGCGGCCGGCAATGAATGAGTTGAGCCGGTGTTGGTCAAAGATATTGAGTCTTCCTTGCTTAAGCGAGCGCCGGGCACGGGCAATAACACGGTCGAGAGAGCCTAGGAGGATTGGAAGCAATGCATCTGAGTTGCTTGTGATGTTTTGCGTATGCGGTATACTCAAATCGGGCAGACATATTAATGCGGCGACATGGCACAACTCGTGTTTATGTGGCTCTAGGAAACGAGGCCATTCAGCCATCTGGAGCCACTGTGACTGATGCCTTACGTCTGGAGATATAAGGCTAATAACGCTAGCCTCTTGGGATGCGTCGACTCTCTCTTCTCCCCCCTGCCTAGCAAGTTCAAGGTCTATGAGCTCCCGAAGCCCGGAGGAAGGACAGATCGGCCCGTGACTAGCTTTATTGTCCTCTTGGTATGGCATTCCTCTGATTGTATCAGACTGGTGCCCACCTCTTCGGCTGTCAACCATATAATAACGACATCGAGAGTTGCGAAAGAGAGTTTGACACGGCACCTGAATCCGTACCAAGCCAGCATGGACCAATCCCTCAATGCCGCCAATCGATCCGCTGCACTTTCGACCTGGTTGGCGGGGCGCTTCACCATGCGCTTTCTTACGGTGATCTTCGATAGCTGTGCGACCACGGCAGATATAGCGGTTCGTTTCGTCCTCGCAGAGCTCACAACTAATACCATCGTAGAATACATCAAGAAATGGAATAGGCGTAGCCCCTGGCAATGGCCGGACCGTTTTGTAGATCTCATCTGGATCTTGTATCAGAGGCAGATGATCGAATGTTTGCACAAATGACTTAATTGTAGCATTCGCATTTGATTGTGGTAGAGGCGGATATGACGGGAAAGATCGGTCTGCGGCACAGTGCCACACTCCTTGCATATCATAATACGCCACAAGGGACTGTAGTAAAAGAGATTGTTAAGATCCATGGTTGTCATGTCTAAGGAGTGATTCAAGATGATGACTCGACTATGGAATGATGATCATCGTGGAGCAAAGAAGGGTTTCTACAACAGAGTCCCATGATTGAACGGGAAGACGCGTCGACACGCGTCGACACGCTTCGAGACGTGTAAATGAGTAATCAAGCAAAAAGCAATAACGAAGGGCATTTCAAATTAGTATATTTGCTTTTGGAGAGGAGGCGTCGGAATTAGACCGGATTCAAAGAGCCATGGGGACTTTTACAGGGGCAGGCGACAATTGAGGGTACACGACAATTAATAATAGAAGAGTAGTAGGATATTGCTATAACGAGTACACGCCCAATTACTCAAAATACGCACCGTGACAAATTCAGTAGATTGTGGAATAGAGAATGATAATCTTGTCACGGTGTGTATTTTGAGTAATTGGGCGTGTACTTGTTATAGCAATATCATTCTAGCTACTCCAGTAAAAGGATGTACAGGGACTCCGAGCGGGGAACTTACTCACCTAAGAATAAACACACATCCAATCAACCCATCAGACAATCCGGGCTCGTGACAAATCTGTCACGGTGTGTATTTTGGATAATGGGGCGCGTGATTGTTATAGCAATATCCTTCTAGCTAATCCTATATAAGGATGTACAGGGGCTCCGAGCGGGGAACTTACTCTGCGAACCGGTGCATCGTATCGATAAGCTATCGATACGATAGTCACGTTGCCTGGGCATTCGATCGCCAACCAAATTGTTTTCAGCTTCAATTCTCAACATGCCTATTTCACGGGCGGGTTTCTTTGCGTTTATTTCATTGATCTCTACACATATCTCTTCGGTACATATCAGCCACCATAAAATGCATACATATCAGCCATAAAATGCAATGCCGCCAATTCGGACAGCCAAGAACAACACATTCTCAGGTGCTCAAGCTCCTGTTGACAATCTCCCGAAGAGGGTGCAGCTCAAGTCCATGCCCAAAGGTGTCAAGGATGCCCGCTTTGGAAGTAGCGATCATGACTGGGACGGCAAGTATGAGAAAGTAATTGGAACGTCTACCAGGAACATTGTCCTCGGCAGTAGGTTCGTGTTGACCGAGTAAGTAAGCTTCCCACGGTCTGAGCGATTTATGCTGACCTCGCCTCGTTCAAGCGATCATATTGACGACATCTTAGCCTTGGGAAGCCCAATTTGCGAAAAAATCGTGCAATTTATTTTTATATATGAGGATATAGGCTACGGTGCACGGAATAACGCAGAGTCTTTGACAAACGAGGCGGTTGTCCGTCTAGGAAAGTCATGCCCCAACCTGAAGAAAGTTCAGCTCCAAGCTACATCTCGCGTCACTGACGACGGCCTACTCGGCTTGTTCGAGAACTGCCCCAATCTAACCTGGGTGGAGCTTACCGGCACCTCTCGTGGCAGTAGGGATAAACTCTCTGGAAGGGCGCTTGACGAGTTGCGAGATCACCCGGAGTGGGTTCCCAAGTTGAAGAAGCTGATCCTTGGTGAAGGGGAACAAAACAAGCTGTTCATGAAGGCTATGCGCTCTTTGAGCAAAGAAAGGCCAGGGCTGGCAGTTACTTTGCTTCAGCGGCATGAAGTTAAGAAGTGGGGAGACTGGGAGTTGGAAGAGACAAAGATTGAGTACAAGAAGGGGCGCGTGGCGTGGTAGGAAGGACCGAATTTTCCCCCTCACGTAATCCCTCTACTCTCTCATCCTTGGCCTGTTTTCTGGGTGGCACCAATTGAATCGATGTTGGTTTTCTCAAGTCATTGCGTCCTTTTTTTTCTTGTGGCAAAAAAACAAAAAAGAAAAAAAAAACAATGCAGAAATTACCTCTATTACTCTATTACTACATTACTCACCCGGGTATCTTCCCCAGAAGAGTCGTGTGAGGTGGTTTTACTACTCTTCTCCCCATGGTCTATTCCTGCGTCAGTTATACTAGACAGACCCATAGGGTTGATCCTACCGTTCGCCTTGGTCGAGCCGGGAATCCTGTCTTGGAAGAGGTGACAAGCCTACCAATTTAGACTGGCCGGGCTTCCTTCGCCAACTCCCCCACCTTCGCGATGCTCTTCGGCAGATATCCCTTCACGCCATACGCACGAAGATAATCTCTCTCCTCAACCAAATCACTCAACGCCACATTGACCCAGTCCTCTGTCTTCTCCCTGTGCTCCCTTCTGGCGGTACATTTGGCTCCATTGCTGTTTGTCTGGCCTTCCAGTCTTGAACACGCCACATCCGCATCCCTCAGCGTCCACCGTATCGGTACCTCGGGCAACCCGGCTTCTTGGCAGGTAGGCTTCTCCCGTATCTGTATCATTGGTAAAAGTGCCTCATCCAGCAGCTTGAAAATCGGAATGCTGTTGTCATCAGGGGTGCCGCACATCTTGCATGTGGCGTCGGAGATCGGTGTGTGATGCATCGGCCATGCTAAGCAGCAAGTTGAAAGCTAGCGTGCTGTCTGTGGCGAGGAGAGTGTTGACGGCAGCACGCCTTTGTCGAGTGCCTTCAGAGTTTCGGCGTAAATCTTCTTGGCCTCCCTATTGGCGCTTGCAACTGTGGTGATTTTGGGTTTGGTGGAGTTAGCAGTCCTGACCACCTTCCTGGGATGGATGGGCGGATCATTTGCTTCATCGAAATCTTGAGCCTCCCGTCGTCTTCGGCGTCGCGCTTCCGCTTAGCCGAGCTTGAAGGCTCGAGTCGACTGACGACGACGCCTGCTCGTAGAACCATTTGTGTACAATGAAGAGAGCAATGTCCAATGGAAAGCCATCACGATGAAAAAATAGGCGCGCACTTTGACGCGTTGAGTCGATGAGCAGGGGTTTGGTTGAGTCGATGTGCGCCGAATGTTAGGAGTTCTCCCCACACCACTCCATTCATTCAAGAGAGCTCCATCTGTTCCGTGATCTTGACGTCCTTTTCTGCTGTTTCAGAATTACAATCCTTGAACTCGCACCACACTCCTCTACTTCATCATTTGGATTCTATTATTCGCTATGTCCTCACCAAACCTTGTCGACCTGAAGCCACGGGCCTGCCCAGTCTGCCACCAGAGAGACGGCCACCTCCGTTGTTCAGCCTGCGTGATCATCTATTACTGCGGACGAGACCACCAGGTATCCGATCGAGATAGTCATAAGAGGGATTGCGGAGCGGTCAAGAAGTCGCGCGCTCATCTAGGGTGGGAGGAGCAGAAACTACGTGACATGCCCGGTGATATGTTCACTCCAGACAATGTGACTACACTGGTAATGTTGAGAAAAGACAATTCTAAATAATATTAGACACAAATCGAAACGATGACGGTTGAACCACTAATTTGGGGCAGGATTAAGAAAAACAGTGGCTTGTTTAAGTAGATTTGTATGCTCAAGCTACATGAGACATCCATATAAGAAACGCACATTAAATAATGTTTCAATTTCTTGTCTTGGTTTAGAAGACAGGCATTGTCTTCGACAAAATGGTCGGGTTGCCGTGGCCCAAAGGATAATTGCACGTTGTCTTACCCTAGACCTCTCACTACACCAAAAGAGGCAACTGCCCTATTTGGGAAAAAATCTTTTCACAACAGCATGTAGTTAGAAAATGAGTCTCAATTGTTTAGAGACTCTCAAAGAAGTGCGCGGGATGTTACAGCAATGAACTTTATGTAAACCGATTTGATCGATGCAATGGAATTTGGATAATCACATCTGCTTGGCCAGAAACGGGTGCACGTTACCTCGGCGACAACGCTAAGCCACATACAGTAAGACAATAACATCCAGCATTAGTAACCTGCCATTTCGGTCGTCAGTGGCGATTGCTGGACCGCCCATAACGCGAATACTGCCCCAGGCTGTCGACCTTTTTCATAACCTCATACTGGCATTCAACATCGTAATGTCCCAGGATCGCATCAATCTCTGGCTGGAGTCCGTGATACTTGAACTCGAGAGTGACTTCAGCTCAGCTGAAGCCGGATGGGACAAGCCAAAGCAGGCAACTTTGCCCTCTCCTCCAGCTTCGTTAAAGAGGCCCATGAGCTCCGGCAAACACGCCGACATGACGTCCACGCCAATTAAGAAGCGACGACTGGACGAAGAGGGCGCAGACGTGGAGCGAACCCCGCGGCAAGGGGATTCGGTATCCATCACGGGTTCGGATATTCCATCGTTACCATCGCGTCCAAGCAGTGTCGCGTCAGGGCAGGTGTCCCCTAGCAGGCTGGTTGATCAGCTGCGTCATGAACCCAACGGCGTTCTCATCAGGACGATGGATGTCAATGATGAGGAGATGCCAGGTTCCTTGCGTGACTTCATCCCCAGCATCGAGATGATTGCCACGGGCTTCCAGATCGTACCAGCTCATCTAGAGGTAGACACCAGAGATCCCGCTTTCAAGACCGCCTTACTGATGATTATTAGACCGAGATTTCTCGTCTCGCGCCTTCCAGACAGTCTCTCAAACACTTCTTCCCTCATTTTTATGCTCCGGCCGCTTCTCAATCAGATAGCGAACAGGCATCAAAGACAGACACCAGCATTCTGACTGATATTTTCCGCATTGTGGACAAGGCGAAAGAGTGTCTCAATCGGGGCCAAGACGAGGCAGGCTGGAATAATCTCGTGCATACGCCAGTTCTCGAGATGGCGCTCTACGGGCGTGATGCCTGGGGCAAGCAGTTGGCTGGCTTCTGTCCATGGTCAGTATCCCTATTTTACCCTTTATCGTGGGGGACATACCTCGACTAACCTGTGTCCTTTGCTAGCATGTCAGCTGGTATCATACCTCGATATCGCATTGATAACGTCGCTGGCAAAAAGATTGATTACGCACTTTTTATTGATCCTACGCATGATGCAGATGCTACAAGTCAGATCGAAGCTCTATACGAGGGCCAGGGATCCGTCAACCATACCAACTTTGCCCCCCTGCAAAAATGCCCCGTGACAGTCAGCATCGAGACGAAACGGCCTGACGAGAGTCAGCAGCGGGCAAATATTCAGATGGGCATCTGGCAAGCGGCGCAGTGGAGAGCTCTGGAGCAGCTGGCAGGGTCAACCGCCTTGAAGTCTCTAGAGTTCTTACCAGGTGTCCTTGTTATTGGCCATCAGTGGAATTTCGTGGCTACCAGTTATAAAAATGGCAGGACGGTATGCCCCCGCTCTTTGGCTATCGTTGCATGGATTTGGTACTGACATCTGATAGACGCTCTGGACAGAACGGTCGATCGGCTCGACACAGACAGAATTCGGGGCGTTTCAGATTATGGCAGGCATTTTCAAGTTACGAAAATGGTCGCTTGACGTCTTTTGGCCTTGGTATAAGCTACATGTGTTGAAAATTGAGGCTGAAGTCGAGCAAAGAGACGAGGTTGAGGTCGACATACAAGGATTAGCAGTTAATGAATCGATAAATGTTTGAGTAGCGGAACACACACAATAAGCGCGGGCGTTTAAGGGCCAAGTAAGCACGGGAATATGGCTTTTAATGAACATTATCATCATCCATCTTGTGCCTTCTTATGGGCTTTCATCTGGACTCCAAAGGAACCACCTTGTGAGATATCGAACCATCAATTCCCTGTGATATTAAGTGTGCAAGAACATCACATCTTCCAGCTCTCTTCTTTCCTGCTCCAGCCTCGCCATATCCTCTATAGACTGGATGTCCACGGGCTTCTGGCCGATCTCTAGTCACACCCTCAATCCCTACTGCCAACTCAGCGGTTAGCGCAGGCAGGTCAGCCAATCTTTGAGAACTGATGCATGTTCGATAGCCTAGCATGGAGAGTCTTGTCGGCTAGGGTGAAACTATTGATGGTTCGTCTGGTCTCGGAGTCGGGGTAATGACCGGGTCAAAGCACCTCTGCATTCAGGCAGGCTTTCTATCCATATTCCATATTCCATATGGACCCAAATGGATATGGATTATGGAATTCACTTCGTATGGAAGCTTATTGCATACGTATGGAATACGGAAAATGACGTCATATATTAATTACGCTTTCAGCCTTATGAGGAATCCGGTGTAGAGTCTCGCCATCTGGCCATGCCAACATCTTCCCCTTCCTCATTCTCCTCCTCTTCGATCAATTCGACTGGAATTCCCTGGGTGATGCCGCTTTTAATCCAGCTCTTCATGCACTCCCCCCTCTCAATTGTACGACTTCCTAGCTGACATCGATCCCAAGATATTGTGCGTCGTGCACCAGAAAAGATGCGCTCTGGCTCGGCGGACATAGCAGGTACTGAAAGGATATCGACGGCCATTTTGGAGAGACGGGGATATCGTTGTTGCTGTTCTTCTCGAAGCCACCAAGCAAGCGGGGAACAGTCGATAGCGACAGGCGTCTGTGAGATGAAGGATTTGTACTCATCGAGCTCAGTCATCGCTGGGCTCACGACATCCAGCTCTCGAGCAAGCAGGTCATACTCGTCGAGTGGCTGTAATCTATCTCTCAGTTCGGGCGTCGTGGTGGTAATCGGCAGCCCCTGGTAATAATCCTCCCAGTACTTCGTCACGCTATCAAGGACTGGTTTGTGCCAAGACTTGGGCCAGTTCTTTTTAACGTGGGCCATACGTCGTGACGGATGAAGCATCATTGCTGCGCCGTAGGCAGGGCTCTCATCCGTAAGCTGGTAATACTTGTCAAACACAGCCCAAGAGGCAGCAATGCAGCTTCGGAGTGAATGGTTGTCGTAGTGCCTCTGAAAAGCTTGTGTGTAATGCTTGTGAAGAACGTCCATGGTGAAAAGCGTGCGGTCAAGGGTGGCGTAGCGACCTTCTGTAAGTTGAGTGATCTTCCAGAATGGTTGAAGGAAAGTGCGTGTTTCCCCCAGGATGTCCCACTCGTTAGGGGTGAGATAATCGTCCTGTAAGTCTTCATAATACTTCCTCTGGTACCACTCCACATGCTCCTGGAGATTAAGGGCGGCGTCCAAAAGGAGAAACCATGAGTTCATACATGGCTATATGAATATTCACACCGATTTTCTTATATTCATATTATATTCAACTTGTCTAGCAAAACACATATTCATATAACATATTCATGCATATTCATATAAGGCTTCACGTGATACCAAACTACAACAATGAAGTGAGAAGAATCGATTGATGTAGCTATATCGCCCGAAAACTTCTCAATCGCTCCCGTTTGACCTGTAAGCTATTAGATATCACCCTCTACAGCCTCTGGATCACACGGGAGGCCTATCCCGCCCTCAGCTGACAGTCTAATATGTCCCTCTCGCAGCCAGTTGCCGATACACTCAATCTTCTCAACGCTCTCAATCAGCAATCGTAGCCTATCCCATCTAGCCGTGCGTCTAGCACCTGAAAAGGTCCGCTCCGGCTCTGCTGATTCTGCTGGTACAGACAGGATATCGATAGCCATACGGCTAAGCCGTGGGTACCCTGTACGAACGTCCTCACTACACCACCATTGAAGGGGCGTGGTGCCCCCTGCAAGTGCGATAGGAGCCTCTGAGATAAAGCTATCGAAATCATCCTTGCCCCGTGCTCTCGCCATTGTCTTATGTCGCAGCTCTAAGCGCATCTTTGAGAGCATCGTATCCTTCTTTCGCTTTAATAAAGGAGGCACAGCCAAGGATTGCTCTGAGAGCTGTATCTCGACATCGTGATTGTACTCTTCCTTCCAGAGACTGCGGGCGGCGGCAAACGCGCCCTCGTGCCATTCCTCGGGCCAACATTCTTCGATATAGCTCTTGCGTTTGGAAGGATCGAGAAGGAGGGCGGCGGCATATACGGGGACATCCTCGGTCATAGTGTAATACTTATCGAGTATAAACCAGCACATATCGATAGAGTGAATTATACGATCATCGCGATTGCTCGGCTGCGAGTAGTGGGCCTAATTGGCTGATTAGCATGCCATATAAGCTATAGATAAAGCAGGAAAATGTAAAAACTTAGCCGTATACCTTCCACTTTTCGCAGTGTCCTAGGAGAAGGTCCAGTAGCTCAAGTGATTGTGAGATTGATGCCATAGCGCCTTCAGCTTCCAGCGTGGCCTCATAGAAAGGTTGAAGGAATTCTAGCGTTCTTTCTAGCATTTCCCAATCCCTGCTGCTAAGAGTATTGCCTTCGAGATCATTATCATGTTCAGCAGTAAACTGGATGATCTGTGACTTCTTCTTTAACGCAATAGTGATAACTCTATGCCATGACGACCATCTCGTGATATTATCGATACCTAGTTGCTTACCTACAGCATCGTACCACTGATCGTTGTGTAGAGCTGAGCTCCGTATATAGACTGCAAGTGCATGAAGTTTTGCTAGCGTTGGAATGCCTTGCCAGCCAGCGAAGCGCTTATCGTTTTTGCTGGCTTGCTGATGCGTAGTTGCGGCTCGCTTGCCTCTCGCCTTTATAGATCTTCTCGTGGGCTGCTCCTGCCGCTCTTCCTGCTGTTGTTCTTGCTGCGTCGTGGTGTCCTAATATGCCGCAATCTCCGCCGGACCCAGCTCATGTAATTGCTGTGAGAACTCCTCTAGCATAGTTGAACCTGGCTCATCGGCAGCAGCTTCGAGTGCAGCTCCAAGAGCTGCTTTTGAGCGAGCAAGAAGGAATGCTTGTAAGGAGAGATTGATAATATGGCCAATGCAGCGGATTCTGCGGCGTTTGTGAGGGTACTGAGCCTATATTATAATTTAGTATAAGCTACAGAGGCATAAGCGGCTCAGAGTGAAACTTACACCTGATTCCGCCTCCAAAACCTTTGATAGCTCCTCTAAACAGGTGTCGTTTGATGTAGCATTATCGCCTATATAATAGCCAAGGTTTTGAGCAGTAATATTGAACTTCCGTCGCGTACCGGCGATCAACTCAGCCTGCGTAGCACCAGAATGGCTGTATTTGCACTCTGGCAGTCCTAGTAGTGCTTTCTGAAGCTTGAAGTCTTCATCGACCCATTGAGCGCATACAGCGAGTACGCCATGGCGATGTGGCGATGTCCAGAGATCAGAAGATATGTGTATCTTCGACTGCGTTGTTTGAAGCCTCTCGGCGATTTGTGAGCTGTATAACGAGTAGTTCGAGTTAATATAGCCCATAGCCTGCTTTCGATCGTTGATGAGAAGGTCCCCGATGGCTGGATTACATGGCAGAACCAGATCTCGCAGCTCAGAGTACTCAACTGCCGAAAAGGGCAGTCTGCGCCTTGTTAGAAGCCCCACAACTGCCTCAATATAGGCTTGCTTATTAAAACAGTTGCGGAGAGCAGCCTGCGAAGGACGGGAGACGATATACGAATCGATAGCGCCAGACGAAACACCCGAGGAAAATGTACTAGATGGAGTATCATTTGCAGCCTCGCTTGCTCGTATAAGGGCTCGGTGAGCCGTTTCTGCATGGTGTATAGCGTTTCCAGGCACCCGATTCGACCATGGAGGATTCTGACAGTGAAGACAAACGTAAGCACGATGACCCTTGGTCTTTCTGCGCTTCGGGCCAAGCTCAACTTGGAGGTGTTTATCGGGATAATCTATATAGAAAAAGGCGTTGAAATTCCATGAAAGTTTCGATGCAAACGAGCCGATAGAAGCGTTGTTAGTCAGTGAGACTGATACCTCAGAAGCCTGAGAAGCCATAGGTGCTAATACGCAGTATGTTACTGCATGGCGTGAGTTAACTGAAGAGTTTTCTTTAAGATCTAATCAAGAGATTGTTGGGTAGAGAGATTGGTGCTGGCATGAAGTGTATTTGGAGTGTGTCACACCCAACCGACCAAAGGGTCACACGTTTGATCAAACCGGAAGGAAGGTCTTCCAGCTGTTCAGACAGCTGTTCAGACAGGTTGTTCAGACCAGCAGCCCGGAAGTTCGGACTTCCCGTCAGAGGTTGGTATCACCTATGTCTCCCAAAAAGCAAGTTCTTCAACACAACGGCCCCGGAGGCCCAATTCATCTTAGTATAAGAACCTGAACTATTTCCACTCATTAGATAGAAAAATCAGAGCCAATCAGGACCCCCTCCCTTATATGAATATGCATGAATATGGATACATAAGTACATATTATATTCATATATTATATGGATATGAATATGAATATATTCATGCATATTCATATAAGATGTTATTTGAATACTCATATAGCCATGTCTGATCGCTGCCCAGTAGGCAGGCGAGTTGTCGAGAGTAGCAATGTATTTCTCAATTTTAAAGATCGCTACTGAAAGACTGGCACGCAAAGCGTGAAGGTTCTTATCGTCAGAGAAAGTAGGATCTTCGGAATCGCCGGATTTTCCAGATTCGCACATAATAGTGGCTCGGATCGTGCCAGGTAACTTCATGGCGCAACCTCCGTATCGCTCCGGGAGTCGTCTTCCGCGCTGCGGTCGCTGCGATTGAGATTCCAGCGGCGTGGTCGGTCGCAGAGCCGGAACTTCGTCACCGATGAATATGGAGCGGCCGGCATATTCAGGGCCGGTTATTTCTTGATTGACGAGCCCGTCGGCGTAGACCTTTTTCTTCTCGCGGAAGTGGTCGAGGAGATAGTATAACGAAGCCGCTACTTCCGCGAAATGAGGCGCCCTGCTTTCGAATAGCTTCGTGAGCCGTTGACAAGGCGTGAGTATTTCAATCGCGATCGCGAGGAAAGACCAGTCATCGTCACGCAATACGTATTCCGCAGGGAGGCGGCGTTTGGCGTCCCTCTCTTGAAGCGCCCTCCTCTGGAAAACCTCGATCGGATCTTTTAACTTCATCGCTCTCTCTGCAGAGGCGAGGAAAGAGTTCCATCTTGTATCGTTATCCTGCTTTACCATCAACCCGCCAAGGTCGCGAAGGTTCCAGAGGACCTGGCCGAATTCAAGGAGCTCCTCCTCCGTAAGCTTTCCGTAGGTAAGGTCGAGAAACCGCTCTCTCCGCTGCGGAGATCTTCTGATCCAGCTCATCAGGTTGTGTAACCTTTGAATTGCTGACAATTGACGCCAGTCTTCAAGGAATTTGATCTCTTCTAGCAAAGATTTAGGTATACTCCTCTGAGCGAGGATCAAGCTTCTTGAGCGCCTCCTTCTTCGAGCCTCCGAGGAATCCGGTTGCGACGAGGTTTATTTGGTGATTAACGCAGCGAATCCTGCGTTGAGCGCTAAGCTCTGCGATTTCGTCGGTGGCAGATTCTGCACCTGAAAGACCGCAAAAGAGCTCCGTAACTGCGCCGTCGCACGAGTCTGCGTTATCAGCAGTAAAGTAGCCGAGAGTCTCGGAGATCGCGAAATCCTCGATTACGCTCTGTAAAACTGGACCGAGATTCTCACCACCGTGACTGCCGAGTACGCGTTTGAGGGCTAGGAAGCGAGATTGAAGCTGTTGCGAGGCGCTGACGAAGTGAACGGTGATACCGAGGAGCGCGTATTGATTCGGGGAGGTCCAGAGATCGAAAGAGAGATGCTTCTTGTAAGGGGAGGCGGCGAGCTCTGTTTTCAGGAGCCCTTTCTGTGATTCGACCTCGGCGTTGAGCCACGATTTGACAGTATCTCCGCACAGAGGCAGAAGCTCCTGAACAAGATCCTTATTTAACAAGCAGAGAAGCTGGCGAAAAAGGGGGTGTTCGATTCCAGAGAAGGGAATATTCGCCTTCGATATCCAGCCTAACAGTGTATCTCGGAAAGTCTGCCCCGTCAATTTACTCACAACAGCCTTCCGCAGGCTCTCCTGTAGAGTCCTCTGACTCTTCTGTGGGCGCGGATTCGCTTCAGAATCAGTCAAATCGCTTCCCTCTACGGATGAGGCACGAGAGCGAAGAAGTCTGTGATGCTGCCGCAAGTAGTCCAGCGGTCCAGAAGTCGTACCTCTAGGCAGGGAAAAAATCGTTGTTATACACTGCTCATCACAGAGATCACAGAGCCAGTATTCGCCACAGTTTCGGTGCTCGCGATCGAGCTTGACGAAGCGTGAGCCGTACGGTTCGATCGGGGACCTTTTCTTCCGTTTTTTATCCACCCACTCCGACCGAATATAGGGCTTGCTGTTGATTAGGATCTTCGGCATATCGCATACTGAACTTGGGAGGTTTGCTTCGTCGACATCATCAAGTTGGCTCTTTATGCTGCGAGCTCGGCGAAGAACTGAAAAGGCGCCACCACCGGCGTGTGGAATGTTTGTGAGAGAGCCGGAAGACTGACTGGCTGACTTGCTAGGTGTCAGGCTCGATACCGACGAGGAATCGTCGAAAAATGGACCGTTGGTGTTAGCCATCTTGACGATGTTGGCGATGGGCCCATGTGCAAAAATTTGACTGGAAAAGTGGACTTTTGGGCCTTCGAAAGCACTTACCCTATGGCCGACTGACAGGGGGGATTTTACCAAAACAAACCAAAATTACCAATACAAAACGGTAGGCTAGTATTGTTTTGAATAGCTTCCATATTGCTTTGTTTTGTATTGATTTATATTGATTTGACTTGGTAGTGTTTTGTTTTGTTCGGAGCGCTGCTGCACGCTGAGCAGCAGAGCGCCAGCCATCGCCGGGATCTTTATTTGCATCGTCGATCTGCCGATTCAATTCCCAGAATGCACGCACCGCAGCGACAGCGCCGGTAGGGACCTACACAGCAGCTGATTAGCAACTCAATAGCCGGAGACACAGAAAGGCTCCTCACAGGCCTGCAGGCGTGACCGTTCCTTGCGCAGTCCCAGCAAGCAGCACCAGTATCTATCCCCTGTATGTCAGCCCGGCAAGCTTATATGAAAGAATGGTTACTTACTGTTCTGAGAGGTACACTCATGCCCGGGGCTCTTTGCAGCGCGAGTAACACAGGGGCGGCAGGGGAAGTCACGCGCCGAGCCGATGGGAGGAGCCTTCTTCTTCTGCGTCCTCTTCTTCTGCTCAAACAGGTGTATTAGTAGTGGTCCATTGATTGTAGAGCAGCTGGCTGGCATACAGTAACCTTGTTCGCGGATTTACGGGCGCTGGGCTGGATGCTTTTGTCGTTGCTGTTGGGCCGGACCCTACCCGACGTGCCCACGCCATCCACGCCCGCAGCGACTGGATCAGCGGTAGACATTATGATGATGCTGATTGATGGCGCCACGGAAACGGTCAGGGGAGGCGCCGTCAACTTACTTGGCGACGGTGATAAATTAGAATGGCACAGAAAGATCATTTATCAAAAGGTCACTTGTGGCCTCCATGAATCGGGTCGCGTCCAAGCTATTCCTAATCGCTGTGCTAGTTCGCACCGGGCCAGCTATAGAGCCGCCGCGGGGCAGTGCAGTACGTCAATCGCGTTTGCTCAAATAGGGGTTCCGCCCTCTAATCCCCCCTATTCCTCGCACCAACACCACATTATCGTCCCTATCTTCATCCTCATCTTCAATGCTATGGCACGGCCACCCAATCCAATCGATCAGCACCGCGACTATGTCAGTTTGCTGTACCTCAATGGCGTGTCGCGAAGCCAGATCCAGTATAAGCTTCGGAAGCATTACCACATCGCTGTTAACCTCAGCACAATCTCCCGTCGGATAGCCAGCTTGGGACTTCCACGTCAGCAATCACACACCACTGAGACGCCAGAGCTTATAGAGGCTATCCGCGACCTGATCCTCCGCATTGGGCTTAGCTAGAGTCAGACCTTGAGTGTCCTACAGAGGCAAGGCCAGCCCGTCACCAAAAGAGGACTCAAACGTATCAGACTCCACCCGGACCGCCGCTGGATACGTCGCATAAATAGCGATGAAGAACGTCTTGCTTTGCTGAAGAAGACGGAACAGGTCATTGTCGAGATGACGCAACGGTCTAATGCCATTGCAGGATATGGAAGACGTTTTCTGCAGCCCTATCTGCGCCAGCAACAGCAACTCTGGGTACCAAGAGATCCCCTCTTTGACATATACAAAATCATGTTCCCGAGCGAGGTTGAGATGCGCAAACGGATGATGCGGAGGAAGAAGGGACAATTTGTGGTCCCTGGACTAAATTACTAGTGGTGTATTGACGGCCACGACAAGCTGAAGGCGTATGGCTTCCAGATATACACTGCGATCGATGCCTACTCACGCAACATTATCTGGTTCTATGTCGGGCCTTCTGCTTCCACCGCCTTGAGCGTGCTGAAACAGTATCTGGCTGCGTGCGACGCCTACGGCTTCCGCCCGTGGTATCTGCAGGCAGACAGGGGTAGCGAAACGCCATTGGTCGCGGCAGCCCATTGGAACTTTGCTTTGGCCGCTGCGGATGCGTGGAATGGAATGGCCAGGTCTTCCAACAGGGCAAGCGATTGAAGGATTCCTACAAGGCAGCACCGAGCACGAAGAACGTCAGGATTGAGAGTTGGTGGGAGCGTATGCTTCACGTCTCTTCCCGACAGTGGGTAGACTACTTTGGAGAGCTTGCTAGGGATGGGACTTTGACGGCGATATGCTTGAGGACCAGATTGCCGTCTACGCTGTCTTCGAAGATGTACTGCGTCAAGAGCTCTTCGATTTCGTGGAGGCGTGGAATCTACACAAAATACGCCTCCAGAAGAACCGGCCTCATGTTGTCCACGGCCAACCCTGGATGAATTACCATTACCCTGACCCAAGCAAGGCTTGCAATTGGGGAATTCCCATCGATCGCACAGTTTTAGGTGAATTGGTACGACCATTGGCTAACATCAATATCAACACATGTCTAGAGCCGGAGACAAAGGACTGGTGCCGCCAAGTTCTTAGAGATATGGGTTACGATGAAGTGGTTCTTGGCAATTACCAGGAGCCTGACAAGTTGCGCCCATTTAAGCGCTTCTACCTTGGCCTTCGAGACAGGATCATTCGGCACATCGAAAGTGGTCAACAGCCTATGCTAGCCTACCGTAGAGCCCCAACAGGAGGAGTTGCGGAATATGTAAGATGCTATATCTATCTGTCTGCGCATTAAATATCTAACTACATATAGGAAGCATTACTTGCACGAGCAAATCAAGCCCAGGAAGACGAACTTGCAGATATGGAACCGGCAGAACAGCCGCTTGTTGAACTTGGTGTTGAAGATGAAGATGGAAATGACATTGAGGGAATAAGTAATGACGAGGAGGAGGGTGGCACATCTGATAGAGAGCCCGAATAGTCAATCTCTCCTTTTTCTAGGTCGAGAGGCAAAGGTCATGGGGATCTTTGTGCCTCTAAAAGGTGTAGAGTGGGCTGGGGGGATCCTTCGACGGCATTATTCTCAAATTGTTGTGTTCGAGCTCGTTCGATAGATTCCGGGCTGACTGTCGACTCCGGGTTTATCTGCTGAGGTCAGTATTTCGCCGGGTGAAAATTTGGCCAGGTTTCTTACGAACTCTGTTAAAAGACTTGCCTCGTTCCCATGATCGATCTCGTACCCTTGATCTGCCTCGCGCTCATCTCCTTCCTCGTCAGAGACGCTGTCAAATACTGGATCGTCGACGGGATCCTCAAAATCGCTCAGATTTGCTGTATCTCCCTTCACAACGATATTGTCGACGATTTTGCTACCCTCATCAAACGCCGGGTTCGAGTAGGAGGAAGCTGGAACTGCGTTCTCCTGCTTGACTTGTCTCTTATTTTTCGTACCCTTCTCTTTCTTGACCTGTGTCTCTTGCTTGATACGCTTCTTTGGCTCGGGGGCTGGACTCGAATCTTCCCGTTTGACCTTCCGTTTCTTGTCTTTTCTGACAGGTGTTGAGTATTCGTCTGGCCTTAGCGGGGTGATTGGCTCCTGCTTGTCAACCACGTCGGTCGATGTCAGGACGACAAGCACCTTTAACTGCCCTGCTTGGTTGTTCGAAAAGTGACCAGAAGCGAGCATGCTTGACGGCGTCATGTACTTATTGGTGTTGGGAACGGTGACGATTTTCTTGCCAGAAAAGGACGAAGCGTAAGAAAGACCCCAAAGGTCTTTGTTGGTCGGATCGATGGTGCTTGGAAGTGGACGAAGGTGGTCAAATAGGATCTGAGTGAATAAAGGCCAGGTAAGGAGATCCGCCGAGCTAAGCTTGATCACCGTATCTTTTAGAGGTAGCACCGTCTCTGGGACCTCTATCGCAAGGCCATTGAAGTACCTGGTCTCCAAGCTCACGAGCAGGAGACTGATGTGGACCCATTGGTAGCCAGTGCGCTGCCTCGTAGGCTTTCTGTTGCTGCTTTTAGTGTTCTGAATGGCCTGACTGGCCGCCGATGCGATCGCCATGAATTGCGGATAGGGAGTACCGCTTGATGGCTTGGAGGGATACAGGCGTGCCCGAGTACTCGCAGTCCCTCCATTGGGGACAGGCACTGCGTCTGGGATGAGTTGCGCGTACCTAATGCCGGAAGACGATACTGGTTTGGGTCTGTCACGCATAAGCTGACTTGCTGGACTGACTGGGTGTGGCGGAGAGTCTTCCACCTGAACCACCTCATCATATGGGCTAGGAAGGACTGGAGTTCTGGACCTGGCACGACGTTGGGATTGAAAGGGGTTAGATAAGCCGCAACGGCCACAATAGTTTTCGCCGGCGTATATGGTGGTGAAGAGATCATGGTGCTTCTTTCCCAGCTTTGACGCAGTAGACCTACTCAGGGGGAATATCCGGGTCGACCATTCTGCTGGAAGAGAGACCCTGAAGCGGGAAGAAATGAAATAGGAGAAATATTTAGATTGGAATTGAGAGGGATTTCTAATGTTTACAAAACATCATAATGTTGCCCATTGCTACGACAGATGATGAGCACTAGGCCCGCTTGAGTATGGAATTGCCGTGGTAGTCCGCTGCTGACCAGCAGCGAGGACTCAGCAATCAGCCGCTGCGGGCTTCGTAATCCTGCTCAGACGCGGATCATATACGCCTGCAGTGAGAATCCTTCTCATGAGAAACTGATATTGCTATAATAAATCTCTTAGATCTATGCTCTACAGGCCTGGATTTTAAAATCGGTTCACTTAGGATCTCTTGGAAAAGTTGGGTACCCTAGACAGTGTGCGTTGCCAGAACGTGGTGCAAAAACGGTTGCTAGCTGACACACTGTCGTGCAAGAACAGCAGGTTCAGGTTGATTAGGGGATTAGGGGGACGCCGGAGCACCTCGCGGACCCGCTGCTGGCCCGCAGCCCAAGTCTAGTTACTTCTGCCCAGGTCTGCATAAGTCAGCTGTGGAGCCACCTACATTTGAACAGGACGATGATTGGCTGCATAAAATTGGCAGGGAGTTTTGCAACAGTGCCCCCTATCGGCCTCCGTAGGTGAGAACGATTCGTGGGGCTTGGGGTGTCAGGAACCAAACGTGCTGAAATGTGAACTAGATTGTGTCAAGGCCCTATAGGGACTTCCCTCCGGGCGAAATAAAATCCAATCCAATCCGTAGGTGAGAGGGCGGGGCAGAGTCCTTTCGTCTCTTCGTTCCTCAAGGCATGCAGAACTTATCGTGGGGTAGTATCCGGGCATGGTGATGTCGTCGTGATCCGTGTCCAGGGATAGAAACCGGGCACGAATATGCGGCCGGGCTAGGATAAATTCCTTCAGGCCTCCCAACCCCCCTCTATATCCATGGCATTCGTGGGATAAGCCATTTTCATGCAAGACTTGCTGATTTCAGGGTCTTCATTCAGTCTTGTCCAACCTAGCAAGGTATAAATATACGCCTGCTCGCCGTTGCTTCTGTTCCTATTATCTTTCCTGTCACTGTAGATTCTGGTTTCTACATTTTATAATGTCATATCCTATGATTGGCGACGGCTTTCGTCTTCTAAGGACCGCGAATCATATCCGCAGAGTAGGGACGGGGAGCAATGCATCTCGAAGCTCGAATATATGCCTCACGAGGAGCGTAGTACAACATTCCCAAGATCTAAGTCAAGCTACTTCCGATTATTTGGATTCTGCTGGTAGGTTCTTCATGAAGTCTTCACGAAAAGTTTCTAACTAGAAGTGTAGGCCACGCTGTGTGTGTTCAGGAACCTGGAGATTAGCATCAATCTCATGGGGCGAATAATTGTGGTGAGATAGGATGGGGCCTGAGTACTTCCCTGGAGGCGAACCAAACGAGACTCCAACTGAATTGACTAGTCCTACATCGCACGAAGGCTTTAAGTCGGGTCTCCAATATAACTCCCCTCAAGAGCAGTCTGGTCGTCTTAGTAGGGAAGCCTCAAGGGTCTTTAAGGGGGCCAGGAGAGTCATCGCATAGGATAAAGAGGAAGTTGGCGAAGAAGCCAAGACATCGGCAACTGACACGTAGTGCTAAGCGGACGATGTATCCTTCTAACACCGTCTGAGGATCATAATATCCCTAGCCTAGCCATGGCCAACTCATCCACTATACAATACCAAAATAAATTCCTGGACAGCAACAATGATCTTATTTTCCGTCCGTTGTAGAGAGAGCTCTGAAAAATGACAGATGAAGATCTGAAAGAGTGGCAGTGAGCGTGCGAATTCCAGTTCCTCTAAATCTTCCTTTTATATTGCCGTCTGTAAGAAACTCGTGTCGCATATCACCACCAAGTTCCACTATGCTCTACCGAGCCGTGCGACTGATATGAAACGCAGCTCTTACCTAGGGTTCGTGTATCCGGTTTCACATCCGGCTTTTCGTATCAAGGACTCCAGTCCTAACGATATGAGCTTAAATAGCTGTGCCCGAACACATGGCTGTTCAATTTCTTTTGTTCATTAGATAATTCTCATCAATTGACTGGTGCCATCAATGATCCCCTGTGGAGCCAATTGTCTAACAACTAGTGATTACTTGCTGCCCCCCACCCGGGATTCAATTCTTTTTTAATTCCTATAACTATAAGATTACCTGCTGTCTACTAAACGGCAAAAACAATAATTGTCAGGGGGACTAGATGACAATTAACGGTATATACCAATAGATGAGTAAGACTCGCTGATCGCGTAGTGCTGGCCTAACGGTTCGACCCTGCTAGTGTGCGATGACAAAACACGAACGATAATTGGTAACTTACAGCTAAAGATCAGGAATAGCCCCGGGAAACATGCTCCGCCTCTCTCCAACTCGTCCGTCACGTCCCCCATGCATTGATGATCATTGGCCATGCTTCTCACACAGTGATTCATTATTCTTCTTCTCAAGGCCACTTGAACTCGATGGTTCATTGTGCCCGCCCGGTGTGGTCACAGCGAGTACACCCTTGGTAGTAAAAGCATCCTGCAGATGCTTAGACAACAACACCATCCCTGCGGGTAGCCATGGGCCTTTGGCCATTTACCGGGGCGTCCTGTCCAGGGTTCACCTCTTCATAGTGTGCGCGCTTGACGAGTCGGTAATATGCGGCAGCCAACAACGCACCGAGCGCTGGCCCAACCCAGTAGATCCATTCGTACCCAGGGAAGCTCGTGCCAGCAACAGCACAGCCAAAACTACGCGCGGGGTTAAGGGAGCCACCAGTGACAAATACCCCTATGCAAACATGGTGTGAGTTCTCCGCGAGACAAGTCCCTTGGTCAAATCAATGTGACTATACTTACCTGGGATCAAGGCCACAAACAAAGCAAGTCCGATACCGATAGGAGCGAGGAAAGTATCTTGAGATTTCTCAGCAGCCAGCATCAAAACAACAAAGACGAGCTGGGCCGTGAAGAACATCTCGAGGAAGACGCCGCGGGCAACGGAAGTGTCAGGTCCGAGTACTGTGTTGGCCTGTGCAACCTGTCCTGGGAACATTGCGTCGACGAGTCCACCGGCGCACATGGAACCCAGCAATTGTGCGGGGAAGAGAAACGCTGCGCGCATCCACGAGAGCTGGCCTCCAAGACACAACCCTAGCGTTACCTGCAATACCATCCTTGAGTCTCACTTCGTAATTGGATCAGGGAAAGAAGTTGCTTACTGCCGGGTTGAACAAACCGCCGCTAATCCGGTAGAAAGCCCACACATTGACCAGCAGGGCAAAACCGTATGACACGGCGATCCAAATACCGGTGGTGCTTGCCATCCCGCCATTTTCCGCAGTGTATGGCGCTTGCAGGATGGCTATGAGGTTTCCAGCATAGCCGAAGTACAGGAAGAGGAATGTCCCAACGAACTCGCCAGATGCGGCGACGAGGTGGCGGCTGAATGTACTGAGATGGCGCCCCTGATGGTTCAGAGGGTCGTGACCGCCAGCTTCAACGGGAGGTGCCATTTCGGTTGTGATGTTGAGGCCCCGTGGATTTTAATCCTGTTGTTTAGTGCTTGGTGTTGAGACTGGAACGAGGGCGCCCTCATCTCCGTAGAGAAATCTAGGAAGCAATGACCGCAAAAAAGACCCAGGGAGCGCTGGTAAATTAAGCGTACTTATAGAGCATCTCTAAATAAAGTGTCAGAATTCGCCTTTGCATGATGCGGTGGCGGTTCGCGGTATGACGCGCGAAGGGTTCGGATTAGAGAAGTGTCGTGGCCGTCATGTCATTGAGAGCACCAGTTTCATGTAGCCAGGGTCGTTAAATTGACGCCAAAAAAACAACCAATTGTGACCGGTAGATTTCATTACAAGTGTAATTAGATAAACAGCCAAATCCTGTTCTCTGAACAGCCGGAAACTGTTCTCCGAATTGATCGTGTCCCTGGAACAGGGTGTTGTGGGGTTGGGGGTGGCATGCTGTTCCTCGCTCACCCCCCGCAGACCGTCTTGTGTGCTTGAGGCTTGAGGCTGTCAGTGCCGGTCCCGGTCGCAGGTGCTCCTCATTGGGCTGAACAGCGATGGCGATTAGTGGGAAGGTTCTCAGGGCCTAATATCCCCGTGGAGGCACTAACGCAATATAATAGGTTTGCGCTAACTAGGTGTCTCTAGTAACGTTGTGACAGTCGTATGTTACTTCGAGACCAGGTTGAGCGCATTGGCAAGAAGACGACTCTAGATACATGCCCCGCGGAGATAAGCTGGCTATCATATTTTGGCCATGAACCATGAAAGCAATAAAAAAAACTTGTTGCAATGTTATTGCTTGGGATACCTACTGAATGCTAGCACTGCTAGGAGACGAGATGGTGCCAAATGAAGCAGTTTGGCTATGCCGGACTAGAACGAACGCAGAAAAAAGCGGCCACTAAGCGAGGAATCGATGACGGGTTGCAAGCCGTGTACGACGTTAAGGGAATAATTGACACGGCGGTACATGCCGCCCCAGAAGTTGCTCTCGTTTGGGGTCGCCGTCATCTTCAGGGACATGTTCAAACTGGATAACTGGGCCGGCCAGCTCAACGAGCACATTGAAATGACACCTATGTCAATCCCCATTTCAAATGCAGGCGATTGTTAATACCTCCAGCACCCAGGCAGCACCGTTCCCAGCAAGACATCCTGGGCAATCATTCACCAGAAACCGAACCTTCCCATAGCTTGAAAAACTTGCAATCGCTCGACTGAAAGTATATAGATCAAGGATGCACACCACTCAATTCAATCAACTGAATAGCTCAGTGGCGTTAAGTTGACCTGGTCAACCATTCTCTCCAGTGGCGTTGATCAATTAGCCGTCAAATTGAGTTGAATGGACACTGGTTGAAGTCGTTAATCTCCAAGCTGAGCTATTTCACCCCTGCTCTTCCATCCCCTTATCTTCACATCCCACCCCTACCCACGATGTTTCTTCCGCCCCATCGCCACTACTCTTCTCAGTAGGAAGTAAGTAACACGTCCAGGTCGTCAATCACCCCAGCCCGTAACTATACCGCAGCACTTAACACATCCCTGTAATATCCGCATTAAGCCGACTTTATAAAGGCGTTACCATCCGCCCTACCGCCGCAAATAACCTCTCACACTCTGCTAATACCGGCTGAATCGTAAGGAAGTCTGGCACCATTTGTGAAAGTAAATTAATGGATTATATATATAAAAATGATGATAAGGTACATCTGTGTTATCAATCAGATATACCCAATAATAAGAAAACGTTAAAGTCAATTGATCTTCAGGATCGAGTAGGTGAAACGACTAAAAATGATCTTAAGAAATCTGTCAAGGTGGGAGAATATAAGGTAAAAAAAGATTTATCTGATTTTAATCAAAGAATGATCAAACGAAGAAATATTATTTGACCATACAAGCAAGATCGGTTCGCTAACTTAGGTGTAGCTAAAGGGATAGCCGACAAAGAATGAGAAGATCTAGTATTTGTAGATCCTTTGGGCTCAAATAAAAGGGATGAATACCAGGAAGCACTGCGTTATGATAGTCCCGGATCTCCTAGTTATGATCCCTACTACTCCCAAACTCTAGTGGACTCAGGTGCGCAACATGAAAGTTCTCAAGCTGATTCCGGTGCGCTACCAGAAAGTTATCCAGTGGACTCTGGAGCGCTACCAGAAAGTCGTAAAAGAGAGGGTGCTCCATCACCATTGGCTAGACCAGGAAAACGTGTTCGATTTAACGCAAATCCAGAAGTACAGGAAATACCTGGTAATACCGTTCCTGAAGATATTCTTATGATCGATGTATCCGATACTATAAATTGAGATGATATAAGGATACTGCCGTTTGCGCTTATGCCAGTATGATATTAGATCTCTAATATTATTATCCCCATCCTCCCACGACGAATGCCATAATTCGAGCTCGTTAATGTCTTTATTAATGCCGTCAGGCAAAGACACTTCCTCTTTCACCAAACTGCATCCGGGGACCGGTCGAGTGCGCTTATAGTACGCTTAAAATGGGTTGTAGTACTTCTGCTGCCGCTTTGCAATTAGTTCGTCGCCCATAGGACTTCAGACCACCTGCAGGTATAATAGTCCGTCTCCCACACTTCTCAAACCATCTGCTTCGCCTTTATCACCCATTTCATATTATCCTTCCACTTATTATCGAAATATCCCCATCGGAAAGCCGGTGTAACGCTAAAGCCGTATAATAGATTGGTGTTTCATCCAGCCTGCTGTAGTACTTATTGAGCTTTTCCCAACCCAAATTAATATTGGTTCTAAAGTGCTCCGGGTCGGGCATTTTAGACGCAAGCTGCTTATAGTTCTCGAGAACTTCTAATAAGAACTCGAATCCCTGGATAACCTCCCATATATTCCCGTACGAGCCAACCCACCCTCCTTTCCGCTTGCGCTGCTGACCGTCGCCTTCCAGAGTCTTAACAGCATCCTCGTAGAATCTAAGAAGCTTAGCCAGGTGTTCGAGGACGTCCCAGTCATTGGCCGTAAGCTGGTTTTCCTCCAAGCAAATCCGGGGCTCCTTAGCAGACTTTCTGAGATTCCCTGTCCTCCTCGATCTGTTGTCCTGCTCCCACTGTTGACGATGCTTCAAAACGAGTTGTTCGATAAATGGTTGAAGAATAATGGCGCGTCTGATCATGTATAGTTGGGAAAGCCACCGGGTATCGTTGTCTATAATTAAATCGAGCGGCTTCCTCGCTCTAATCCTGGGATCTGAGGACAGATCGAATTCGGACTGTTGTATACTCCGCAGCAAATAAGTAAGCTGGTCCGACCTTCGGACGTCAACCATGAGGTTGTGCAGCTTTCCGAGAGGTCCTTTGCGCCGCCAAAGTGTGTGCTCTGCCTTAGATAGAGCTGCTGCCCTTGACAACTGCTCTTCGAAAGCCTTAACGTTGTGGCCAAACAGCAGGGCTTTAGCGGACAGGTTTAGAGTATGGCTAAAGCAGCGGCCACGCCTTGCCGACCCGACAAACCCAAGCTCGCCACCGAACATCCATAGCTCTATTATTGCTTTCTGCGTTGTCCAGTGTGAAGTATCTAATCCTATCCTGGATTCGATAGGCATTAAGGACATCCAGTATTCGGCCGTAATATTGTGTCTAAAATGGCGTATATTTAATTTAGGGACGCCAAGCACCAGCTTTCGCGACTGGCTGTTTTCATCCCGAAAGAAACATGCGATCCCATACATGCTGTGCCTGTTTCCTAATTTCCATCCGTTAAAGGAGACATGAATTAAGCCGCATAACTGCTTTAGCACTGCTATAACCTTATCCTTATGCGCTTTGTAGGCCGAGAGAACTTTGTGACGGATAGTTGTCCTAGTGATGTTGGCATCGGTAATCTTAACAAGTGGGTTGAGGTATTCGAATATCTGGCGTAGTCTTCCTTACTCACAGACGCTAAATGAGTGGTTCTCTTCGATGATCTATTCAAGTAGAAGACGCTGGAAATGCTTGCGGTCAAAGCCCTTGACCAGGCTGTTCGCAATGTCTTGTTCGCGCGGGAGTCTCGTATGGAGCTTCATCACTTCGGCGATGGACCTCTGATCTTTGGTCTTCAACTTCTCTGCTTTCTTCTCGGCAGCTGATTTCGTCTTCTTCGGAGGAGCGCATATTCCATGACCCTTGAATAAATGGGCATTCGCATTCTGAATTCCCTTCTCCGCAAAGCTTCTGGGCTTGGGATTCTTGTTCTGGATGCAACGCTTGCTGACTCACCGCCGACTGCCAGAGGAATTCTCAACCATCCAATAGGGAACACTACGGTTAAGCTATATATTAAGGTTAGTGCCATGGGAAAGGTGGATCACAGGGTCAAGCCCACTTTAGTCACTAAACCTACTCACGATGCCAAAAATCCTCCAGGACGTACTACCCTAAATCCACCACCTTCAATCCATTCAATCAACGATAGCTCAAAATGGATTGATGTTTATGTAATCCAAATTCAATGTTGATTGACGTTGAGTTGACGTTGATCGTCAATCCATTCAATATATTGAAATGAGTTGAGTTGAGCACACCCTTGATTGTGGAACATGCGGCAAGACTGGTCATAATGCAAGAACATGTCAGGCCGTTATAGAGACGTCTGGAGAGGAGTAAAGTGATGAGTTTTAATTGATTAGATACTTTATTGTCTTTTTATTTTAGTTCTTGTCTTAGTGGTAGTGAAAAGTGCGTCGCTCGCTTATCAACTACGTTATACCGATTAACGTACATGATAAGCTTATGTCCCAGACAAGTATGTGTCCCACTTATACTGTGCACTGAAAATAGCTAAACCTTAAATTTCTAAAACTAGCTACATAATTATTAAAAACCTAAAAAAAATACTTTTAACTATTTAACTAAAAAGAAAACTATATAGTAATTTTTTTAGATTTTTAAAAAAATTCCTTTATATAGAAATAGCTAAGTATACAGTGTGAATAAGCCTTTTTTATATAGCATAGTAAGCAATTTTTTAAAAAATCTAAGAAAATTTATATTCATTTCTTATTATACAATAAGGCTATATTTCTAATATGAGCTATTTTAAGCTTAATTTAATTTTTAGAGAATATTTTGATGATTTTTTAGTTTAAGGTATAAATACTAAGAAATTCCAAAATGGGACACTTGCTTGTCTGGGACATAAGCTTATCATGTACGTTAGTCTTAATTGATTAACTTAGATAGTTAACTTAGATTGTTGTGATTTTACTGAAGAATCTGAGGAAAATTTCACCGCTCGCTTGTATTCACCGCTCGCTTATCATGTACGTTAATTAGGTTTACCAGTAAAGCGAGTGGCCTGAAACCCCAGGTGGCCAGTAAGGGGTAGTTATCTTAAAGGACTACAACTTTCATAGCTAGCCCGGGCAACAGGTATGTAAATAGCTTCACTTTTACAGTCGCAACAGATAACTGCAATAGAAAGCGCCGGAGACATTCGCTTCCTGTTAACGGAACTGTAGAACGTCTCAATCTAGCCTAGTTTCTTTCCTGTCTCTTTCTCGAATTAATTATTTCGTTAAATGCACCGAGTCACTAGATCTTGCTTATTCCCTCTGGCATTGCAAATAGCCAGGTCCTCCAGCGCTTCATCGTGGTGATTTTGATATGCCAGTCACTGCGGGGACTCGGGAAGGAAAGGCAGAAGTAGAATGCACTAGAGACTTGGGAGCCTGGATGACGCTAGGAATTCTCCAAGCCCAGGTCCTGCTAATCTGAAAAGTGCCATAAGTAACTCCAGAGGCACGCCGGGGCGTTTTATTGTAATTTCAAGCCTCTCAAAATCACTCAAGTTCCGCTCGTAGCAAGTAGTAGAGTAGGCACCGGATGGAAAGCAGTGACATTAGACTAGCGGAATCAATTAAAGACGTTCATCATCATCCTCCTCCCTATCAATTCGCCTATCCTTTCGCAGGGCGTGAGTCTAACGACCTCGCTCCCACTTAAGAGCCCTGCAAAAATTGCTGACTTGACACTTGGCTCATTATGACTATGTAATCGCGCTAAAGGATTGGAGGATGAAGTGTTCAACCTGCCCTACACGTCACTCTCAACGCATCAACCATGAATCACCGAGAACCTTATGCAACTGATGAGTCATTGTCTGCACCCACTCCAGGAAAGGTCATACGGGCGTTTTGGTCCGGAAGAGGTTGTACCCAGCTCAATGGATTATTTATTGCCTGGCTCGCCTTGACTGTACACGGCGGTGGGTTGAGTTGAACATAAGACAGCCACACGGTTATCAACACGCAAAGAACGAGGACAACTCAGCAAATACAGCATAATGGCCAACACCGAAAAAGTCCAAGAATCCTTGAAGAAGCTCTCTGAGCAGAACGTCGATGCTTTTGTCAAGACAGAGTCCTTTAACGAGGAAGTGGAAGAGGTGCAGTTCACCCGATGATAGTTGTTATGTTCATGCTGACTCTTGTAGGCCATTCGTGGACACATTCAACTCGAATATCAGACTTGGTTCTTCTTCCGCAAGCTCGGCTCTGACTGCTTGCGCTCTAACGTTTCGCTACACGGCTTTGCGAGGTATGTCTTCATTAGGAAGATAATTGGGCCTACCAAGACTTACAACCCTCAGCCTCTGGAAGCGCTCTGCGACTGAGTGTTTCGCGGATGCAACTTGGCTCGAGTCGTATTTAGTACAACGCGGTGGTCGGGCACAGCCGACTGACATTCCCGCACCCAAGATTTCCTGGCCTGACGACCCTGTCGATCCTATCCAGCCCGTCCATGAGGCGCTCAAGGCCGAAAAATGTCTGCTCGAAGACTTGCTGCAGCTCTGCAAGACTGCGAGCAAGTTCAGTGATAGCGCGCTAGAGGACATGATTGAAACTCGTTTCCTACGCAAGGAGACTCGCCACGTCAAGGACATGGGTGACTTATTGCAACAGTGCGTTCGCATTAGCAAGCAGCCAGGACATGGCCTGTATCACCTGGATAAGGAGTTGCGTATTAATGGCGGTGTCACGCCTTGGGCATCGTACAATGACCCTGATACGTCCGATAAGCTTCTGCAGGAGACTACTGAAAACCTCTACAAGCCGCGTGTCTAGTACTCCAACCCCAGCGGGGTTTGTGAGATGAAGTTAGAGAAGATTAAAACAGATTGTTTATTGCCACTTCTGGTAGGATAGTGTAGGTACTGAAAGAAATACGTCTCAAATTTGAAGAGTGAACTTGTCTCATATTGATGAATCCTTTGGAGACGGCTTTAATAGCGCGGTAAGAACATCCATTCCAGCTGTAACTCTCATCAAATTTACAATACAACGGCTTAACTTGTCCGGAGGAAACGCACAACTAACACAGCAGCCGAGCTGTAGTGTAGGGAGGGATCGCGAAGAAGTCAGCGTTACCACCAAATTTTTCCAGTTTCAGAGTGCGATTAAATAAGACTCCTGTCTCAACAAATAGTAACGTACATGATAAGCGAGCTGGCCGGATAAGCGAGCTGGCCACCTAACTACACCTTTACGAATAGATATTAAGATAAAACAACCACAACGCCTAAATCAACTAAAATTAATCACTAATATCTTTATCAGACATATCTATATCAGCTTTACAGGTGCGGGCATTATGCCCGGGTTGCCTGCATCTTCTACATCGCCGTTCCCTTGTCTCCGTCCGCCTCTTCCGACCACTACTTTGCTGCGTTTCCTGCTGTATCTGCTCAGCAATTTCCCTCTGATCTTGTAGCTCCTGCCCCTCAGCTACTGTCATGCTGCCTGAATGTCGGAGTCGTGTTTTTTTTCGCCCTGCGCCGTCGGCTAAGGGCCGCATTTGCCTCCCGAAGCTCGTTGACCTCTGCCTTCAATAATGCCATCTGGTGCATTATTCCTCGCGCCCCCTTCGCAAATTGGTCCATAGCAGCTAGAATGGATGTCGGAGAGCTACCCTGGTGGCAACTGATTCGATCTTTAATAAAATCGGTTTGCGAAGTAGCTTCAATTGGGTTGTTTGGGGTTTTTGGAACCCAGAGGTTGGGCAGCTCGGAATCCCCCTCCGCAGGCGATGGAGTCCGCAACTTGACATCCAACCGAGAAAGCACACTTTCTGGATCATAGGGAACAAGTCCTGTACCTCGGAAACCTCCCTGTATGTTTTTTTCTGACATTGCGCTTTGAAATGCGGCTTGAAATGCAGGAAAGAAATCAACCTTGGTAATATGGGTGATTCGGGTCTTCATCATATCCTCAATTTGTCGACCGTAGGCCTGCTTGAGCGGCCCAAAGCAGCCAACATCAAGTGGCTGGAGGATATGAGATGAATGCGGCGGCATACATAAAGTAATGATCTTATTCTCCTTGCAGAATAGCTCGAATTCGGTCGAATGGTGGTTTTCATGCCCATCCAACACAAGAAGGCGATAAGAGCCGGAAGAACGCGACTTTGAATGTTTGTCGAAGTGCTGGATCCATTCGAGGCCTCTCTCATTTGTTGTCCAGCCGTTATCAGAGGTTGCGATAACCCAGTCTTGAGGTAGGATCCTTTCATCATACCAAGCCGCAAGATGATATTGGCCCGCAACAATGATGTACGGCGGGATCGCCCACCCTTGGGAATTAACGCCCTGGATCACCGTAACCCATTCTCTATCTCCTGGATGGGCCATTTTCGGTCTTCCACGTCGTTCGGCGCTCGTGATGACCATTCCGGTTGAGATAATACCCATCATAAACCCAGTCTCATCAAAGTTGTAGATGTCCGATTCGTCAATACCATATTTCGCAATTGTGTTCCGCACAAGTTGAAACCAGCCCCAAATAATATTGGGATCTTCGCATTGGGCCCTCTGATAGTCATATCTACGCGTAAAACGCGACTTGAGCTCTAGTTGGCGTTTGACAAAGTTTGAAGCCCAGCGCTTGCCGACTGGAGGCGCGGCGCGGTCGGCAAGCAGTCGATTGGCCATATCTTCCACATCGCGAAGTCGGGGAGGAAATGATCGCGAATCTAGGTCAAGGACATACTCAACAATTGTCTTTTCCTCTAGATCCGTAAGTCTACGCGAATTGGGCATTCTGTCGCGTCGAGGATTTGTTCCCTTAAGATGAGTGCCAAGCGTTGAACGACTGACATTATAGATCCTAGCCGCTACTCGTGCGCTTAGCTGGGGGTCTTTTTGGATAGCTTCGATAGCCAGGACCATTCGATTCTCTTTGCTAAGAGTTTCCATAGTTTTTGGTGGAGAAATGGCAGATTGAAAGTAAAACATGTTGTGGGCACGGGCGGGTGGCCAGCTCGCTTATCCGGCCAGCTCGCTTATCATGTACGTTACTCTTCTAATATTAATTGTCGTATGCCCTCAATTGTCGCCTACCCCTGTAGAAACCTGCCAGACGAAGCAGGAAGGTCGAGCCGATATGACTAAGAAATTCGGGGTAAAATGCAGGAAACCCCGCTGCCACAAACAGAAGAAGAGAAGAAGCTCACGACGAGATCTCTCGAAATATTTTTATTTATCTTCTTTATAACTTTTGGAAGACCTGGTAACCGCTTGGCGGAGATTCACGCTGTTGGTGGATGTCTGGTGTTGCGAACCCCGCTTCAGACGTCATCATCGTCATGGGACGCGAACCGGATGCTTCGGGCGGGGGATATCATCGTCCCCTGCGTAAAAGAGTCAGAACGACGAGAGCAATGGAATCGGAGCAGCAAAACTGTGATATGGAATGGCAGGAGGAAGGTGAGAGCAGCGAGGAGCTCTGGGTCGAACCCGAGCTCGGAAAAAGACTACCCCCAAAGCAGCTGGCAGCATGGTCGAGGCAATCCAGAGCCTGAAGCAACTCCTAGAGTAAGACTTCAACAAGAAAATGGAATCGATGAAGGCGGAGTTTCAGGTCGAGTTTTCCAAGCTTAGTGATTGTATAGCTGACGAACTTACTAGGACTACGGCCCAGATGGCACAAGAAATATCGCAAGTCCGAGAGCAGCTTACCCAGGTTTGTGGCGAGCTGGAGCAGACCCGACTACAGCGCGATACACTGAACAAGGCTCAAGCACCACGATCGCCGGGCCGGACATATGCAGATGCGGCCAGAATGACACCCGTCAGTACTCCCACCCAATCTCCAGCTACGGCCCGATCGGCAACTCCAGAACCGGTGTTCTGCACAGTGGACACACCCAGGGTGCCCGAGGATCATATTGGAGATGCTACACCGGCAATGATTCGCAAGACTGTTGAACAGGAAATGCGAACGTCTAGCGATCAACCTAGTTGGCCATGCGTCGCAGTGACCAGAGATGGACGGAACGCCAACCGCCTGAGGGTCATTAGTAGGAACGAGGAAGAAATGCAGAAGATCAAGACCATTCTCGAGGCCAAGAAGGCCCCAGGGGCAAGAGTCCTCCGAGATCAACTGTACCCAGTCAAAGTTGACAATATGAACCGTATGGCCGTTTACGGCCAGGAATGTAAGGCCTTCCCTGGAGCAATGGCAGCCTTGAGCCAGGAGAATGAAATACAGGTTGCCAAGGTGGCCTGGTTAAGTCGAAAGGTCAACCCCAAGGCATATGGATCCATGGTGGTATACCTCACTAAAACAGCGATGCCAGGAGACTCCTACAAGAACGCTACTTCCTTGCAGCTGGTGAATCGGCATATACCAGCGTATTTGAGCAGAGAACTGGACCAATACAATGCTATAACTGCCAGGAGCTCGGCCATAAGGCATTCTCGTGCAGCAAGAATCGGGTATGTGCGAGGTGCGCCGCTGAAGGCCATCATCATAGTGCCAGGCGCAGATACCCAAGTGTGTACCCTGTGGTGGACCGCATGATTCGTTCAGCAAAAGCTGCCCGAAACTCTACCCTACCCGGCATGAGTAGGATATTAGCAGGGACAAAGCATAGGGATCGGGGATGACGCCCAGCTCAAGTGCTGCGGCTTCGTCCAGCTGATCACATATCTCACCCCCGGGAACCCTGACAAGACGCCGTACAGAGGTTTTCACCCCTTCCAGGTCTTTGTCATCTTCCCCATCCGCGCTAATCCGTGGGCATCATCGTGCAAGAAGATGGCCGAGAGGCGGGATACCCAGTTCCAGAGGATCTCCTTGGTGGGCACTTATGACTTCCTAATCCATCAGGCACGTACTAATGCGTGAGAACTATCCCGGCACCGGATACCTGCGCTGACGCACTCCTTGCACAAGACCAACTGACCAGCGTCGCAGATTCTGCAAAGAAAATAGCCGCAACCATTCGGGATGCTAAATGTACAGGCGTCACACCAAGGGGATTCGGGGTCAAACTGAATGGAGATTGTATCGATTGGCGTGACTTCACCGTGTGTAGGGCTGCTGGTTCGTTTGGCATGCTGCACAAGAAGCTGGAGGATCTGAAAATTGCCAGTACGCCGCGCCCACCATGCTGGAGTTCGGCCGAAGCCATCTTGACTTTCAGTGGCCATACCTCGACAGGTCAGTAAAAGCTCTGCCACGTCCGCGTGACCATTCCTCACTGCAGCGAACAAGGGTGTTGAGCCATGCCAGTCCCTGGTTTCTAAGTCGATCCGGCCATCGGCAAGCAGGTCTTGAACTGCTGCACGATGTCCCCATCTAGAAGCGAAGAACAACGCTGTCCGGCCATGGTTGTCGGTACTGCTAGCTTCAATGCCGGGGGTTCTTAGAAGCAGGTTGATTACCTCTACGTGTCCATTCGCTGACGCCAAATGCAACGACGTCCGTCCGTCGTTAGTTGCAACCGAGATATCGGCCCCCTTGTCGAGAAGCAGCTTGACTACATCGACGTGTCTGTTGAATGATGCTACATGAACTGACGTCCGTCCGTGGCTGTTCTTGATTCTGATCCCGGCACCCGCCTCAAGGAGTGCCTTCACAACACCGACACTCCCTTTCACGGAAGCAACTCCCAGAGGAGTCCTCCCGAGGCTGCTCTTGTCGTTCACATCATACCCATGTTCTTGAATTAGACTTAGGGCCGTGTCCGCTAATTCGAGCTGTGCCGCGTAATAAAGAGGCCCGGGTGGCCTTTCCTCAGTCGATAGTTCTTTCTGCCATAATTCACTGTTTGAGTCAAACCATCTTCTCCAAGCAGCCCATGTAGGGTTATCCCGGTTGCAGAAGGCTTTTGAAAGGCTAATTACATTGGCATTATTGGTTGCTCCTGACTTGATGTGATGATGCCATGAAGCCGCTGCGTAGTTTCGGAAGAACATGCCAACGACAAAATTCGTTTGTTCGAGCGGTGGGCCTTGCCAGACCCGCCGAAAACCGATATAGCGGAGACACAACTTGGCGAGAACGGTGTGCTCATTTCGCTCGTTTGAAGCTCGCAAGCGCTCATTTTCCCGCAGCGTGCCTTGGTTTGCCAGATTGCACAGCAGATACTGCTTGACTGAGAAGTGCATGAGGTGCACCGTTCGTTGCCCGGCAGACAGCTCCGAGGGTTGGCCCCGAGCTTCTAAGAGTGAGCTGCAAAGATCCAGTATTCTAGTCTTGACATATACATCGTCAACGAGTCGGGGAGTTCGTCGACCGGGAAATCCTCACATTCGTCGTCGATTAGAACAGCTTCCGTGATTTCGCAAATCGTGAGGGGCCGCAAGGCAAAGGCGGCCCAGCGCAACAAGGAGAAAGCTCGAAGTCTGTCCATTTCTGGAAGCCGATTGAGTTTTTCCCAGTTGCGATCATAAAGAGTTGCGAGTCCGGTTGGTGTCTCCTCGACAGCGCGCTGAAGTTGCTTTTTGTTCAATCATCCACTCAGAGAGTCTCCCTGCATTTTCAACCAGAGAAATTGACCTTCGCATCGGCCAGTCATCCTCTCGGAGATGTCTGTTCTGATCTCCTGACTCTTGTTGAACAATTTCCTGTCGACAATACTTGTCGAATACGATGCCGTGTCGGCGCGGACATCTCCGGACGAAATCCGGTACTCAACGAAAGCCCCGTTGGTGACGTCCGTGAGAGTATGTCGGATCTCAGACTCGTCTCGGCCGACGACCATTATCCGGGTGTTCGTTCCAGTAACCGCTTGCTTAACCGTCTCCAGGAAGCTCGTGACGGACACGCTAAAGGGCCCAAGCAAGCCTACCTCTCCTCGATGCGGACGGTGCACTGGTGACCGCCTTCGTCGGAACCAAGCCCAATGATCCGTCATTGGCAAGCCTGGTGCCGACACTAATCGGGCGCCCGGGAGAAGTCTCGTTTGGGTAGCAGATAGTTTCGATGATTTGCAACAGATCGCGTACCGCCGAATAAGTCTTCGGGTCGCCGAGGGCGGGATAATGGTTCGGCGATGGGTCTCTTGGTCGAACCCTACATACCCGCCCCATTGCTGGAAGCGGAGCTTTTCAGTCCTGAACTGGGTCTCTAAGACTTGCGAGTCGGTGCCAAAAGAATTGTATGACTGGACCCTGTCGACGAGGCAGGAGCTAAAGAGGCGGGCAAGCCCAACGCCCCCGACGGCGACTCCAGCAGCCTCCATGGCGGTATGCTATGGCCGTTGTCCTACAACATGAGCCGGAGCTTATGCTTCGTGATATAGGCTTCCGCAACCGAGCCTCTTGCACTGCGTGGTTGAGGCTGCTTGGAGTTGACTTCAGAGAGGATGCATGTGTCGAGGAAATACCTCTTTTAATTGCTTCCCGAGGCAGCGCATTAGCATAGCCACATGGATCAGTAAGAAAATGACGAAGCATACATCCAACAACGTAGCGGGTTGTGACGGCGAGCTTTCACACTCTAGGATGAAACGCCTGACACTTGGCAAAGGTCTGGCATCTGCCCCTCCGCCTTGGCTTGCTTCTGGTGGGCAGCGGTCGGTGAGAGTTCGGGGTTTTATTCACTGCAATTGAGTTGCTTCTGGATGGTAGAGGGGATGAATGGCCAGTTGACCTCATGTATCAGCATGGCGCAGCGAGCTTGCCATCCCACCGTCAGCGAATCTGCCCAGTCCACCACCACTTTCCGGCGGCTGCAGGTGGAAGCACACAACCAAGGTCGTAATGGCTTAGCTGTGGCAACCACACCGGAGCAGTGCTACCCCGCATTGTAGGCCTGAGCTGAGTTATTGGCGCTCGACGCTGGCCCCAATGGGTAGGTGAAGGTCTGGGCTGGCGCATGCTTGGGCAATCGCCTCGAGAGATCATCGTAATTGGCCTCCGTGGCCGGCTTCCCCACAAAGCATACTGATGAGGCTGTTCTGTGTTGGGCACGGCAGTCTCGATGGACCAGCCACCTTCCTCGCCCTTTCTTGTTGACGTTGAAGCCTCTGCTTATCCATCCCTCATTGCCGTCAAGTCTTGTATTTATTCTTGCCTGTCTCCTGACTGATTTCCCCTTATTGTCCCACCTCCGCTCTGTAGTGTATAAAGCACACGGGCCGTGCCGCCGCTGCTAAGAAGCTCCACCCGCTATCAAACCACTCGCTTGTGGATCGAACTGACCTTGGACGAACGGTCAAGATCTGGAACAGCCGTTTCAGATCGCCCACTGAGGCCGTGATCGGCTCAAGCAAGGGCCCAGCCTGGTCTCTATGTCATCTTCGACAGCAACCACCATGGCCAACCCCGCAGCGTCGCGGAGATAGAGTCTGTCTCTCTTCAGTCCCATGGCTCCTCGATACTGACAGATCATTCTACCAGTGTTGTCGCTGTCCACGGGCTCAACTTCAAGAACAACCCCAACCATGCGCGACAGATTTGGGCCATGGGCACAAGCTTTGGCTCAAAGACTTCTTCCCGGGAAGTCTTCCACAAGCCACTTTAGCAACTTGCATTCACGATTGCGTCTAGACAAAGAACTTGGCATATGTTTCGTATTTTGAAGTTGTTACGTTCTAATGCACAGTCCGTTATCGTGACTGTAATGACAGGAACCGCTAACGGTCGGCCGAGCTTAAACTCTGGTGAGAACTCCATACAACGACCGAAAGCTCCCTCTAACTAGTGACCAGCAATGAGTGTATGCCTTCATACACTCTCAAGGACGCGACCGTCCAATAAGCGCGTTCCAGGCCCAGGAACCACCGACTTGCGGCCTATGGAAGAACTTCAATGTGTGTATTTTGTTTCAACTGAGCCTCGATGACACCTCGATGGTACAGCCACAATGCCCGAGCAGCTGCCAACAAGAATCCAGCCTACTTCCCTGCCACGGGCATATTCCAGCATTTCCAAAAGCTGTCAGTTAGCAATGGAGTCAACAATCTGAAGACCACCAAATTCCGACTCTTTATAATCATAAAACGCCTTGGCGCTCGCCTTATCCGAGTCGCGAATGTTGGGCGGGAAAACGTAGCTCATGACGGAGCGCGGGTTGGCCGGGCCGAACTCCACGGCACCACCCTCCTGGGCAGCAAACTCATGGCGCAGTTCCAGCACATGACCAAGCTCATGAAGGAAGATATTGGTTTGGTATGGGCTCATGGCAGTGTCGAAAGCCGTCTGGTACACGAAGAGCGTATTGAGGTCGTTGGAGTTGGGGAAGTAGCCCCTGGCGAGAACCGATCCCTGGTCGCCACCGTAGGCGAGCACGAAGGCTGCTTCCTCCAGTTTACTAACCCACTCGAAAGTGACTCCAAGTTTAACGTTGTTCCACTGGATGGCAGCCTCGTTGAGCTTGTACGCGGAGAAGATGGCATGGTTAGGCGTGGGGTAACCTCCTGCTAGGGCCGCGAACTTGACTACCTGGCCCTTCTGCCAGCGCGGGATGGAGCCGCCCCAGCCAATCCACAAACCAAGGGGATCAGAGGCGCTGGAAGGGGCTATCGGCAACACCTCCTGGGTTACGCATGGGTACTTGGATTGTGGCACCGCGAGCAGGGCGCTACTGCCGACCTCGAGCATGCTAGCGATGTTTTTGGGGACGTTCTTCATTTCAGTATCCGCCGGTATGGTCTTCACAGCCGTCATATTGGCTTTCTTCTTTAGGTTGCTGTGGAACTCTTCACGAGTCCTGGTACCCGACTTCTTATCCATTCTGACTTGTTCAGACTGAGACATGATTGGCGGTGCTGCTGGAGTTCCACACCAATTGCCCAAGTTGAAGTCCAGGATGTCGGCGTCTGGATGAATGACGGAAGTGAATCTCGCGAGCAGGGTTGAAGATGCACGAGTGAGGACTGTATGATGGTGGTGATAAGCTGGGTCATGTTCACAATAGCACAGAGGCAGGATACATTTTTATACACAGAATGTAGATGCTTGCGGCTGCTGGTACATGGCACTGTTTCGGCAGATATCATCTGTAGAATATCCTCTGCAGAATATCCAACAGGCGGTCACACGAGAAAGCCAACTTCAGCCCTCCTGCGAGTACATGTAACCTCCCAATGCATCTTTTAGAGCCGCTTGGCAACCTATCATCACTTAACACATAATACTCTCTGGTGAGAAGCCAGCCAATCTAGAGAGCGGCGAGCGTCACGGGAGCAACGGCCACGTCGCTGACAAGTTGGGATTCCCCAGCGGGGTGACGGCCTGATCGGATCTTTCCACCACTTCGGCATATAATTAAGGTTCGGGTGGTTACCGTTGCGGCTGAGACACATGTCAGTCACGGTAGATATGATACACTGCGATCACGTCTCTTCGCGATGCATATGATCCTGCACCTACATTGCGGTTGTCCTGCTTCTTCGCGTCTTCACGCCACCGATCCCAGACATGCCATCACAAGGCGCAACGGCACAACCTTATATACGAGTTCCCTTCCACATCGATCCCTCTCATTCCTATCAGCCTACTCCCTTCAATATCTAAATCCACTCAACTTTACCCCTTACAGCATGAGGACCTTACGACCAGGCTCTCACTCAACTGCCGACATGCCCCTCCATAATGGCACTAGGATCTCCCCTCCTTTCAGAGTGTGATAGGCTGAAGCCGAAACCTTATATGCCTCGACATCTGGTGCGTAAGACGGTTTTAACCAAACAGTTTCATGACTATAGGCACCGTGGCTGGACATAGAAGGTTTATGGAGCAGCCGGATTTCTGCCCCGCAACTGAGAATCGAGTACATGATGACAAGAGATGACCTACCCAAACTTAAGCTCAGACTCTTCATTACATGCCAAGTCTAAAATAAGCGTTTGTATTCCAAGCGTCATCCTCGTGTTGCTATCGCAGCCTCAGATTATTCAGATTATCCTAAGATCACATCACCTGTCTCCTCGAATAACTCAAACGTAGCACAAGGCATTTGCACCAAATCATCATTATCTCATTATTATCGCCTTACCCCAAGCTTGAAAAGTGAGATTGGTGATGGTGACAGGCATGCCTTACTCCTATTCGTACTCGGTGAGAGGGCTTTTCGGTGGAACCGCAGGTGGTACCGTGAGAACGGCCGTGGCCAGGACGGCGGCATCGTCATGCGGTCACCCGACGGCAACAATTGGAAGTACTTTTTTATCGCCTTTGCCGGGCAGGCGTCCGACACAGACGAGGACGGAAATCCGGCAAGCGGCGAGGCGACGCCGATGCTGCGCGACGTCATCCGCGCTCCGCCACCCGTCACACCTACTCGGCCAGTGGTTTCCGGACAGTCGAGCGGCGTGCAGATCCACGCGGCCCTCATCAACCCCGACGATCCGGACAACACACCCGGATACCACGACAGAGTGAGGCTCATCAACCGCGGAAACAACCCTGTCTCGCTCGCCGGGTGGACCGTTCGGAACCAGGACGGCCAGTTGAAACAGTTGCCCGACGTGCTGTTCCATGGAAACGGCGCCATGAGGGACTTTGACGTTGGGCCTGAGAACTACCTTGCCAACAATCGCGATGGCGAGATCGTGCTGAACGACGCAGGGGGCGCCGAGGTTGATCGTGTATCTTACCGGGCGAATGCGCCCTCTGGACAGTGGATTTCTTTTCACACTGACCAGTGAATTCTCTTCAGAACGGAATTAGTCAAGCGAGTGGGTGCGGTTTGGTCTGATCTGATCCAGTGATGCAATCACTGAACTGATCTGCGTAGGCATTGATAGGTTCCGAAGGGCCCATTGCAAGGTTGATGTCCTGCATGCAGGCTGTCAGCACCAATGTCAACTCTGACGATGGAATATTATGAACTAAGTTTTGAACCTCTATAAAAAGCTGTTTTTGCACGTATAAAAGGTCCCAAATCTTGTATTTCCGGTACAGGTGGCCCAGATCTAGTTTCAGTAAACGCCTACCTTTCCAAGGCTAGAAACCAGTGATCTTGCTGAAAAATGCTTTACAATGTGATTTATCGTCCCTTATTCCGAAATCTGTGTTTCCTGGAGGTAGTAGACGTTATTGCCCATACTGCGACAAGCCCAATTCTTAACATTTATCAGGACAAGTCAAGCATCAATGCGACAGAAAATGTTCTCTGTCAGCCTTTTCCAACTACCGAGATTCCTTATCGTAAAAAAAAAAAAAAAAAAAAAAGGAAAGTTGACAAGGGTTATAGCGAATGTAGAACCAACCAGCGTGCACGGTTAAAAAGTGTGTATTACATCTGACCAGGAGCAGCGCACGGACAGAAAGTGAGTATTTTGGTAAATTACAAGCGATCTTTTGTACAGTAGGTGTCGGAAATAGACCGGATTCAAAGAGCAATCGGGACTTTTACAGGGGCAGGCGACAATTGAGGGTACACGACAGTTAATAATAGAAGAGTAGGGCGAATCGTCGAAAAGTGTTGGTCAAGGAAGGTCGGAGCGACCGGTGTTCGGCGCTGTGGAGTATGCGGCAAGACCGGGCATAACGCAAGAACATGCCAGATAGTTGTTTTAATATCTGGGGAAGAATATAGTGAGTAGTTTCAATTGATTAAATAGTTTGTTGTGCTTTTATAGCGCTTTCTATCTAAAGAGGTTGGAATTTTTGACCGGCATACTTGTCCGACCGGCATGCTTATTATGTACGTTATTATTGTTGAACAGAAGGCATATGCTGGGGTGTCACGTGCGCGTCAAGGGTCTTATGATGAACAGCAGATCTTTCAGGGGCAGAAACTTAACAACAACACACAACATGAATACACTGATTTGGATCAATGGACCGAATACACGTACTGTCTGACAATAGCCGGTCTGATCTTGACATTATCGTTATGGGACGCGAACCGGATGCTTCGGGCGGGGGACATCATCGTCCCCTGCATAAAATAGTAAGAACGATGAGGGTAATAGAATCGGAGTAGTAAAATTGTGATATGGAATGGCAGGAGGAAGGTGAGGGAGTGACTGAAAGCAAAGACAGGAATCTATTCCATTTCTCTTTCAAAGACGGCCGTTAATACTAACGACGAATTTTCCGCCGCTACTTGATCAATGGGGACCTCATATTTGTATGCATACGTTTGAGGATGTCCATTTCTAGACGGTTTGCCAAATACAGGCATATCATCCAGAACCAGCTTAGAGGTCGCTGTTATTTCATGCAAGGTTGGATAACATTGATAATTTTAGGATAAGATTATCAAGGGCCTGATATAGACTTCTATGCTTAGGGTCGTGCCCAAGTTACAGTACGGTACGGAAGTTTTCACACTATAATGTAGTTTTAGGGCACTTGCACATATGTATAATGCAGGCAGAATCATGTAGAATTATCAGATTTGAACCCAGCACTTGCAGCACATCCTGGACAGTAGTATAATTCAGTGCTAATTCTCATCCAACCGATATATTCAACACTATCGGTCGACATAATCTCAACGCGCCGTCCACAGGCATTGAAACATAATCAATTCCACTCTCGCTTCCGTTCCGCTTTCGTAACTTAATAATAAATGAGAGCCTTAAAGGTGCTTTATTAACTCGGGCCCAGGTATTGCTTAACAAGCGATTGGCCATAGTGCGCTTGGGATATAAACCGAGTAATAATTAGCGAGGATTAGCGAGGGATGGATGAGCTGCTCATATAACCTTATCATGCATATACTATATAGTACTGTATGTAACAACGGGTTCTTTATAGATAAAATATGTCCTCTACAGAGTTGAGAAATGAACTCCTAGTATAGGAGTGTCCAAAACCAGCCTGGCGCGTATTATTTCTCGATATACAAACTGGAAGTGGAATTGACTGCAACTGAGTTCTAATACATATCGAGTATATATATACTGGATTGTACATATATATGCTCGAAACTCAGCTGCGTTCCAAGACGATCGTAAGGCCAGGATCTTGCAGTCTTATATTAGCGTATTATATATACCTCACCCCGCCAGGATTACGTTACTCTATTTCCCTTGGTTGAGAATGGCTCAAAGCAGGACCTCATTCGGCTCTCGCCCGCTAGTAATCAAATCAGATTTGCTTGATGGCCATGCGAGCTGGATTTGCCCAGTCTTCAGGCGGACGAAATGCGCAGCGGCAAAGTTGGATGACTTCGATAACGAACATTATCTGAAGGGGGTCATTGAGTGCCTCAACAGTATCACGCAACGCCTGTAGACAGGAGAAATTCTGGAGGACAGTGAATCCGAGCAGGAGATTTGAGGAGACATGGGACTGTCCTCGAGGCTTTGTACTGTTCTGGGCATTTTACCGAGCTTGATACTATACGTGTTGTAGTGATTTCCATACGTCAATACTATTCTAGCCGTTTCTGTCGTGATTATCGATCCAGTATTCTCTTCTTATCTATATATTTTATCTGTCTTAACTTCAGTCTATAAAGGAGATACCTCCTTCTTTTACTCAAACCCCTAAGGGAGAGCGACGAGCTAAAAAGCTATAGTTTTATCCTAAAAATATATTAAAATAATTACCTTAAGCTTTTAACTTATTAACTTCATTTAAAAGATTATTTAATATGACTATTATACTAGTTATTATATTTAATAATATTATTATAAGTTCTAACTTGCAGTGCTCTGCATATAGATGTAACAAGACACTCCCTATTAGCCGACCAGGCTCCACGTCGTAAGACTTACTCAAGTTGCTTGTAAACGTGCATGCCAAAAGGTTTGTTGTTTCTGTCCTTGACGGTCACTTCCCACGAGGCATCGTCATCGCGTTGTAAGGGATGCTAGGTCACTGCCCGAGCCTCGTATTTGGAAATCATAGTTCTCGCAAAAGCAATCCGCCTAGTCAAGGTTTTGAAGGCGTTGCTAAGCCTGCAACCACGAACATGTAATATCGGCCAATGAGACATATGCCGAGCCAAGTGACATGAGATCCTCAGCCACAAATCAATATATTGGAACCTTAGAGTATTATTTCCACTAGCTGCATTTCCTTCAGATACCCAAGACGTGCGTGGGCACATCGATCCGCTTATACTCTATCTAGCTCACAAGTGGGGCATTACCACATCATGCCACACATCATCACAATGAGTTCTCCTACCAAGTGTCTGCTGCTTTTCGCGACCTTTGGTCCCTTTACCTTCGCTCTCCGTCCCTCCAACCACCCTCCTTGCAGGGCATAGGGACAAAAGGCCAACGGCCACTATGATCTCTTCATTCCTGAAACCCACAATCCTATTCCGTACAAGGAGCTGTTAAATGGGATGAGAAGAAGGACTAGTACCAGCAGCATGTCAATGGTTCCGGGCATGGTTGTTATCGGCTATCTTCGTGCCCTGGCCAATACAGTGGCAAATAGAGGATTCATTAACCGTTCTGGCCGCAACATTAGCTACAATGAGATAGCCCAAGCCGCACACGTGTAGTATGGAACTTTAGGGACGACAACGTCAGCAACTTCTCAAACCCCTCTGAAGCCAGTGCTCTAGCAGGTCTTTCTGATTCAGATTGTGATTGGCCCTACTCGCAAAAGGCAACCTGGTCTGGGCATCAACCTCGATATGTTCGCCGATGATGCCGTCCAGTTCAGATCAAGATCACCTGCCTCGCAGCTCCGACTCGCAATGGCGGAGGGGTAGGAGATAATGCCAACTAGAATAAGACATTGCTCAAATAATTGCTCTCGGCCTCGAAGACTGTAAGACCTTGACTCTAATGGGTACTGCTGGGCACCATCACCAGCGCCACAATGATTCTAAAGCCACGAATCCTAACTTAGGTTCGGTAATAATGGAGTCATTTGGTCTCTTGCCCAGTGCGCCAATATATTTGGCATGCTGGGTCGATATGGTAAGAACGGACTGGGCACCTTGCATGTCGAGGATGTGGCAAAGTTTCATCTCGACGAGGACTGGTGGAAAGGCTACTGGAGGAGACAGCTGCCATACTACTTCCCCAAGGCCAACAGCTACATTGACAGAGTGGCGCGCCACATTGGGTACCAGATTAAAAGACATTACCGCAGGGCGAATATACATTGTATTATTTTGAAGCAGATGTGGCGGTTTTTGACGTTTTACCTCTACGGGAACTTCTAGGTAGGTACAAGCTAAATCAGGAAGAGGGGAAGAAACCACCGGACCTATAACCCCGTGCTATCTGCGCGAACAAGAAACCTACAGAAGAAAATGACCTAACTGCAGCTTGTGCTGCATTTTGGGAGGGTTAGCCTTCTCCTAGATAGCTGTAGTTGAATTCATCATTTGGCTCTTGACGGTTAGTGCCTCGTGGAGATTCTTGTATACTCCACAGGCATCAACCAGGTCTGCAGCCTTGCCCTTACAGTAGTTGGAGAAGATGACCCAGCCGTAAGACTGCATACCCGTGACATCCGTGGCGTTCAGGTGGCGGTAGGTCGTGGCATTTTACGGGATCGTTTGCTCCTGGTGTCACGAACCCGTCCGACCCCAGTAATGATCAGGGGTCGTACTGGTAGCAGGACTTGCGCCCCCCCATTGTAGATTTCGAGTTTATGACCGTGGCGAAGACGGCAGCACGTCAGACCACGGAGAAGAGGCAAGTGCCGGGGAAGCAGCCACCGATAGCAGTCTCGACGACGCTCAATATTGCCAAGACGGAACGTCGGAACGTGAACGAAAAGTATCTACAGAGTACAGGCAAATAATTATGAGCTTAGGCTCAATTCGACAGAAGAATACCACCTATGCCAGGCGGATGTGTTTCCCTGCTGTATTGTTCCGTAGCACTATTCGATGTGTCGAATAATACTCTGACCGCCATGGTGTCTTGGTTCCTGATCACTTAGAGTGCCGATATATCATGGTATTTCCAAGATCAAGACACAGTGCGCAATGCCATGAAACAAGGGAGACATCATCGTTGCTCCCTTAGCCAGGGAGCAACGCACTGACCAGATCTGTGGACTGGCACATTAGAACAATACTAACGACTGGAGCCAGCCGCCTCAACCATAGCCTCGTAACAGAGGCGTGGCTGAACTGTCTTAGGCGGCGCCAGCACATACGTTCGGGGTGGTGCAGTAGTGGATTCCGCGAGCTCAATATGTGATAAAGGTAGATGTGTGTGATCAGCTAGTTAAAGGATAGGCACTACTCTCTCTTCTCCTCCAAGCAGCATTGACGATATAATATTTAGTGGCTTGTACATGAGCAGCACTCATGCGAGTCACTCTTACGTACGAATTAAGTCATCCTCTCGCATGATACTGCATGAGACACTGTAATATGCCCCGCTCGACCGCTCGACCGCTCACCATTATAGTGACTGGAAGCCTTGAGGAAGTCTATTGGATGGGCTGAGAATACACCGTCCGGAGGCGCATATAAGGATGCCGTTATTCCTCCTAGAAAGAAGACTTCTGCTTCATCACCCGCTCACTCAACACCGCAACCAGCAAAGCAATCTCTACAAGCCTCACATTTCTCTCAACAACGACCAAGCAGTCATTTTTGGCTCTTTTCCACTTTCAAAGCACCACCTCTACCAAAATGAAGTTCACCGCCGCTCTCGTTGCCGCCCTCGCTTCCGTCACTGCTGCCGCCCAGGCATGCACGCCCGGCACCTATGCTTGCACTAACGATGCTACGGGCTGGCAAGTCTGTGATGTCTCTGGCCAGTTCGTGGTAAGTAGTTTCATGTATTAATGGTGTCGCTATAAAGAGATATGCTAATGATATATAATTCTAGTTCGCTGGATCTTGCCCTCCCGGCACCTCATGCCAGTTCTTCGAGGCTAGCAAGAGCCCCTACTGTGTTCCCCCTGGCTTCAAGATCCCTTAAGAGTCGAACCGTTTGATGAAGTTATATTGGCCGATTAGAAGAAGCGTATCAACACTCCCTTATCAGACGGATCTCCCCTATCCTTCTTGTCGCTCCTTTAGTGTATATTTAGTTCCTTCATACGTGTCCTAGCTCTTTTAGGGTTATGGGGGATGTATGAGCGATGATGATGATGGCTGACGGATGACGGATGGTACATGGGATGGCTTGGACTCAGGTTTTACCATGGTACTATGATCTTGTGAGGTTTACACTCCTTCTTCAGGTTTACACGTACACTTTGCACGTTAAATAAATAATAAAAATCAGTGGGGATTCGCACAAAGTCTTAGTATATTTCAACCTTGGCCGTGCGTGCTTTGAAAATAATTGACCATCTAGAAAATAGGGAAGACTATCAACGATGCAAGCAACCCCCAACGAAAAACTGATACAGTGAACCGGTTGTTGTCAACTCAAGTTGCTAGCAACCCTGTTACAAATCTGATTCGTGCGGCGTCCACGGTGTATCCAGAGAGTTCGGCTCAAATTTTCTCTAGATTTTAAGCCGAAAGCGATAGCTACTACGACGGGTTCTTTGAGAATACACATAATTAAGCTTTTCTATCTGGTTCTTGCGATCGCTGCACTTGTTAGTAAAAGAAGCAGATGAAGAACCGAAGACCCACTGTTGAAACGAACAGTTTGGGATGGGCATAGACTAATAGTGTTTGTGATTTATTATATAAGACTCAATAATCCTTGAGAGCTGTTGATTCTGAAGTGCTCCGGGTCGGGAATGTCAGCAGCAAGCTGCTAATAGTCCTGGAGAGCCCCCGGGCGTCGATTCCGAATAATACCCGCTTGTTGCAGCTCACAGAACGAGAGGCTTCACACTGTAATCAAACAGGGAGTGCATGAAAAGTTATGAGAATTGCGTTTCGAGCTGTGCAATCAAGATGAGTTGTCTTGTAGGAGCTTTCGTATTGGTGCGCAGAGGATTACTCTGCAGGCAGTAGTGTGGGTCATGGAGCGAGACGGGCCTCGGGACAGCCAGTTGAAGATACAAGGACCGTGAGCCGAAGCTGAAGTCGCATTTGCCAGTATCATAGATATCCTTGTTAACCCGTCAAGGTTGATGGCATAGTGGAGTCGCCAACTGGTAAGGCAGAATCGTGAGCCCTCCCTGGCCCGGCCCTGCCTGACCCTGTCCCGACCGCAGAGCCTTGGCTCTTATAACGAAGACATCCGACTCTCAAGATACCTACGAATTCAAGCACAGGGATGAAGACAAGAATAAGATGTATTAAAAAATAGCATCTCGTGTTCGAGATACAAGCAGTCCGTTCTTTACTCAAAGGCATACTTAACCTCATCGTGCGCGACTGTGGTCTCTTAGATTCCTAATGCTTGCGCCTCCTTTGCCCATTCGTCTCGGCCAAATGTTTTAACCATAAGATCCTCTGCCTCCTCGATTGCTCGCTTGCCCCGAAGATCCGCAAGTGTTATCCATATTAGAGCCCAAATGACCTTATACTGTATCTTTCTGCCCTAGCGTTGGACTTCTCCTAGACGCAAAACTTATACTCTAGACTCCTGCGGGCAGGCGCTCGCTTCTTTTGGGCTGGACCTGCCCGACCGGTGGTAGTCTGACGGCGTTTTTATTTCTTCACCAGGCAAGGCCTTGCCCTTCGGAAATGGATTTCAGAGTTGCCCGTCAGCAAGGTTCCAGGCTAAGACAAAATCGTTATTGTGGACGGGCAGTTAATATCCTGACCTTCATTGGGCTGGAAGGGTTGGTGTGTATATTCTATGAGATGCTGTTAATTGCGGAATCGCATAGACCATAAATGCGACAAGAGTGCACAAATCATTGCAATTGCTAATGCCCTGTGAGACCATGTGAAGGCAATGGGGCGCTTCCTGGTAAATCTGGTAGGTGAAGCTGTAATAATGGCATATAAAATCGTTACCTAGTTACATATGCGGCATACGCAGGGCAGAGCGGCCACAGACCCATGGAACGGTCACGACATACGGGCTTGATGGCGCCTTCCCGGACTGTCTACAACCCGCCCTGCTCCAAACCTACGCCAGGATATCATCAAGCTGGCATGCCTTCCTATAGGAGGAGGAGGGCACCGGACCTTTATGGACAGGGCGAAGATTAATCCAGTCGCGGATACGGGTCTTGGCAATAGCTACTTATCTCGGAAACATCGTTATACTCCTGAGCTATCCGAATCAAGCCAGGGCCACAAACGGCAAACGACTACCCCTCCTCCGGAACATAGTCCAGTAGAGATCGGTGTCGAGAGCCATGACAACACTCAGGTGCATATTCTGATAGTGAAGATAAGTGTGCAGTTTTGGTGCCCATGCCACGTCCACTAATAGCAGTTGGGGAAAACTAATCAGGGCTTATAATAAGTCTATTTGTTTGCCCAGATAGTCCGGCGGAACGACATAAGCTGGTGCAAGAAGTAGGAGGGATATTATTCATCATACGGAACCAAGCTGAGCTGGCTACCTCACTCTAGCTCCCACTACTATACTTTACCCAACTCAAACTAGACGCTAAATCTATAATAAAACTACTAAATATACCATTTAAGCATACAATAGGGTATTTTAATTCATCTTACCTATTTATTAATAGGTTTTTTCCTTATTGTTGTTATATTCGTCTTGTAAAGTTGTTGACCTCGCTGTCGACTCAAGTGTTGCAGCCAATTAGAATTTAGCGGTCAAAATCTGGCCGTTTCGGAAAGGCGGGGCCGAAGTTCAGCCAATCACGAATTTCGCGGTCAAATCCATCCATTTTCGGAAGCGTAAAGCAGCTAACCCACATAGAGCCTAGCGTATCATTCCAAGGGGCTTAGCCGAAAGGGAGGGAGACTCCTTGATTGCCCCTTAAGGTCTGTATTAGGTTTCTTCTTGGCCGCTTTATTGAGTGCGATAGAATTGCAGAATATGAATCCGGTCAGATTCATATTTTACTATTTGCGTTGCGAGAGAGGAGATATTTGTATTGCGGGTATTCACAGTGTAGCCAACCCAGCCCGCCAAATAAAAGAGTATTCTCAAGCAAGGGCAGCGATCAGCACACGCTGCTATAGCAACCCGCAAAAGCAATAAAATAACAGGAATATCAAGAAGCAATCTACAGCATTAACATCAAGTAATTTCTAACACCCAATACTTTAACATCTCCTAGAGTTAATATGGAGAGACCAACGAAGCGTGGACGACCACGCAAACATGCAACAGCTCAGGACAAAGCGACAGCAGATACTCAACGCAAACGGGAAAAGCGGCAGAGAGTAGCAGCTAGAGAGAGGGGCTTGCCATAACGTATGTGATAAGCTTTTGTCCCAGACAAGCATGTGTCCCAAAAATATCGACCCTCAAGACAGAACATAGCATAAAAACATAACATAGCATTCAATCAATTGAAACTAATCACTATTCTCTTCTCCAGATATCTCAACAACAATCTGACATGTTCTTGAGTTATGACCAGCCTTACCACATATTCCACAGCGTCTTTCCCTCGCCGGCGCCGACCTTCTGTGACCACCACTTCTCCATAATTCGGCCATCACCTGCGCATTAACGTCTTTCTGATCAATCTCATCCCTTCCCTCACCTACTGTCATCTTCCCTCCATTCCGTAGCCGGGTTTTTTTTACTCTACGCCGCTTGCTAAGAGTCTCATTTGCCTGTCGAAGGATCTGGTTCTCGGACTTTAATAGGGCATTCTGATGCATTATTGCCTTCGTTCCCTTTGAAAGTGACTTAAGTGCCTCAAGAATTGATGCTGGGGAGCTACTCTGATGCCGTCTCACTCGTCTTTCGAGGTATTCAGACTGTGAACTAGCTTCAAGCACCGTCTTTGGGGTCTTTGAGACCCAAGCGTCGGGGAGGCCAACCTCCTCTCTAACCGGTGTTGGAGTCCGTAGCTGCACATCAAGCTTCGATATGACATTTTCTGGGTTCAAGGGAACAAGTCCGGCCCCTCGAAAACCTCCCTCAATATTACTCCTTGTCATCGCAGTTTCGTGGGCGGCATAAACGGCTGGGAAGAACTCAGTCTTTGAAACATGGTTATCGAGCATCTGATGAGATCCTCAATTTCTCGACCATATGCCTTTTTGAGCGGCCCAAAGCACCCGACATCAAGAGGCTGGAGTAGGTGAGACGAATGGGGCGGCATACACAGCGTGATGATGTGGTTGTCTTTGCAATATTTCTCAAAGTCGACCGAGTGGTGACTATCATGCCCATCGAGGATCAGAAGACGATAGCGACCGGTTGATCGCGTCTTAGTGTGTTGATCGAAGTGCTTCAGCCACTCAAGACCTGTATCATTGTCGGTCCAGCCATTGTGAGTTGTCGCAATAGCCCAGTCGCTGGGGAGGTTGCTTTCCCGGTACCAGCTGGCGAGGTGATATTGGCCCGCAACCACAATGAACGGCGCGATCGCCCAGCCTTCGGCATTGATCGCCTGAATAGCTGTAACCCATTCCCGGTTTCCAGGTTGCACTGATTTCGCCTTTCCACGTCTTTCTGAGCCCGTGACAACCATTCCGCTTGTAATGACGCCCATCATAAAGCCAGTCTCGTCAAAGTTGTAGATATCAGCTAGGTTGATACCGTATTTCGCGATTGTGTTCTCCACGAGCCTGAACCAATCACGAATAATGACTGGATCTTCGCATTTGGCCCTCTGATAGTCGTATTTACGAAAGAAACGCGTTTTGAGGTCTGGTTGCCGCCTGACGAAGTTGGAAGCCCAGCGCTTGCCGACGGGTGACGCGTCGCGTTCGGCGAGCAGTCGATTGGCCATTTCTTCAACCCCACCCAGTCGCGGAGGAAATCCTCGCGAATCCAGGTCGAGAATGAACTGAACAATGATCTGCTCCTCTAGATCGGATAGTTTCCGCGATTTAGGGATCCAATCGCATCGAGACTGCATGCCTTTCTGGCGGCGACCTAGCTTCTTACTGCAGACATTATATGTTGATGCAGCGCGTCGGATGCTTAATGATGGGTCATTTTGAAGGGCTTGAAGAGCAAGAAGGATATTACCCTCACTATTGAATTGAGACATGTTTGGCTGTTGAGAATTAATTGATCAAACATAGATGATGTAGGTTGGTGGATTTTTGGGACACATGCTTGTCTGGGACATAAGCTTATCACATACGTTACAGCACTTTCTACAACTTGCACCTTCCTTCTATTATGCCTCCAGCTGATTACGGCCATCCTATCCAGCACTTGGATAATGCAGAGAGCAGTCTAGCCACAGAGCTAGATAACAACCAAGACATCGGCAACTTTCTACCTCCACCGAGCCCTCCACTCCAACCCACTACCGAGGAGGTATCCTTCGACGATGGTGAGCCCCTTGGAGCGTGTCGATCCTATCCTCGAGCGATGCGCCGGAAGTGGACAGCACGGACAGCTCATAGTTCCTACTCACAGCTGGTCCTCAACCACCAGAAGACATCAAAGAGCAGGCCATGGCTAATATTAGAACTTTCACAGATGCTGCAGACTCGGTATCCATTTCGAATCACAAGAGCCCTGACCCAAACCAGGCCATTACCTTCGATGCAACCTTGGAGACCTCCCCACAGGTGGAAAACGGCGAGCCAGATCCAGTCGGGCACCTCGCACAAGAGCTGGCAGAACAACTTGTGACATTTCAAGGATGCTGCAACGACTGCCATCAAGCAGCACAACGTAACCACATGAAAGATCCCAACGAACAGATCAGCCTCGCCGTGTACCTGGAGTTCACACCCGAATTAGGTCCTGACGTCCTTAGCAACGAGACTATCGCGCACCAGAAAGATGACCTAGCCGGAAAAATGAGCCCTGAATCCAGAAGACAGGCCTTTTGTGGTCTTGACCCTAGAGCCGAGATACCCCACATTTGCTGAGATGAAGATGAGAGGGTTTCGAACGATGCCGGGGTTACCTTCGATGTGGATAGCGTCGTGGCCTTCCCGAGCAACCTTGCTGTCGCTAAGCGAGGTATCCGCTGGTCTCCTACTCGGATGACCGTATTTGATCTTCAGTCTGATCTTCACCTTCGATCGATGCCAGTCACATATCTCGATGCGAATGGAAAGCAACATCAAGTCCACCGGCCCGTGCACCAGATTCCTCACTGTACCTTCGGCCGCGTTGTTGGGTTTGAAGACATATCCTTGTATTTTCTGTTCCCCAACCTGTATCGAGAAGAGCAGAAGTGTAGTAAGCTCAGGGATGAAGACTTTCGGCTATGGATGGATGGCATTCTCCTCCCTGCGATATACCAATGCTACAGCACGGCCCATGTCCAGCATTATCCATCTAGCTATGACCACAGTCGTTGTAATTCCACCGCTCGTGGAGTAGAGGTACTCTCTCAACGTGTGCATCCGGTGGCACGGGAACAGCAATTGGTGTACTATCTACCACCAGAGGCGCTGGCAGATGTTTGGGCCAAGATCCTCGCCACTGCTCAAGAACCAGGATTCCAGCAGTTCCAGGATGTTACCATTCTCCTTCAAGCAAAGAACTTAAAGGTTCTCACAAAGGATGCCACCTGGGAGAAAATGGTATCGCGATTTCAAAAGTATTGGGCCAGCGCTATAGATGAGAGCCACACCACAACAGACGTCTACTTTGACGTTGGGAAAGAAACTTGCCCTCAGCAGGCCCTTGGAGCCAACTGGCAGCTGGAGTCATCGAGGATCCAACGGAGAAACGAGCGGAAACGCTGCTCTACCGGCGATGTTGCTTAGAATCATACGCCTTCCAGGTCGGGAATGGGTCCACTGACGACCAAGGGACCCAAAAGCAGGTCTTTTATCCGTTCAGCATGCTTCGGGATACTGGAAGCTTGACCATCGAGACTGGAAAGCCTCTCTACGCCGCGCTGCTGGCCTTCTCTACTCTCAATTCTACCCCAGTGTCAAGGAAGTCTTTGCAGCGGGGAATGTGTATCCATTCACAAACACAGCCATCGAGACGCTTGCCTTGACAAGAAGCTAAGAAAGACATGGGAACTCGTTGGAGGTGGTCTCAGCCACCAGCCAGCTGCATTGATCAAGGCATACCTGTACACAAAGCTTCGATGCCATTATGCCTTACTGGGATCTATGCAGAAATCTTTCGGCATCAGAGAAGAGCATCGTGTTTCCAAGGACCTATTCTACGCTGTTGACAGCCAGATGAGCTCCCGAGAGCTCCACGACAAGCGCCTTATCATACCTACTGACGATAGTTCCCCGTACTATAGTTTCACGACCGATACTCTACTTCGATGGGTGCGGTGGAACATCAACAAGTTCTGTGTAGGGTTCGAGATGGTATACAGCTTTCAAGACCCGCACTTTGTGACTTGGGAACACACAAGAATCATGCTCATGTTTCTTCGCTGTCTCCAATTCTCATATGCAAGCGGACTGATACAGAAAGTCGGTGGCTGCTGGCGAGATGTACGACAGCAACCCGATGCACGTCAGCCAAACGGACATCCCGGTTAATAAACTTCCTCCCCTCATTTTGCCCCTCTCCTCGATGACTGACCGCAACTTGCATTTGATTAAGCTCCTCCGTGCTGTACCATCGTCGTCCGTCGTCTTCGTCCTCCATCATCCCTTTTCCCTACAACTTTTGACCTTTATCGACCCTGCTTCTACCCGCATTTATCAACATTCTAGCCTGCATCTCTTGAAAGCTAGCAAAGAAGACCTATACACGACGAGCTACCCACGATCATGTCTACTTCCATTACCTCCAACGACGGGTCGCCGCAGGCTCGCAAGCCGCTAGATAGCCAGAGAAGCGCTGGCGGCGACATGTCCATCATGTTCTTCGTTCAACCGGCCGTCCCTCGAGATTTTCCTCTTCCGATCAGCATCGCGTCCGGGGTCTGAATGCGGAGACCATCGCGAGAGTTGTCCTTCCGACCCCTTCGTGGCTCGCCGCTCCCGATTACTCGCCTTTGCGTACCGATCCTGTCGATCATCTTCCATCCATTTTCTTCAGCCTCAACCTGTCCCTGTACAACCAGCAGCTTGTCCCTGAGGACTGGTCCAACCAGTGGTTCTACATGACCGGTCGAGTCCACCTCTTTGCCCTGACCTGGGAGCTTGAGCACCGGGCTGGTTTGGAAGATTTAGCCGATGACGACGTCGTTGTATACACCATCCCGGCTCTTATCGTGCGTGACCAGGGCTATCAGCCGTATGTTATATTCTTCATGTCCGCTTTCTATCGCTCTCCTTATGTTGTTCACTGACTCTTTTGCCAAAGGATACTGCCTCGAAGCTTGTCTGCCGCCGATCAGTTTCCCCTTGTTCCACCGACTGTCAGTTTCACTGGGCCAGTCGTAGGTCCCGGCCACGCCCTCCTGCACAGGGAATCTGTACCCGCCCTGGATGACACCCAGCTCAAGTGCTGCGGCTTCGTCCAGCTAACTATATTTCTCGCCCCCGGGAACCCTGACAAGACGCCATACAGAGGCTTTCACCCCTTCCAGGTCTTTATCATTTTCCCCATCCACGCTAACCCGTGGGCATCACTTTGCAAGAAGATGACCGAGAGGCGGGATACCCAGTTCCAGAGCAATGTTTTGCTGACCTGTACCGGCAAGGTGGCCGGCCTGCTTGATCATCGTCTCATGGTGCAGCCGCCGGCTCTTAGGCAGCTATGTCTTTATTGTCGTTCCGGACTCCTGGACCTTTCTCAACAAGGGAGTTCCCGGGTCTGTCCCACCAACGCCATCACCAGGCACGGAGGCATCGGCCTTCTGTTCATCGTCACCCAGCCATGCACCGTTGGAGGCATTCAAGGCCAAATTCACCTCCCGTAGACCTGCTGCTACCCTTCCCGCTGCAACCCCGACGATAAAGCGATCAGCTTCAGGCGTTGATAACACACCGCCTGCAAAGAGGCCACGCCAAACACCGACATCCCCGATCGTCATCCCTTCTACAGCAACCCCTTCTACCAGCAGCTCAAGCTCCCAAGAGACTGTTGATGAGCCCGAGACGGCCCGTCTTATGCATGCACCCGTGCTTGACACCATCGCGGCTTCTGTATCGGAGCCTTCCAACCGCCCAAGCCGGAGTCGCCACCCTCCTAAGAATAAATATTTAGAAGATATCTCTAAAGTTTAATTGGCAAGGAGGCTAAATGGAAATTCATCTTTATTTAGAGGCTAATTAACTAGTTATATGAATGCAAAATCCTATTTCCTTTACCTTTCTACCTCCAAGTAGTATAAGTCCAAGTAGTATAAGTAAGCTCAGGTGTCTATATGAATTGTTACTTGTAATTCAACCCCGTAGATCCCCTGCTTTTACTTGCCCATATATTAATGTAAGAATTATTTTAGCAACCCTTAAGATATCTCTTATTATAAGATATCTCCTGGAGCGCTCCTTCACTGCCCTCCTGACAATTGAACCTTCTTTATGTCAGACATTCTAGGGCTCTAGGGTATGCCCCCAAGCTACATTATGTATTGTTTGGTATAGCATGCATCTCCGATACCTAATCGAAGTCGAAGATGAACGCGAAACCGGTCATAGCCAGCTTCGTTCCTCAAAGCTCTTTTGCGCAAACCGATGGCGGTTTGCCTCTCCTCTCTAAACTCTTCCTCTCTTCTTAGCCTCTGATTGGCCAAATTTTCTAGTCAGAGATAAGCCTTGGTGTTCCAATTGGATAATTCGTAAGTGAAGCTTATCAAACCCTTTGTTAATAGTCCGTAAAAGCTGTCTTGTGTAACGGTTGTGCTAGACCGCAGTACCATAGGGCAAAAGATTGGTCAATAATCGCATTAGTTGCAATTACTGTAGCACGCAACAGCTCTTTTAAGCCCTGCATAGTAGACCAGGCCGTGACATCTTGTGGTTGGGCTGTTGTAGATTTCCTGCTTGTGAGACCGGACCAATTGCGTAATATCCTTTGAATGACTACGGGTTGTAAAAGGGATAATTTCGGACCTCTCATCCCTTTTTGGCAAAATGGGAGCTCTTAATTGGACCGTGATTGACTTGTTGGGGCCCTCAATGACGAATTTACTACCCATTGGCTTTGACATGTTAATTGGCCACAACCCAGCTCCTTTCCAACCAGCAAGTGCATTATGAGTGGTTATTGCCTTCTTCCTAGCCTGAAAATAGCAACTAAGAAAGTCTTCCTTCCTAGTTGGTGTCACGGGACGTGACAGTTGCGGCCCTATAGGCAGCTGGAACACCTCGTTGATTGCTACAATTGCGATCAATGTCCAATCTTTTGCCCTGTGGCGTAACGGTTAGAGGTGTGCCGTGACAATTGGGCCAACATCAACGAGGGGATTGGCTAGTGTCAACGCAGCTCGATATGCAGCTTTCAGTGGCCTAAAGACCGATATATCGAGAGGCTGAAGAACGTGGCTTGTGTGAGGTGGCAAATAGAGTAAATATACCCTATTGATCACACAAATACGCATAAAATCAGGCGTTACATGTGATCCATGCCTATCTAGGATAAGAAGCCTCTTCTCATTGGTCTTTGCAGGTTTTGACCCTGGAAAAAAGCCCTTTTGCAGCCATTCAAGCCCAATCTCGTCATTAGTCCAGCCCTTTTCAGAGGTTGTGAATTGCCAATTGGCCAAATAGTCCAATTCCTCTGGAAACTACTGGTGTTGTATGTCTTTACCTTTGAAAATGACCAATGGGCTAAAGCAACTTCCAGTTGCGGAAATAGCCTCAATAATCGTTATCCAATTAAGATCAAGAGGCTGTTTCTTAATCGTTGATCGAAGCTGTGATTGGCCAATAACAAGCCCGTTGGCTCCGAGCCCTTAGAAGACTCCAGTTTCTCAAAGTTCCAACGGTTACGTGCGGGGATTGATTTTACACCTGGTTGGTCTAATAGGCTAAAGAACCGGCGAATAAGATCAAGCCGAGGCCCTTCTATCCTTTTCCGGTCAATTCCCTTTGATTTGAGTGTTTCAATTCGCTTGTTGCGGCGCAGGAACCCAGTAACCCAATACTTTCCGATCCGTTGGTTGTGGCCGTTTTCGCCCAACAAGGAAATCGCCAACTTCCGGACTTGGCCATGAGTCAACGGCATGCCTAGCTTGTCTTGTGTGATGAGCCAATCACAGAGTGGGTCTTCCTGAGACTTAGGAAGCAATTGCTGCCATTCGTGGGCTTCGTTGCGGCTCGGTATGCCGTGAAGCCGGCCGCGTAGGGTTGAATAAGGAACGCGTGCTGATAGGCTGCTCGCCGCATTGAAGTGCCGCTTTTGGCATCTTCAATTGCCTCTTTGAGGTCTTTTTGGCTGTATTTGGGCATGGAAATAAGGTTAGAAAGGTCGAATTGGCAAATAGAGTGTTGTAGGAGGAAGAAACATGTGTGGCTTGAGACGCGTTGTGGTTGACGCGGTTGTAAGTGGGGTGGTCGACTAGACCCCTGGTCGGTAAGTGGGTGGTCTAACTTACCGTCGATTACCTACAAAGATCCCCGGGGGCTGGGCTTTATACCAGGCATCTCTTGACGCAACGTATCTCTGGTGGATTGCCCGCGGATCATTGTACTTCAGACGTGGAGTTAAACCTGGAACTAGTGAAGGCGAAGGCACTGATGACCTGCAGATAGATGGTGTAGGTGACTGAGGTCTAGGTTCTGTAGGGAGCTGAACAGATGGTTCTGCAGATGGTCCTGCAGATGGTTCTATAGTGGTAATTTCCTAGACAGCTTGCTTCGATTCGATGGCCAATTGAAGTAGCAGCTATTCCGAAGTCATATCGGGGCTCGAACTCGAACTTTTCTGAAGTCGTGACAGGCTGCCATTGTAGTTGCTCGAAGGATATCGTTGAGGGTAGCTGTGACTGCTCTGTGATTGTAACCGGGATCCACTGGAAGTGTTTCGATTGCGTCTGCGGCCGTTTTGAAGTTGCAACTGGCAGTGCTCTTAATTCGGAATATCGTAGTGGACACCCTTTGGAGTTTCTTGCCTGACCTAATATATGGCATTTGCTGCACAAAGGAGGCGTTCTTGTGGCTCTAGCGTTCTCGATGACTTCGAAGCCGCTTAGTTCTCTTCTGACGCTTGATAGCGGTAAAGACGAAGAAATAGTGACTGGGTTGACGCGCTGGCGGGGCTCTAAAAGTGGCCGTGGAGTATCTTTCCGAGCCAAATGCCAATGCGGGTGGAAGTCTTCGAGTTGTAGAGCCTGGTCCTCAGTCAGTAGACCTTCCAGTTTGTGAACACAGGGTAGTCGTTGAGACCGCGTGAAAGAGCCTGCACAGGTCGGCGAGGGAAGATGGTCTTTGCTAAACAATAGCCTCCGTTGTTGTTCGACCTTTCGTAAAGCTTCGTGAGACACACAACCCCGTACTGCACTATAAAGTACTCCAGATCGTTCGATATGTGTCCGAATTTGCCTCTTAGCTTGGTTAGACTTTAACTCGGCGAGTTGGTTGAGTAATGCATGTTTAATTGACCTCCAAGCTTCAAAAAGGTCTAATGGGGATACTTTAAGATGACTCTTAAGTAGCCAATGAATACCTTCGACTCGTGAAGTAACGACATTGTCAAAGTGAAGATGTCTATTAACCCAGCCTCTCCTTGTATTGATCAAGCCAGTTTGTTTTGACATGTCTGACTTCTTCGATATAGTCCGGAAGATATTTTTGCTCGAACTTTGACACACGTTCATGGAATGTTTGTTCGTTTGGTGACTTGATAATTGAATGCCAATAGCTATAGAACTCTTTCCAGGCTTCGGTTCCCTGGTTGTCCCCTTGGAACTGGCGTGTGAATCTTGGTCGACAGTAACGAAGAACTGCTTTGTTGGCATGCCAAAGACATAGAAGCGGGCTAGATGATGGAAAGCATGTAGTGTCGGCGTTCATACATGCTATACAGCGATCTGTTAAGATGATGGAGGGATACTTGATCTTGTGACTTTCACAGAGTGACCTGAACCGATCTAAGGCCCAAAAATAGTCCTGTTCGCATTCGCCACTGAGGAAAGCAAACGCAACGCAAAAAGATCGTTGACAGGAGTCGACCTCGATCAAATCCAGAAGCGGCATTCCGTACTTGTTCGTTTTGTATGTACAGTCCAATATTAGGACATCTGGATAAGCTTGGAGGTATGCCACCGAATCGGGGTGAGCAAATAGCACAGCTTTGACTCAGCCGTCTGGACCAGTTTGGAACTGACTCCAGAATCCTTCTTTGAATAATTGATCAGCAAGTGCATTACTGCTGTTTTGTCCCTGGCATACTTCTCGTCTGACATCTGCAATACGATTAAGGATATCTTGCTGTGTTGCTATCGTGTCGGTGTTTTGGCGCATGTACGTTCTGATTTCTTTTGGGGCTATGCCGGCATTCGTAAAGCTCGTTAATTGAGACAGGTGCTCTTTAGAAAGTGTTCGAAGTATTGGATAGGCAGTTGCGTCTTGACTTGGTTCATGGTTATGTAGTGAGAACCGTTTGTCAGAACGATATCGTAAAATCCAGGTACTCTTATCACGAGACTTTTTCCCTAGTACTGAGAATTCGCAACCCGTTGTTCGAGTCGTTGTTTTCCGTTTGCCGCTCTTTCAAAACAATGGGGTGGTTGCGGCGACGATCACACATATATGATATCGTTTGCTTGCCGGTTTCTCTTTGGTTGACCTTCTAGTTATGAATGCGTAGCCCCGAGTCGCTGCCCACGCGTTGATCGCTTGGAATAGGGGCGTTCCCGTGATTCATATTCGCCTTCAGGAGGGAGGCAGTCGTCAGGAAACGAAGCCGAGTTTCGATTTTAAGTTGGATCCATACCAGTACAATCCTGAATAGGCTCACCCTGCAAGGCACCTAAGCTTCACAGGTTTCGGTTACTTCTAGTTGGCGTGGCAGATATGTAAAATAGATATATCGCAGGGAAGTCACGGATTCTTGAAGCTGTCTTCTAGAACCTTCTAGATGATGGTAGCCACATCGGGTGATCTATTTAAACGCTATGCTTCACATACTCATTATAGAGAATCAGGACGTTTTCACCCTATTCATCAATACCCCCCGTGCGACAGGACATCTAGTCAAGCCACATATCCAGGCATTTGAACGCGAAACGCGTTCGGAAGTCCGACAGCGGAGGCGCTATACTTAATGTAGTCATTAGGACGGGCGCTACAGGGCTGCCTGGGCTTGGTCTTAAGAGGAAATGGAGTAGAACTAGTTGAGGACCGCTTTGACCTGTCGGAGCGAGCAAGCGGAGGCCAAAGCGTGAAAGTTCACGCTAACGTCGGCCACCGACATCTCGGCACCCCCCACATCTCGGCACACCTCAACACCAAGACGGCCGCGATTTTCGCGATCACGAAATAACTTCAATTTCACTCTCATACTCTAGGATTAATTGAAATTCGTCGCATAGATCCTCAAACCGTATCTTCTGGGTATTGATATCATTTGTCATTTGTCTCCCTAGCTTCCTGACCTGCTCGCGTGTGTTCCTGAGCGCCTTGATATTAACAAACCTCTCGTTATTACTCGGCTTCACCTTCTTCCTCTTTTTTGGCCGAAAATAGTCAACTTGGTCCCTCAGGAGCAGTATTTCCTGCTCCTGCTCTGCAATCTTAGCCACATGCTTATCTAAGGCCTTGCCAACCTTTCGGAAGAGCAGTCTTGCTGCAGATCCAATTTCCTCTTCATTCCCTACTAATTCAATCGCCGTACGGATATCGAAGGCGCGAAAAGGCGTCATAATCACGTTCTCGATGGCCCCCGGCTGCTTCCTCTTGGCAGAAGGCGTGTTAAACGCCCTGCTTTCTCGCTGTCGTTGCCGCTCAATGAACCATGGGTTAGTCAGTGGCTTTGACATAACAACTGGCCACATTCCGGCTGCTTTCCAACCCGCCCGAATGGTCTCAGGCTTCATAGCCTCCTTTCGTGCTTTGAGATAGCATTTTAGGAAGTATGCCTTGCCTAGGGCTGAATCATCCGTGATTCTGACGAGCCTCTGCACCTCCTTGCGGTATGCCCTCTTGAGCACTGAAAAGACTGTTAAATCGAGCGGTTGAAGAAGATGAGAGCAGTGGGCAGGTAAATATAAGATATATATATCATTAATATAGCATTCCCACATAAAGTCGAGGCTCTCATGACTTCCGTGGCCGTCAATAATAAGGAGACGGGTCTGCGGCTCTATCGGCTGCGTGAGGGGAATGAAGATCTGTTTTAGCCAGTCTAGACCGATCTTCTTAGAGGTCCAGCCATTAGGGGAGGAAGTGAAGCTCCAAGACTCGAAATCGTCAAGTTCTTCTGGAAACCATTGGTGTTGTGTAGTCATTCCTTTGAAAATAACGAGTGGAGGCAAGGAGAAACCGAGAGCATTCACAGCTTCGAGGATTGACGACCATGTACGGCCCCCAGGGACTTTAAAAGGCGCAAAAAGGTCATCTGACGAGCCAAGAACAAGGCCATTATCCCCTCTTCCTTCCATAATACCTGTCTCATCCATATTATATCGATATTGGGGGGGGATCCTCTTAACAATCGGCAGGGCAAGTCGGGCGAAGCATTCCTGGATTTTCTCAGCTGAGGCACCGTTGAGACGGTTGAAATCGATGCTCTTGCCTCTCACAGTCTTTACTTTCGGATTTCTTCGTAAAAAGCCTTCAACCCAGTTCTTGCCAATCGGTCGGGTATCGCCCTGGAGCTTGACGATGCGCTGAGCGAATTCTTTGAGTTGGTTGTGCGTCGGGGCGAGCCCCAAGGCTAGCTGGGCAATAACCCAGTCAGCGAGGTGCTTCTCCTGAGTCGGCGAGAGGCGTTGTGTGTGCCAATGCGCTGTTTTCTTGGGCTCGAGGCCGTTCAGACGGCCTTGGAGGGTTGAACGTGGTATATCCCAATCAATAGCGGCTCTCTTGACGTTTCCTGTCGTAATCGCTTGATCAACAGCTTGTTCAAACTGATATTCTGTATATTTCGGCATCGCTGATTCGGAATCTGCAATCAGATTTCAATTTGGTGCGTTGGATCACAAGAAATCGGGTAGTGTTGGAAATGGTGTGTGGTGGTGTTCACGGGAAAATTCTACTGTGGAGGTGTGCCGAGATGTGGGGGGTGCCGAGATGTCGGTGGCCGACGTTATATTTTAGAGAGCTGGTAGCTCATGCGTGAGACGTTTGGAAATAACCAAAGCTACGAGAGCATGACGATATCATCGGTAGATCAGCGCCGTTTTACCAATGCCGACAGCTTTTCGGGCTTGAGGTTCTAAGCCTTGTCAAGCACGAGGCGCAGCGCAGCCTCGCATTGATCCCAAGAGTTGGAACAGTTTGCCATGGGTTCTGAATTCTGTCAGAAAAACGTGTTTCTTAATTAAGTCCGTGCATTAAACAGGACAATCCAAAGTTAGCCCGTCGATCATGTTCTCAGTCTAACCTATAAAAGTAACCTCTTGGACGACTGATACCGTGAATACCACGGTGTCCGTGTGTAACTTTCCGTGTCGACTCAACGCCGATTTGCCTCTTTGTCCTCTGTGACCCCCGGGGAAGGTGGGTGCTTGCTGGGTTGTTGCACTGCAGCGTAAAGAGTGTGCAAAGGCTTCTTCATAGCCGTGTCGAGCCCACTGATAACCCGAGTTTGAATGGCTCACGATTGGGGCAAAGAGAAAATATTCTCCGCAATGGAGACTATGTCCAGGTGGTATGTGAAAAAGTTTCTTTTCTGGCAGGAAATCCAGGAACCATTTTGTCATCATGACGATGGGGATTTTAGCTCGCCCTGCTTCGAAAAGAGACAGGATCCATGTGATTGGGGTAGCTTAGAGTGATGAGGCCCCTTGTGATTGGATCCTGACTAGATTAGTAGATTTGCCAAGAGCTGGGGGCTAGGGACTACGATAGCATCGTGTTCGAGCACTTCCTGTTTCTGAGTCACGCCAGACAAACAGTCTTCAAGTACATAGGATAGGTCAAGGCAAACGACGTTGACGAGATTGTGATACGCTCACCGAACAGCACAAGCGCCATATTCTACACTGCGATGCAGAGCCGCGCAATGTGCTCCAACGCAGCCATGGCTTCGCAAACGCTCAATATCGACCGCTACGTCGTCATTCACGTTGCGACTACTTGCGACGAGCACGGCATCTATGTGACAAAGGACTCAGCCGAGGTCATTGAGCTTAGTTGGGTCCTCCTCGATGCCAACTCGCTCGAGGATATCACTCACGAGAGCATTCTCGTCAAGCCCCTCAGCACTCCCATCACTCCCCTGTGTACGAGCTCGACCACGTTGACCTGGGAGCATGTTCGTAACGCTGGTACCTTTAGAGATGCTATCGCCCGATTCGACAGGTTTGCTACCGAGTACTTGACCTCCAAGAACCTTGACTTCGTCTTCGTGACCCTCGACGCCTGGGATCTCCGAGTCCAACTTCCTCGCGAGGCCCGCGATAAGGCCATTGCACTATCATCCTACCTGCAGCACTCTCGCACTTTCGACCTCCGCACAGAGTATCAGCGATGGCAGTAGCACCACCCCGAATCGCTCCCTTTCGGGCCTTCGATGCTCTCCAACATCTGTGCCGCCCTCGAGGTTGAGCCTGTCCAGTCGAGTGCGCCTATTAAGCATAACCCGGCATTCCACTTACAGGCCTTGGCCCCGGCCTTGCCTCGCCGAGCGATGGAGGTGGCTATCACCCTCGCCCGCGTTCTCCGTGGCCTGATCAACAAGTCGCAACCTCCGCAGGAGCATCCCGACGTATTGACCCGACCCATGGACGCCCGAGCCGATGTTAGAGCCTTCCTTTCTGAGAGGAGCAAGGTTCTTCACATGTCTGGATTGCCTCACGATACTACTCAATCCGAGCTTGAGAGCTGGTTCACCCAGTTTGGCGGCCGTCCCATTGCTTTCTGGACTCTGCGTACCCCCGAGCAGCACAAGCCTACTGGCACTGGATTTGCGGTTTTCTCTTCCCACGAGGAGGCTGCCGAGTGTCTCTGCATGAACGGTCGTGCCCTGAACGAGAAGGCCATCGAGGTCTCGCCGTCGTCTAGATGCGTCCTCGACCGCGCTCGGGGCATCCTGAATCCTTTCCCACCCAGCAAGAACCGGCCCCGTCCTGGTGACTGGACTTGTCCCTCTTGTGGCTTCTCCAACTTCCAGCGCCGAACTGCTTGCTTCCGATGCTCTTCCCAGCTGTTGGCGCTGGTCTCGTTAAGGAGATTGGCGGTAACACTTACGGATATGGTGGCTATGGTCCTCCTGCTATGATGTCGCCTCTTCCACATGGTGGCCACCACGGGCCCATGGGCCACGGTGGGCGCATGGTTGGCAGTGGTGTCGTGCATTTCTGCGCTGGTGACTGGAAGTGTGGTAACGAGGTGTGTGGATTCCATAACTTCGCCAAGAATGTCTGCTGTCTCCGTTGCTGTGCGAGCCGTGCTGGGGCCGCGGTTGTCGCTGATTCCAGATACCCCTCTTCCATGGACAATTTTTATCAGTACAGCATGAGCCAGGGCTCTATGGCTGGAACTCCCGGATCCGGCGATTACAACCAGCACTTTGGTGGCCCCCTAGCCACTATCTCCCCTCCGGCCCGGGTGGAGGCACGTTTGGATGGGGCCTTGGATCCCACTCCGCGGGACCTTTCGACAGCAGGGCTGCTGAGACAGCCTTCCAGTCGACCAGCAACTGCCCCGCATCTGGTGGACCTTCCAAGAACTTTTATAACAGCAATGCCAACAACCGCAACGAGAACGACCCCTTCACCCTTCTCTCTAGTGGAATCAGGGGTCTCCTGTGTCGCGGTTCGAGCATATGAAGTAGCTTGGGGTTCGGTCGTTCGACCGAATATTGCGCCCAGTTGGCGTAGTCGGCGGCTCTTTGTACTGGTCTGCTTGTACCGATTCTTCTTTTACTTCCGTCTTTGGCGCTAGGGGCGGACCCTGTCGCATGTCACGCTCAGGGTGCACGTAACAGACGTTACAAGAGGGACATGGTTCGTCACTTATCATGCGGCCACATGTTCCGCTCGAATTGCACGCATCACGAAGTGGTTCCTGAAACAGCACGAATCTTGTTCGCCTTGCAAATTCTGCTACATGCCAGGCACAGCCAGCCCTCGAGGCAATCGCCTATAGTCGGAAGACGCGATGCATTGATCACTGCCCTTCTACACTTTCATTCACTCCACGTCGCAACAGATGGCATCACGACGGCTTCTCTACGATCGCTATCAGTTATTCTTGGAAGGAAGGTCTTCTAGCTAGTCAGACTGGCTGTGCAGACCGGCTGCCCGGAGGTCCCAACTTCCAGTCAGAGGTTGGTTGGTATCAGCTAAGTCTCCGAAAAAGCAAGCTCTTCAACATACATGGCCCTTGAGGTCCTATTAGTCTAATGGATAAGACCTCTTTACAGCCGTTGGATTAAAAAAAAGAAGAAAAAGAAAGCACGAGCTTTTAACTCCTATGATCCAGATCCATCAGGAATTTTCAGAGCGTCCATCTATAGACTTCACGATTATGATCTGAATCTTGAATTATTGGGCAAACACAGTTGTGATTATTGTCATCCTAGACTATAACTAGATACGGGGAGCGTCAAGTCCAATTCGGGCAGGCAAATCATGATCAAATTATACAATTTAATGCGAGAAACCAGGCAATGCGAGACATGAGCAATCTTTGCATAATATCTAAGCGACAGATGCAAATTTGTCAAGATGTCGTATGCTGACGTTGCCGCTAGTTCATTTAGCCGATTTGTATGCGGCGGTGCTCGTGCTTCTTAGACTTGGGAACGACGATGTTCACGATGCCGTCCTTGAAGTTGGCGCTGACAGCATCCTGGTTCACGCGACTGGGGAAGCTGAAGCTACGGGTGAACTCGCCGACGTTGCGCTCAGTGAGCCAGTACTTAGCCTGTTCAGTAGGCTGCTTCTTAGCGTCCTTGCTTTGTTCGGCGGGTTTAGCAGACGCTTCTTCGCCCTCAGCCGTCGCTTGCTGCGACGGCTTCTGCTCCTCGCCGCCTTCTGTGATGGCACCGTGCATAGTGGTGCCTTCGATGAGGCCCGCAGGGGGATTACCCGAGGTATAGGTCCGCTCAGTCTTTCCACGAATGACCATTGTCTGCGGGTCAGTAAACTCGATATAGACCTCCTCTTTCTTCATGCCAGGGAGCTCGCCTTGGAGCTTATAGGCTTCACTGGTCTCGCAGGCGTCAAACTGGGGTTGCCAGTGGAGTAGCCCAGTGCGGCGACCTCTCTGGCCCTGACGAGAGTAGTTGTTAAAGTCGTTAAGGAGCAGCAAGAGGGGAGCGAAGGAAATATCAGGGTTGTGAGGTTGGGGGAGAAGAGAGCCATTGTACGTGTTTAGTTGGAAATTGGTTTGATGGCGAGATACTAAGATTCCGAAGGAACCTTGAAGAACGGTTCATCAGGAATATTGCATAAGGTTGATTCTCTTGTTTGTGTGTTGGAGGATGTGGAGGGTTGCTTTATACCCTGGCTAAAGCAGCAAGGACATGGGTGATGATAGTTTCGCGAAGATTCGAACCTCGTTCCCGGTCATGGGCAGAACCTGTGTGGATGATGATGCATGGGTGTGGATGATTCCTACAGCTACCATTTCTAAGAAGTATGGGGTGCTAATGTCATAAACCATAATTTATTGTGCAATAACATTTGGCCACTATAAATTAGAATTACGTTGAAAGCCATGATGCGTCTGGGACGGCCACTTGTGATGGCTTTGCAGGTCTCACAGCATCCCGATCGCGCCCCGAGTTCCCACAATCGCTAACAACCCCTGATCATCTCATTGGCTGCAGAAACCTAGGTGCCTCGCCACCAGCTAGGTGCGCTGGGTATTCTACACTGGCCTGTTAGATAATCCTTACCCCGCCGCTTTCCAAGCTAGCCAGTGTCGATGGATGGTCTGTGCCTAGTATCTTCTCCTAAGCTCGAGTGTTTGTCTATGTAGGGGCTTCTGGACCTGGAAAGTTTTGGACCCATATGAGATCCAGAAGCTTCTAATGACTAGTTAGGGCGAGACAAGTTACGCCGGCTATCGGACCGGTGAAATGTCTAGTAAGCGGCTGTTTTATCTGAGGGCTTGTTTTCAAGCTTTTAGCGCTTTGCTGGTTGTAGATAAATCTATGGCATAAGTTAAAAGTAATCCAATTGTTTTGTAATGTTAATTATCATGCCACAAGCCTTGTGTCGCTTGGAGAGGAAGTGCGGTATTGTGACTTTGCCACCACCATGGGGAGAGGTATGGCCCTAATACAAAGAGTTAAGACATATATGAGATAAAAATGAGCTTTCTCTCAGATTTCCATTGTGTATCCTCCAGTCCAAGTCCCTGCCCTGTTTACCATCACCCCCAAATCGCTGATTCAACCGTCGTCGAGCCACAGCGAGAGGTTCGCTGAGCTCTATTATCAGGCGGACCTATCCATTAGAAATAGCTTTACGCGAGTTGTTGGCGGGTTGACCGAACCTTTCCTCTTGCGTCAGCGGCTGGACCAAGTAGTTTCCCGACTCTAAACACCTAGAGATTTACACTGTAAAAATGTGCCAGCCCTGTGGTCGGTACCTTTGGCTCCCAAACCAAAATCTGTAAGCCTTCTAACGCTTCCTATATGTCGTCGCATCTAGAATGGACGTTTGATCCATGCCTCGGTTGCGGAATGCAGACAGATGGAGCAGCTTACTGCTCTTATTCGTGTCGGCTTTTAGACTACGAGAAGACCCCGGCATCCATTCACCGTTCGAGCTGGCATCCTCTACGGATCACACCGTCTTCTTCGACATTACCAGCCGAAGAAGTCACGGCCTTAACCAAGGCAGAGGAGGAATTGAGAGCATACAATATGTCGTTGGACCAGTCGAAGATGTGGAGGATGGTGTCGCATTGAAGACTGACGCGCTTCATTCACGTTCCCTCTCAAGAGCTTAATGGCTTTACCGATGGCTATAAAGGACGTCTCCTAAATTAGAGTTAGTCACCAAGGACTCTAACCCTAAGAACACGCTCTAGCGGGGTTAGCCACGAATTGTGATAAGGGGGTGCCGACTCACCGAAGGTGTGTTACTTATGGTATGCCGTCGCCTTAGCGAGCTAGGTCAGGATGCTTACATATTAACTTAATCAATAGTTACATATATTAGCTTATCTACAACTTACAACTGGGAGCCTTTCAGCAGACGTTCGATAAGATCATTATAATATATAGATTCCACAACAGCGGCGATTCTCCTAAGCAGTGTATTAAAGCATTCAAGTCCCCACCACAGCCTGCTTAGATATGAGTATGACCGCCTTCGGTGATTAGACATTCCCGCTCATATTTAATAGGAACTCAACACCCACCTAAAACAGAGTGGCGTGGCCTAGATCGTACTGCACAACAGCGTCACCCAGTTTCAGTGGCAACCCGACGCGGACCTGATGGTCCGTGATCGTACTCCGAACATCGCACGAAGCCTTCAAGAACTATATGTTGCGTGGACAGCACACCAGAGTGCGCCCACTACCTCGGCTATCTTGATGGATTTTAATCCTACGAACGCTGGCGCGGTCTCCTAGTCACGCGTCGCGTGGCACCCAAGCGAGTGGTCTGGACCCCAGAACCACCAAACGAGCTTCAAAGTGCACACACAACCAGATATATCAAGTACTCAATACCTACGAGGGGGTAACCGTTGTCACTACGTTTTCGCCTCAAGAATAAGGCGATGCTTCGCCTATCATCTCGTAGATCAAAACATGGAGAGAGGGTTCAAGACGGTGGACATCTGTGCCGCTGGTGGTTGGAAAGACGCTAGAGGTGACCTAACAGGGCCCAGAAAGAGACAGGCATTGAGAACACTTGAGCGTTGGCAGGATGAGCACTTTGCAAAGAACGACAAGCGTTTCCACCCGCCTAGGCAATGGCTTCATGAAGATTTAGGAATCGATCGATCAAATCGATCAATGCTGGTGGTCCTCAGTATACCTATCTACGGTGATCCTGCCCATCAATTAAAGAACTTGTCTCCAATTATCCCATTCAAGGAGACTAAGAGGAAGGGCTGGCTGATAAATGCCAGCTTTACACCAGGAATGAAGGCACTGAGCCATGGCCACAATATGGCGTCGAAGGCGAGATCTGAGTGGTGTTACCATCCTCCCGCAACTGCTGAAATCTCTCTCCATTTCTGCTGAAGACGCGATAGTAAGAATCTCAACAGCCATGTAAGACAACCGAGGAAAACGCACAACGCCGACTTGACCCTGAACTGGATGGATTGCCAGGAGGTCCATGACTTTCTGACGAAACATTTTCTTCATTAGCTTGAAACGATGAGCTTGATAGGTCGGACTGTAGAAAGTCTTCGTATGCTCAGATCGTTTCGAGATTGGCTCAAGGTATAGGTCCAGCATACCTTATCGAGCTCGGCTTTTCTGACTGTGAACAGGAAGGAGAAAACCCGAGCCTGGCAAGTTTCGTGGCTAATGCGGTTCGATTTGTTCAAAACGAACTTTTCGGTGATTGATGAGGCACCGTTACAGATACATTCTTCTGCTCTGGTTCGCCCCAAGCAAGAGCCTTATTCGAAGGTCGCTGGAGAGGCAAGTTTCGAGATGCCTATCTCTTGGCCGCAAGACCTTTTTAACCAAGAGAAAGCCACTGTCCAGCATGGAAAAGAAGCCAAGCGCACTTGAAATGGCACATGTTTCTGGTGCGCTTTCGATATAACTGCCCGGGAAGCACATCGTAGAAAGAAGCAACACGAATTGCTCATCCCTGCGTTTATTCTGGCCGTTTCGACCATCTTACTTTTGCCGCTGATTTGAACATCAACGGAGTATACGATAATCAACCTGACACTTTTAGGTATGATAACTCGAGTGCTTCGTTTGATGGGCCCATCTCTGATATAATGCGATAGTTGGGACTTGGGAACCTGCGTACCGGAAGGAATTCTTGGACCACATGGTATCGCCAATGCAAGACAGAAATCACTCCATGCTATAACCATCACCACGGACCCTCATTGCGTATGGGTTCCGGAATTACCAACGTTTCGTCAGGAATCCGCCATTCATCTGGACAGCTTTCGGAAACTTAAAAGTCTTTGATGGAGAACACCACAAGCAGAAGATGTTTCCACTTGGTCCTCTGCAGTGACCACAGGCTGCCCACCGGAGCTCTCGATCCCTCTGGCAGCCCTGCATCATCTGCTCACGGCAAGGTCCCTCCATGGGACTTCGCCATATACCACGAAAGCTCAACCACGATGACGCGCGAGTGGTCTGCTCGTGCGGTCGACGCAAAGCACCAGACCATCTCTTCTACTGCAGGAAAGTACCTCCGCGCCATCGGATGAGGATGTTGACCAGCAGACATGACGATTTTGCCAAAGCCCAAAACGTCAATGTTGGGACCATGAATGAATTCCAGTTTCAGGGCGATGGCTTCTGAGCGGACGAACTCCTTTGTCGTCAAGTTTCGGAGAACCCATGCAGGTCTTCGAGGAAGTAGGTCTCCTCTTTAACCAGCATCTCCGAATGCGTTGAAGCAATGCAGCGTCCTTGCAGATATCCAGCATCGAGAAGTGGCCAACCAAACCCAACGACTCGTTGAAGGCGTTGTATCCCAGGAACATCATGACATCTCGTCGCCAAACAAGCCAACGCTCCAGAAAGAAATAAGCAAGCCACAGACACAGTCTAGCATAAGTTGTCCGTTTCCATTCAGCCAGGGAACACCTCCGCCTCTAAACGTCCCAACTAAAAACGCCCCAAAAAAGAGCCTCCGTGAACAAATGTTCATCGAGTCGTTCAGGGACTCACATCAGGGTCAGAATTCGACTGGCCGCGTGTCCTCGTCGATCTCTTCGCTTACTAGCTCTTTCTCCAGCTCGTCTGTCACGAACCCTTCATAGTCGGCCAGGTTCTTTTGAATGTGAATCTTGAACTTGATGACGTCGTTGAGCATCCGATCAATCTCAGTATGCAGCTCCTCGCGAAGGGCATTGGCTCGTAGAACCAGTTGCTCGTACTGGATCGTTGTGTTGATCTCCTTTTGTTCTAGAATCTGTACAGACTCTGATAGTCCTGCCCGCATTCGTCACAGATCTTTCTCCATCTTTTCGATCTGTGCGTCAGATGCCAACTTCTGTGCCGTTGTCACCTCCTTGGTCGCCTCATACTCCTGCTCAGCAGCTCCGACGCGATGGTTTAGCGCCTCAACCTCGCTGCGTTTGTCCTCGATCACCTCTTTGATGCCATCGAGCAAATCGTGGTCCATCATAAGCTCCATGGCTGCACCACGTCGTTCCGAGATCTCCTTGCGCAGTGCCAGGAGGCTGGTTCGGACCGAGCCTCGAAGGTCAAGGTTAGGACATGTCCGGGTTGGTAGCCGGCCGTCGCGTCGACTAGCAACCGGTTGGCTGATGACGACGCTCCGAAGAGCCCTTGAGGTTGGTCGAGGTGAAGTACGAGTCGTCGTTGACCATGACCTGGAGCTCAAAATTTCTGCCCTTGGCGTTGGCGGCCGTTGAGGGGATAAGCGCAGTTTGGTATGCCACGGTGTTATACTGATCCACAATGCGCTCCAACTCGTCCAGTACTCGACTTGCCTCGACCTCTTTCTCCGATACCTTCTTCTTTACCTCCTCCAATCGCTGACCTGCGGATTCAATACCCTTCTGCAGGCGTTCGCGCTCAGCGGTCATGCGGTCAATATCCTGCATGCTAATTCCTTGAGCGTTGACTGCCTTATGCATGCTACGTCGTTCCTCATCGGCCTCTCTCAGATCCTCCATAAGTTTTTTCCAGCTCTTCTTGCAGCACTTGACCGCGGTTCTCGTACTTCTTGGCTCGCTGCGTGGCCACGGCGCTGTCGACGCTGGGTAAGATTCTCGAGGCGGTCGTGGCGGACAGGATCTCGTACGCCGCCGAGACGTTCGGACTCTTACCTACAATTCACTTTGGAGCAAGAAAACGGCGATCGACAGAGCAGGCACTACTACTTCTGCAGGAGCATATCTACAAGGCGTGGAGAAACCGCAAGGTGGTTAGCCTCATCAGCTTCGATCACAAAGGCGCATATAACGGCGTATTCAAGGGTCGACTTTTGCAGAGACTGGAGGCCAGAGACATACCACAATGGCTGATCAAATGGATCGATGCTTTCTGCTCAAATCGCACAGCGAGCATCGTAGCGAATGACCACACGTCAGAGCGACAGCCGCTACCCCAAGCGGGCCTTCCGCAGGGATCACCGCTGTCGCCGGTCCTGTTCCTATTCTTCAACGCGGATCTGGTACAGAGTAGAATCAACTCAACGGGCGGCTTGATGGCATTCGTCGATGACTACTCGGCCTGGGTGACGGGCCAACAGCAGAGACAAATAGGGCACGCATTCAAGTCATCATAGACAGAGCACTGGACTGGGAAAGACGGAGCGGTGCAACGTTCGAAGGCGACAAGACGACCATCGTGCACTTCACGCGCAATGCCGAGCGCACCAGCGACACGCCATTAGTGATCAAGGGAATAGAAGTTAAACCGACATAAAGCGCCAAGATCCTGGGAGTGGTGATGGATGCGAAGCTACGGTACAAGGAAAACATGGCCAGAACAGCAGCCAAGGGCCTGGCGGCGGCCATGTGCCTGAGCATGCTAAAGATGCTATCACCTCGGGCAGCAAGGTAGCTTTTCACGGCTATGGTGGCACCGACCATGGACTACGCGTCCACCTCTGGGCGCATGCGTGCGGGATAATAGAGCTGAGCTGATTGAACAGAGCGCAGAAAGTAGGAGCGCAAGCGATCATAGGCGCCTTCCGAATGGGTCGGAAACTATTCGAAGTGAATCGACAAAGCGTTACCAGGCAGACACACGCGCTCCCTGTATGGTGGATTGAAAAGACGCGGATCAGACATGCTCTCCCAGCTTCGCACGGGAATGGCTAGGACCAACAGTTACCTGCACAGGATTGGAGCTGCAGAATCGGACATGTGCGACTGTGGACAAGCAGCAGAAACGATGGGACATTTTCTGTTCCGGTGTACGAAGTGGGATGCACAGCGGGAATGCATGCAAAGGATCGGATAGGCATGGATGTGAAACCTCTCGTTCTTTTTGGGAGGAAATGCTGCATCGGATGGCCCAAAATGGGCCCCTGACCTACAGGCGGTGCGGGCGGCGATTAAGTTCGCCATGATGCAAACCAGAATGGATAACATACTAACCAACCAAATTAGCGGCCAAACTGGCGATACTAACACCAAACAGTCTCAAGTTGGCAGACTAAGCTTCGGCTTGGTCCTCCCGGGCAGACTAAATTTCATTTTGTTGGTGACCTCACGCAGTCAAGAGGGACAGAGTGTATGTGGTTTGGCCGTAACGGGTCACCTGCCGCTGTGGTCTATGCGTAAACGCGTTAAACCGTGGCGTCAGAGAGAGCCCCGTCCGCGCTCCCCTGCAGCAGGTGTCTGTATATTGCAGTGGTTCTATATACAGAGGGAAGGTGGGAGGGAAGAATCGAGCCTTGACTGCGTGAGAGATGACGAGCTGCTTGCAGAGGCGCGAAATTGACTCCCGTGAGGCAGTTGCAGGAGGGGAAGAACCCCTCAGTAAGCCCTCTAAGTCGGGCACATTTTTATCTATACTTAAGTTAGGTTCGATTTCAATGCGGCAGGCTTGCCCCCCCTAACAATGTCAGCTTGATTTCTCTTCCACATGTGCTACGCTATCAAATCCGATGAATTCGTCCGAGTCCATGTCCGCGCTGATAGCTCTAGGTTGTAACGGCAAATAGCACTTGGTCCCGCAGAAAACCATGTTTCAAGTCCTTCAGGCCAATGGGGGGCGGGGAGCTGATGCTCCCCGTGGTGGACGAATTCCGTTTATGGGGCTCTGGATTCTCTGACTCTAGATGGATTGCGTCTTCCCATTACAGGCAGTTGCCTCGAGCATTGGCTGTGCGCAGCATGTAGCAGAATTTGCAAAGCGGACAAGTGTCGTGCCGTTTTAGGAACCACTTCGTGATGCAACCCGAATGGAATATATGGCCGCACGGTAACTGACGGACCATATCCGTTTCCTGCAACATCTGCAAACAAATAACGCTAGGAGTGGAGTTAGAGCCTAAACACCGGTGGGTCGGTTTTTGGAAGCGCCTACCAGAGGAGAAAGCCGCTGGGTTGTTCAGCGGAGTTCCCTGCAACTTCGGTTTCGGCTTTCCATGTCCTGTATGTTCGAGCTGGAATAGCTTGGTCTAAGTTTTCAATTGAAAAGGGATGTCTACCAGCCTCTAGATCATCCGCATGAACGCCCACCCGGTCGCATTCCAGTCGCCGTACTAGATACCTGTGGCCTCTGTTAACTGTCGAGTGGGGAAAAACACCTGTGGAGCCCATTGGTATGCGAGGGGAAACAGACCAAGAAAAGAAGACTATTAGGGCTATAACCGATAATGCGGTAAATAAGATGAGCAGAGAAATATACTCCAGCTGTCCAGGCGAGATTCCCTCATCTGGAGAAGTGGTGTCGGTGGTCATGTTGACAGTCCAAAGTTTCCTGGTCCATTGAATCGAGGTTATTGTTTTGGCATTCCGTTATACAACGTGGGAGGCGATTGAGAATTCCGCAGGGGCTCGCTTTATATATGTGAGCATTAAGCATATACGGTCGCAAGATGGCAGTGGACTGATGTTCCTAGTTCCTCAGCAGCCTAATCGTAATGTGGATAGGCCAATGGCAACCCGGAGCTGACATGCCAATGACGCTAAGTAGGCGGTCTTCATCGCCGACACGTTCTGTGAGTGTGTACTCGGGCTTCCGTGATCCCATTCAGGTCATAATCTGCCTTATCCTCTCCCTAGGGGTTATCATTGCATCAGCTGTTACTGAGGTAACCTTCATCATGGGGATGACCTGGTGCTACCCACCAACAGCAGGCCGGATTGCATGATGCTGATTCTCCTTAAGCAACTACATAATACAATAGAAGAATTTTAGAGAGTGACTTAGCATTGCATTGACATAACCCACCCTTAATCAACATATATCGCAAAACAGTAACGATGGCGAAAACGGAGGTTTTGGTCCGGACGGGCAAGTTCGGTAGGAGGTATGTCCTGGAGAACCCAGGTGAGGAGTCGGCTACATTCAGACTGTTTCAGTGGCAACCCTCCGGACCTGTTGGTCCGCGGTCGTACTCCGCACATGGCACGAAGCTTTCAAGAAAAGCTTGATCATGCGGATTTGTTGCGTGGACAGTACACCTGAGTACGCCCACTACCTAGGTTATCTTGACGACAAGGGAATCTACCTAGATTTGAATATTTTAAGTTTGAGGGTTACATAGAAGTAAAACTGTCAAGCTTAATGGAGTGGTCAGTGGGATTTGGGTTCGCAGCTAGCCCGATCGACTTCTGCCTAGATATCCTTAGACATGCTCTTGGGAAACGTCCTAGCCAGATTGCACAGACTAGAGAAAGTAGCCGCAGGGAATTGGTTGCTACTACCTTGCTGATGTTCTGATTACCGCTAGGAGTGTTGAAATGGTCGCTAGGGCTATAGCTGTAAAGGTCAAGTTAGCTGGCTTCTCAACCTGTGCTTCTTCCATCGATTGTGTTGGTGACTGACGGCTGAATTCCTGATTTGTAATTCCCATCTAATTAGCTTGCCAGCCAGCCTTTCGAATCCATTTTCGTCCGTGGAGCCAAACTTAACCATATTGCTATAGTTGGCCTGAATGCTGATTTCTATAACGTATATGATAAGCGAGCGCGCAATACAAGCGAGCGCGCACTTTTCTCCCTAACCACCTAATTTCATATTTCAATATCATTCGCTCAACCACAAATCATGTCATCTTCAATTAATGAGGCAAATATTAATCTTGCCCTTCAAGCCCTTAAGAGAGACCCTCAATTAACTCCCTATCGCGCTTCAAAGATCTATAAAGTCTCCCGCCGAACCCTGGAACGCCGACGCGATATCGTGTCCAATTCGCGGAAACTATCTGATCTAGAGGAACAGACCCTTATTGAGCATATCCTTGATCTAGATTCGCGAGGATTTCCCCCGCGAGTCAGTGATGTTGAAGAAATGGCCAACCGACTGCTTGCTGACCGCGACGCGTCACCTGTTTGCAAGCGCTGGGCTTCCAACTTTATCAAGCGACAACCAGAGCTCACACGCGTTTTAATCGTAAATACGATTATCAGAGAGCCAAATGCGAAGATCCGGTTATTATTCGCGAGTGGTTCTTGCTCGTGGAGAATACAATCGCGAAATATGGTATCACCCTAGCCGATATCTATAACTTTGATGAGACTGGCTTTATGATGGGTATGATCGCGAGCGGGATGGTTGTTACAGGCGCAGAAAGGCGTGAAAGACCGAAATCAGTGCAGCCTGGAAACCGGGAATGGGTTACAGTCATCCAGGCTATTAATGCGAAGGGTGGGCGATCCAGCCGTTTAATGTGGTTGCGGGCCAATATCACCTCGCCAGCTGGTACCAAGAAAGCAACCTCCCGGGCGATTCGGCTATTGCGACGACTCAAAATGGCTGGACTGACAACGAGACAGGTCTTGAGTGGCTCAAGCACTTTGACCAACACACAAAGACCCGATCAAATGGTCGCCATCGTCTTCTGATCCTCGATGGGCACGAAAGCCACAACTCGACCAAGTTTGAGACATATTGTAAGGAGAACAACATCGTCACGCTCTGTATGCCGCCTCATTCGTCCCACCTGCTCCAGCCCGTCGACATTGGGTGCTTTGGGCCGCTCAAGAATGCCTACAGTCGGCAAATAGAGCATCTGGTCAGATGCTCTATAACCCACGTTTCAAAAACGGAGTTCCTTCCGGCCTTTTACGCCGCCTTTCAAGCCGCTATGACAAAAAGCAATATCCAGGGAAGTTTTAGAGGAGCCGGACTTGTTCCTCTAGATCCAGAAAATGTGCTTTCGAAGCTTGATGTGCAGCTACGGACTCCAACACCCGTCAAGGAGGAGGCTAGCCTTCCGGGCCCTTGGGTCTCAAAGACGCCAAAGACTGTCCTTGAGGCTAGCTCTCAGTCTGAATACCTTGAAAGGCGAATCAAAAGGCATCAGAGCAGCTCTCCAGCCTCTATTCTAGAGGCACTTCAGTCATTTTCCAAGGGAACAAAGGCAATAATGCATCAAATGGCGTTATTGAAGTCTGAGAACCAAATCCTTCGACAGGCGAATGAGACCCTTAGCAGGCGGCGCAGAGCAAAAAAGACACGCCTGCATAATGGAGGGAAGATGACTCTAGATGAGGGAAGGGAAGCAATTGATCAGAAGGATGTTGATATGCAGCTAGTAGCCGAATCGTCGAGAAGTCGTGGTCAGGGAGGGTCGGCGCGACCGAAGGAAAGGCGTTGTGGAACATGCAGCAAGACTAGACATAATGTAAGAACATGTCAGGTTGTTATAGAGACGTCCGGAGAGGAACATGCCGATTAGTTTCAATTGATTAGATGCTTTGTTGTATTTTTATGAATAAATCTGTGGTGAAGGTTAGAGAAAAGTGCGCGCTCGCTTATCATGTACGTTAGCAGCTGAACGTACAGGTGACTACGAGAACTCAAGCCGCAGAGCTGCAACGTAGGAATGGGTGGTCAGACGTGGGCTTTCCTATCGTCGAGAAAATGTCCAATGACGACCTGATTCAATATCTCTGTAGGCAGAATTGCCACAGTCAGCTGCATCGCAACATGTCCCGTTGTGATTCATCAATGTTGAAGCCGTGTAACTGTTAAAATGAGAAGATTCAGATTGCTTAATTCATACAAGTGAGAGGTGGAAGGGCCACCATCTATATAGGTATGGGTAGCCGTAGAATGTTCTAGGGCTCTGCCACCGACTTGGTCGTCTAACACCCGTGACTTCCAACAGTAACAACCAAGCCTGGGTGGGTCACCCAACCAGGCGTGGCCTATTTTGGGCCAGCGCGCCAGACCGGGGGCTTTCGATCACGGAATCATGAGCAAGGCGGATTCACCAACCCTGATTTATCCGAAGAATGACCGGTTCACGTAGCAACAGCAAGAAAGAAAACACACTTATATGCGAACTAAGTGCGCATCATCTAAGGGCGCGTAATCTCCCTGTGAACGGCCCGTGCTACCACGAAGTTGATATTCGCAAAACGAACGCAGACCATATTAATACAGAGAGCTATGCTTTATTGCACCTGAGTCCCTGATGCTGTGCTAATTGTATTAATATCCGCCTCCACGGGACGCTGCACGGAGCCAGCCGGTTCTAGTAATACCGTGCAACCAACACCTGGCCTCTGGGAGCCATCAATTCCTCCCCCCACCCAACATCCCAGAGACTGATCCCCGCACAACGCAAACGCTCTGGAGACAAGTGGCCTCCTCCGTCACAATGTCTAGCAAAGGCTCCGCGCCAAAGATTGTTAGCCGTCGGACTGGGGGAACCGCAACTAAGACCGGCTCCGACGCCGGCAAACAAAGTGGCTCAGTATCTGCTCGAAGCCTGTTTAACGCCCAAGGGTCGCAGGTCACCCCTAAAAGCACCGTGACGAATGCCACGCGCAATATCTCACCTCAAAGCTCCAGATTCACCAAGCTTATTCTCGAACCTCGAGGGATCCTCATCAACAATACCAACTCGATCGTGCCGAGCGCTTTCTCCCACTTCAGTACTGGACAGCCGGAGGATGATAAAACGATCAATTATAAAAGCATCGCAGGACTAAGCGGTGCCCACATCTGGGTCACACTCAATAACAATACTATCAAGGACATCGCCGCCAAATACAAGGAGATGAGGGGACAAAATTTATATGAGGAAGAGTTCGCGACCTTGGCTAAGGAGCAATTCCTCCATAGCGAGCGAAGATCACGAGCGGTATCTCAAGATCGGCAATAGCGCGCAGAGCGTATGCTGCAGCTTGTAAGCCCTCCGAAGGAAACCGCTCACTAGCGCATCCCTCCTCTCTTGGACGAAGCATTAGCCCAAGAGACAGACTGGACGTGGGATATCCGACTGGACTGCGCTTACTGGCTATCTCTCAAAGGATTCAACACAAAATACCGCTTTCAGATCCAGAATGCTACCTACATCCGTAATTCAATCACCTGCCCTTATTTCACGGTCGAGTTCAAACGAGACGGCGAGCCTGACAATGTTGCTGTGCGGCAGGTCTGTGCTGCGGGCTCCTTGGCTCTGTTCAACCGATACTCTCTGTATACTTCAGCGCGGAAAGTTAATCTAACACTTGCCAATAACATATCAAATGTTCGGCATTACACTCTAACTTTGGTTGGACATAAGTTCGTCTTTTGGGTCATTCAGCCTACCTGCGACGAGTCTCGGAAGTGGACTGGTTGTGAAATGAAGAGATTGTTTGGAGCGGACTGCACTGACGAGTATGCAGTCCGAGAACTGGGTGATTGGATTAATGAGATTCACAGATGGGGGCTATCTCAACATGGGCCTACCTGCGAACGAGATATCAAGACCATTCTGAGAACTAGCGGCGTGCGAACGTCCGACGTGCATGAAGCAATTCCTAGATAAATGCCATAGCATCAATCGAAGAAAGGGAGTGTCGATTTACGAGCCATCTGAGGCTGTAGCCATGCATGGCTACTTGGCCGTGGTTTGCTTCAATTTGTTTACTCCGGCCGTAAGCTGCTGTCAAGGTAGCAGTCCACTTCCAGAGACACATGTCTATCTAGGTCGTTCATCGACAGGCGCTTGTTCTCCGCAAGTTTGGATGCCGTGAAAACGTAGGTTGGCGCCTGGTGTTGCTTCCAATCGTGCTCGGTTCCCTTTTCTTTATTTGTGGCCTCTTTTTCGTCTTCCTCGTACTCATCCCATATAAAAATGCTGGCGGAGGCACTAGTCTCTTGTTGAGAGCCCCAGAGATGCGCGAGACGAAGGTCCTTCCCCTTATCAATAGCGTCGACCACCTCTGCAGCCATGGTTTGCTGAAAGGCGTTGGCAAAGGACTGTGCAGATCCACTGTGCAGATCCACTGTGCTGGCTATGATCCCGAAACCCTTTGATCTTGCTGAAGATTGGTGCATACCCACGCCTCCGCAGCTCAATTGCTAATGTGTAAGTCTTTCCCGTTGATGTCGCGACAGCTCGTTGTCAGGGGCGTCCCTCACAAACGGGAGTTTCCTTGAGAAACCTGAAGTTTTGATGACCTCACTGAGCTCCCATAGATGTCCCCAAGTCTTGATTCCTTGTTCAGTGAACTCGGCATTGATGAAACGACATCCCTTGTTGAAGGTGAGGCCATTTTTCGTGTGAGGCGTATAATATGCGTCGAATGCCTGGGCCTTCAAGAAGCTGGATACAGCTTCACCACGCATACCCTCGATGCGACGATGAAGACCATTGTGGATTATCTCACCGTCGAGGAGGAAGAGGGATAACATTGAGAGACTTGACACTGTGGCCCTTTAAACTTTTGGCTGTTTAGTCGTGTCGAGTATTGGCAACATTTCGCAAAAACAGCTAGACAATCCCAATGCTTGTCCAGGTTCCTGTCCTCAATATGCTCTATGATTCGATGGGAGATGGCTTTTGTTGCTACGTTGCAGCCGTCGAGATCCCTGTTTTGTAATAGCAAAGTATATTTCGGAGCTCTTCTCAGCACGGTCTCCTTGGCCTTTTTCTCATCGTCAGTTGTAGGGACAAACGCCAGAGCGGACCTTGTGGCAACCGCGCGGCAACCGTGTGAAAGTCGACCGAATTAATACGAAGCTCGCCAGGTATGCTACCAAAGAGAACTCTGAACATCGTCGAGTGTCATGTAAACTGTCAGCCAATGTTGGTTAAACTAACCTCGGGTGGGGAAGTCAGGTTGATGAGAACACTCAAAGCATGGGTGGTGTCTCGAAGAATGAGGATATGCTGCTGTTTCGCTACTGGGTGGTTGAATAGTCGCTTACAGCTTGTGCAGGAGTTGTGAAATCTTGACATGCGTCCGTGTTGTTCTAAGGCAGTGTTGCTCGAAAATGGTCGGCTACAGCAATACAGAGTCTCCATGGCGAAAAGAGCATTCGACATAAGAGATAGATATTGTAGTCTATCGTAAGCGGATTGATCCAAGGGTAAGCGTGACTTGACGTGGTGACAAGAGGGAGGCAATCTGGGTTTTCGTTGGCGGGGAAAGCGGACGTTGTTTAGGAACCGGCTTGTCCAAAGCCTTCGTCGGTTAGAAAGCCCCACCAACTTGCGCAAGAACAAGCACAGCCATGTTTACGGAGTCGGTCATTCGTTGCGGTCCTTCATTCCCGATGCAGTATGAGGGCTACTACATGGTGTGGCCGTGTTTCTACCATTACCCACCTCCTGCACTTTATGAACGTTTAGTAAACGGGGTTCATGTGCTGAACAAGTACTTCACTCGCGGAAAACAGAGTCGAACACGTGCAAGCATGAAACTAGTTCTGCGAGAGGCGATCCCGCACACTAATCCTTGCGTGATTAGGCTGATAGCCTAGCCCACACGCGCGGCCAAGTGAGTCGGCGCTGATTCGAGAGACCCAAAGGCGACGCGACATGACGCGAAACCGCGAGGTCCCCAGCGAGTCTCGGCTTCAGCTCAGGAGGCTTGCAGCCAACGTGTACTTGGGTCATTCCTGGATTAACTCTTATTATGATCCGATAAAGCCTCATCTTATCCTAGGTGTCGAAACAGAAGGCGGTGGAGATACAATCCAGCTTAAGGCCAACTCTTATTGCCTAAAAAAGCTAACAGGGATACCATCCGGTCAAACGAGTGATTAGACTGGGTAAAGGCCAGGGAGGAGACCTTTAAGAAGGGACGGAGGGGAGTCCCACTTCAGGGTCCATCCAGCATCACGTGTTGTGGCGAAACCGACAGTGTCAAATTAGTGAACCAGGCAACCAGACGATGTGGAGATGACCAACCAAGATAAAAACAATGCTGGCACATCCGCTCATTCTCCAATCAGTCTCAGAGCCCTCCAAAGCATTCGCGATTCCGGTACTTCTATCATCTTACCAGCTGAAACCGCATCTCGCCTAGTCTCAACGACCAGCGAGCGTGAGCTTCAAGGGGCCAACCGGGAACGGTCTTGGTTCTTCATCGGGGTACCATTCTCTCAATTGTTTTTACTGCGGCCACAAAGACCATGGCGGAACCCGACCCCCCGCCCTCCTTGCTCCAGATCAGAGCAATGGAAGAGTGCGTGTCACAAGTCTGCCAACATCTCGAGGACATCAAGTCTCCTTATCTTTTGTATCAGCAGCGGGTGGCAGCCCTGGAGGAGAGTGTTGATCAGGAGTGGGCGCGTCTTCCGTCCAAGCCCACCCAGCAAGACTTCACAACCGTGCGACAGAGCACACTGAGGCTCGGTGGTCAGTTGAAGGAACTGGAGCTCAAGCACGCCGCTACCATCGAGGAAGACGACAAGGCGTACAGAGACTCACTGGAAGCACAAGTTAGAAAGCTCTGCAGGGATATGGTCGACATATTTGGGAGATCCTTGGTGACAGAGATCCTGCAGGAATGCCCAACGGAGCTTGTGCCAGGATCGCGCAGTCCTGCTAACGGGCCCCTTGCTCCAACAGACACCACATCGCAAGAGAACACAGAGTCAGCATCTCAACACAACGCTACAGATACGCCGCCCGATGTTGAGTCTCAAGCTGCCAACATGCAAGAACCCGACAGCATCGAAGACCGGACCACATCCACCAACTCGTCCATACCCACCAATTTGTCTATATCCATCAACCCCGTTAGTCCAAGGCCCCGATCCTAACCTTGGGTCCTGCTTCTCGCTAATATGTTTAGAAAAAAAAAAAGGGATCTATCGTCTCGGGTAAACAAAAACGTGCCCGAACGGTGCAAACTGAGCCTGTAGAGACCGAAAGAACCATCGAGTTCGATGAGGTCTTCCAAGATGGCAATGCTGCCATAAAGCACACGATAGTCCAGTTCCGTGACGAGTGGTACATTCTTCTGTGTGAGACGCACGGACTCAATTTCAAAGACCATCCCATTATGTCAGCTGCCAAGCATCTTAACGGGAGGGCTCACGGTAAACTGCCTAAAGACCACGAAATGGCCATTAAACACCTTGGTGTTCGTGTTTTAAACTGCAGCGCAAAACTCGCAGAGGAGAATAATAGGGTATGTCTGGTGGCATATCGAACGGGATACGACCCGTTAAAGTTGCGCACGCGAACTAAGAACAAAACTTCTGAATCCATTCACGTCTCGCCGCTTCTCGAACAAACAGATCAACATGTAGGCGCGCCGTTGGGTAACAGGGAAAGCGCATGTGTGAATGATAGGGGCAAGAATGGCCGGAGACCGCGAAAAAAGTTTGATGGAATTGTTGATCCAACTCCAGGCGGCATTTATCTCGGATACTGGTCAAAGTCTAGGGAGTGGCACGCTGTACTCGTTCTCCCTGGCGTTGCCACCGAGCAACCCATTGATATTGGCTTCTCAGGCACAATCCAGGACCTAGGTCTCACAGAACAACTACCGCCGTGTTACACCTATGATCCCCAGACGGGTATTCTTGATTGGCGGGAGAACTACAAAGATGGAGGATCTCTGGTTACCGAGCGACAATTTCCCGTTATGTACTTTGACGGCTTGGATTTTCCGAGTAGAAGCTCAGTTGGCTGGGTGGCAGCCAACGATCTCCAATCTGTTGATACTCAAGATTCCAGCTTCGAGCTAATCCCTCACTTCAAATTAGTCCTGGAATTTCTAGAGACCCGAAGAAGCAAACAGGCTGAGAATTCAAATCTTGAGAACATGGAGCAAACGGAATTGAGGCTGGACCCGGCAGACATCGACACGCCGGATTCTACGGTCATTACCACAGGGACTTTACCAGCAGAACAAAGCCAGGAGGAATAATCAGGCCCCCAGCCTGACCTCAGCCAAAACAATTGTCAATCAGATGACTAAGAGGCGCCGCTGTCGTCCGAAGAAGGCCGCACCCCCAACGTGGCGGGCTTACCATCGAGCAGAGCTGACTCTCATCATAACCCTAGTGCCGATCCGAAGACTCACTATGGAAATCAGAACCCCAACGTTATGGCCATAATCAGCGATTTCTCCAGCAATGCAGCTTCGGCAGTGACCACAGGAACTCCTCCAGCTGGCGACCGGCCCGAACCCGTCATCTCACCTTCGATGTCTTTATCTGTACAACCAGTTACGGCTCCAACCCCAGACAACCAAGGTGAACGTGGCAACTCGCTGAGGAATAGAAAATTGCTCCAAATAGCAGCTGATGGCTGCAGACTGAATGGGTGGTTCGACCAAGACGGCCCTTCAGTAGTGGAGGAAGTGGATGGACCCCGTACAGGCGCAAGCCGACAAAGTCGCATTTCACTATTAGTGGAAGCTCCAATCCATCGAAGCCAAGCCCATATTACACCAGGCCCTCTTCGATTTCAGGCGAAGGACCAAGGGAAAGACATGGAGCCACACCCAATTGCGTTGCAGGCTACGGAGCGACCTAAGACTGATGATCAGCGCCTCGACCTATTGGGACAGCAGCAAGGTGCCGAAGGTCCGACATCTTTTTTTAAAGAACACCCCCATACATCAGATGTGGTATCGAACGATGAACGCGATGTTCAAGCAGGACCACCACAAGGACTCGGGTCCTCCCCCCTTCACCAATCAAGCTTCGTCCTCCCCGTTCTGCGGGATCTCAACTTAGGCCTTACAGTACCAGCCATGTATCAACTACCGCCCCTCAATCCCATGCCGCCCAATCAAACTACCCCATAACCTTTTCCCCAGTCTCAGTTAACCGACAATACACCCTCAGTTGGCTGCCCAGAACCTATCTTGAGTCCCGACTATCGACTAGTCACACTCCCCCCCCTCTCAATACCGAGCATGTCAATAAGACCTAGTCTACAACCACATTCCGTTGGTACCTAGGCTCCTAACACATCGCCACGTTTATTGCCATGTCTAACTCTAAACCCGCCTTTAGCGAACTCGGCATCAACACTAACGAATGGACAATCAAGCCAACTCCACCCACGACATCCCTCGGAACCGGATCTGCGGTGAGGATGTTCTTGCCCTCATTGTTCAAAGTGTTATGTTACACTAGTTTGGAGGGACAAACATATCTAGGATTGACATCAGCACACTAAATCAATTGGCTTGTATTAAATGTTGAACTGCTTCCTTGGATTTAATAATGTGGATCTTAAACATAATCTTGCAGGAAGAATATATTCTGCTCGTATATTAGCTGGTCTCCATCTTCAGAAACACCGAGTTGCCGCTTGGCGGTGATGAGGCTGATGAGGCTGCGGGCATCCCAGCCATTCTTAGAGCTCCATGAGCCGCAACCCTCGGTGTCTGGAGCACCCTTGGTACAGTAGTATATATAAAGGAAAGATACGAAACAGGGGTTATCTACTCGAGACCAGGGTAGCGGGCCGGGATCTGTGAAATGTGATTGGTTCAACATGTAATAACGGACTTCATTCTCATCCGATAACCATAAAAAGCGTGCTTAAGGTTTCCTTGGTTTACTTACTTGGGTTTGCTTGCTTGGGTTACTTCGGTTTATTTTTTAGACCAATAAGCGACTCGGCCCAGTGTCGACCGATTCTGCGTCAACGCACGGGCCACTCACCAACCCTAATGGAGGAACCCTAGCCGATTATGGCAGAATCGGTCGCGAATAGTGGCTTGTGGCACTCTTTGGAGTCGAATACATTAATCACCCACTAAAATACATTCAAAAATTCCTTCGACCGCCGCCTTTCTGTATGTGTCAAATGAATGGAACAGTCGCTTAAAGGTGTTGGAACTCCACAGGCTCGAAGTTTGATCACATTGCTCTAGCCGCCCTCTAGTATCGATGGGTCTCGACTGGCCCCAACGTCTCAACGTCTTCCAAATCACTTTGTAGTACTAAAGCCTTGGTCAATCACTTGATTCAAACAACAGCCTATAGTAGCGGGTCTTACCTATTGTTTGAAGATTGCGTTCTTTAAAACTCACGATATAAGTCGCAGAGACCTGCCTGCATGAAGCTATGCAATGAGAACGTGCATGATCGACACACGATGATTCACTGTTCATTGAGAAAGGTATTTTCCATTGTTATACGCTGAATTCTCAAGATGTAAACGAAGAAACCTTTCCTTATCCTTGCTCAGTTCCATAATGTTGCAGTATGCTTAGAGCAGCCGCATATCCCTTGCAAATTGCCCGGGGGGACTCCTCGTGTCTATTGGGCAAACTTGAATGTCGGCCAGGGAGCGGTGGCCTCTGTGGGTCCTCTCAATCACATATTGAATCACGAATATCAGAGAGCTGCTCCAGGACATGAGATTGTCGGAGCCAATACCGTTAAAACACCCTTTGTTTAGATGATTGTATAGAATTCCTTATGCTTTATGTGCTCTATAAGATAAATATTAATTTTCCTGCGTTCTGGAGTTTCGAAAAACGCTCATAGTTGAAGCCACGACGCTATCATCGTTTCTACTCGAGCTTGCGGAGTCGAATATCCGGAACAGGTACCATGGAATATCTTGAATGGCCATTCTAGACATCTTGCGGCAAAGACTTGCTGGTGAGCAGAACAGTGTCAGACCACTAGGGCAGTCGTTCAACGCTCGAACCCAAAATTTGATCCAACTTTGTCGTTTTCTCCTCTCGGGCTCTACATTGCGCTGCATGCTTATGCGGCAAATTGCGGCATAGCCTTCGTCGATATCTAGATGATATGAGCTTCCTGCTGACCTCCGAGCGAGTTGACATGCGTGACAATTGATCGTTCCGTCGCATCGCTAAGGGCGTTGGCTGCATTTGCAAGCCCGTTGACTCTTCTGCGGAGCAAGCAAATTTCCGGAAAGCTCCGCTATTGACAGTATCGGTACCATCAATTAATATCTTGATCTGTTGCACTTGCAGGACAGTGGCTGAGGCAACCTCGATGAGGTTATCGATCGCTTCTGCGAGAGTCGACTGAGTTCGCATTGTGCGGTTGTGGACCTAGGGAGGAATCCCATTTGTCTGGTCAACAATGTCCAATCCTTCTAATAAGTTGACGACGTCTCCAAGCCCAGTTCCTGTCGCAGTTGTTGGTTCAATCATTCTGGATGAGGCGGTCTCTTGAGGAGGAAAGCTAGTGTTGGCATATTCGGTGTCTATGTTGTCGTACAGTCACGGATGATGATTCAGGTACATTGTGAAACTCTTGTTTTCTAGCTATTATAGGAATCAAAAAGTGCTAATTATGCATGTAATTGAAGGTGATTGAAGTCCTATTGGAGCCGTAGCTGTATATTCCGTAGATTAAGGTCTTGGAATGTGATCATTCGAGACCTCCGTTGTGGATCTTGTCTTGGCATCCTCTGACATATGTGAATATCACGAGCGGGGTTTATATCACGAGCCACCCCGTGATGTGTACCATGGGCTACTAAGAGAAAGTACGAAGCACTACCCTATTATCGATTTCACTAACCATTTGTTTGTTTGTTTGTTTAACTATCACGGACGTTATCTTATTAATGACTTGTGGATCGGCCCGCCTATTCTTCGAGGGACAAGAAGACGCGCTAGGCTAACCGAGTAGAGATATCAAAGATAGCATTACAAGCTAGCCCGCATATTGCCTTCCTAATAAATCTACTATCAGCACCATCTAACATGGTAACGGCAATGCTGCACGGTTGTGTCCTGCTAAGCGCCCGTCAGCGGGTCATCATAGTGCAGATTGGACTCTGCTGTCATCAATCAGTTTTAGGAACTGGAAGAAACCTTGTCACGGCCTCTAGAGACCAAAGGAGCCCTAATATAGCTGCAGACCTGACCGCCACGCATGGAAAGCCGAGGAGAGCTCTATTAGGTTGAGAAGGGCAAGGGGTTGGAGTCGGCAGGGCCGAAGGCGCTGATAAGGTCGTGGCAAGGAGGACACAGCCTTCAAGTTATAGCCTTCAAGTTATAGCCAAACGGCGAGGGTTGGGGAAAACGGAACGGATACAGTTGAAAACGGAAAGGCTTTAGTTGACCAAGGCCGAAACGGTGGAAATGGAGGTAAAAAGAGAACTAGTTCCCCCCAGGCTCAGTGCACACAGGCGGAATATTCATTCACGCATCCTGCCCTCCCGTTGGAAAGAAGCAAGGGGTTTGGCTTGAACATCCCTCTAGAAGGCGCTAGCGCCATCTCCTAGTGCCTTGTTCTCGTTTCTAATAATCTTGATGTGTCGTTCATAGAACTGAAGCATCTGTTTCGTGTCAACTAGGAAACCGACGAACCGATGAGGTGAGGAGGGATGAACTACCTTCTGCGGACACTTCTTGTAGATAGTTTGCGTGGCATGTTTGGTCTTCTCGCCGTTCTTCCATACAAGAAAAACGACTATCTTCCCATTGCCGCCGTCCTCACACGCGTCAATGGTCTCAATCTCATCCTCCCATGACCCTGAAGGAGGGCTCCAATTCTTCACAGTTGCGGGTGAAGTCTTATCAGCTAAATGCGCCTCGTTTCCTTGCAATCGCTTGGCAGTCGTCTTGGTGGTGCTATTTGTTGCCCGTCTTCGCTTTCTGGTCTGTACCGCTTTGCCTGATTCCTTGAAGATCTTATGTCTTCCCCCAATCTTATGAAAGTACTCGTTGAGAATCTCTTCGCCTGACACCCTAAAGAAAATGCGCTGATTAGAAAACTGCAGGCTAAAGCAGAGGTGCCTGATACATACTTGAGATTGCCCTCTGGTTCCCACGTCCAGTCTTTCTTGCTCTCATAGCCCTCCCACTGAACCAGAAATTTGAGAGCTCCCTAGAAAGGCGTCAGTTACAGACAGTGCCCAGCTGGACGCAACATGCTAACATTTCTGTCGACGTGATGGTTTTTGACCGTCTTTACAATGAAACTAAGATTCGTTAGTATTGTATGAAGCTCGTAGCAGCCAAGAACCTCACAACTCATCTTCATCTTCATCGCTCCCGTCCGTTGTGTCGCCCTTGGGAGCTTCGGATCTGTCCTGGTTCGCGACCAACATTGGGCTCCCCTGAGTGCAGGTCTTAAACTTGTCCCGATTCGAAGATTCGTCGTCACACGGTGCTGCAGGAAACTTAGCTCTCATCTCGTCCTGCCTGCCACAGGGAGCTTGCATTAATGAGCTGGCGTTTGTAGCGCGAAACCAAAGCACCCATCGATTTGCCGTGTTGCGAAACTTTTGGGGAGGTTGATGAAGGTGCGAGCCATCGCGCCGCGAACGGGGCGCGTTTCGCGTTCTGTAAAAATAGAAAAAAAACGCAGGAACGGGTCGTTACAAGTCCCTCAAAGGCCAGCTACCCCGCGGAAGGTACCCAGGAGCAACCACAACCAGCGTCCAACTCAACCAGGGTCGGGAAAATATCGGCCCATGTAGAAGAAATGATAGATACATGACACATTAGCAACTAAATACAATAAATTAGAACCGGAAACGAAATCTGAAATTATAACCATTAATGCTGTCAGAAACGGTTGTCCCACCAATGCTCTACGACAACACAAGTCTTGCGGCTTGGCTTTGCGGCCTCCCTCTTTGAACTCTTGGGGCTCACCATGTATATTATCTCCAAGCCACGGTCCCTCCGTCTCTTCAATGAATTGTGCCAAGATCACTACTTATATCCTCCAGCTGTACACCCACCCCAGACCTAGCTCCATGCCAGGGCGGATTGGAAATCCGTCTACTGCTCTCCTTCTTGCAGGCGAGTTTTGAGTATACAGAAGAACCTCGCCCTGCGCAAGCAGAAAGCCCATCAAGACACTGTTAAGTGCCACAATCGAACAGTCTCCAACTTCCCTGACCAGGAACTCGTCTAAATCCTACAATATTTGCTGAAAGGAGGCGTATTCCGTTCGAATATAGCAGCCCGGTCCGACTTCCCGGAGCTCTTTCCACTGCCTGATACACCGCAGGAACGGGAGGTCTCTACAGTGGGTGTGCAAAAGTTCCGTCAACTTCCGGATCAACCCAACTTTCCTCGATGACAACACAACCTTTGATGAGGCATTGTGCATTCAAATAATATGTCAAAAATACATAAGCTATATGAAAATAAAGCCTAAAGACTAGAGAATAAGATGAGTTACATTAATATTTGGTGTACCAACCGTTCGCGTCAATCACAGCCTGCATTCCCTTGGGCATCGAATTTAGCAGGTTTTCGAACACTTCATCTTCAAGCTCATGCCAAAGTTCCTGCGCAGCTTCAATCAGACGGTCTTTTGCTGCTTGGCTCTTTGGAAGATCACTAAGTTCAGGATATCTAGCACATATCCGTTCTTTTAGTATTGACCATAGATTTCGATGGGGTTCAGGTCGGGTGAATAAATCTATGGCCGTATCGATGGTGAAGGCACTGAAAAACATCTGTCCACGCCTCGCCGGCTTCATCTTAGGCTGTACGTTCATTTTCTTAAGTCTCTCGCCCTTAGTGTGGTCAGAATCGCAATCTTTGAATTGAGTGTGCAACTCACGTATTTTGAGAACGCCCTTTTTCTTCAACCACCGCGTTAAAGTCGACCTGTGGCAGTGACAACCGCCATCTTCAAGAAGCCGGCTAGTGGTGATAAAATTGTCTTGATCAATGGTTCTAAGGATATGATTTTTATCCCTCTCAGTCAAAGTAGTTGGCCTGCCAGAGCGCGGATTGCTTTTAGCACTCTTTTGGTGTTCGTACCGGCGACGATGCCAAATATCGCATGTTTTGTCACCCCCTCCTCAGACGCGATGTCGCCAAGGGAAACGCCCGATTTGTCCATGTACTTAATCTTCGTTCTCTTGTGAGGCGAATGATGGGACTTAGAATAAATTCGAGGTATATTGTGATTGAATTATCGCGTGATGAAGTTGATGATGCTATGCGGCTGCGTTGCGAAGTTAAGATGTAAGAGCGGGTTGACGGGAGATTGTCGGAACTTTTGCACACCACTGTGCATCATTGGGGGAGCACGACTGGGCCCCCGGCCGGTATTAAGGGACCGAGCAGCCAAGAGGGAGTCTCCACTGTAACCTTGAGTTGCAGTCGCTTTCACACACTGTATTTCGGCTCCGAGGCCTGTACAGTATCTGTCGCAATGGTGACAGCATCATGAACTCGACCACCGAGGCCAAAGCGCTCGAGGGATCAGACGGCGGCACCAAAAGATTGGGGAGCCTGCTGTACGCATCATGGTCATCGTTTCCCGTCATCCTTCAGCCCATGAGCCGACATTATTCCGAGCCATTGTCTCCAGGCAATGACTGTCCTCTCAATGGCATCGCCAGGGATCGATACCGCGGTCTCGACCAACACATTGACTACGTCTACCTGCAGAGCTGGGCGAAGAGCCAGAATCAGAAATATTGGGTTATCGAGCGAAAAGGTAATTAGTACGACCGGCCGGTGGAAACAAAACTCAAACCCATTTACAATCCATACGAGAGCGAGAAAGGAGTCGTGTTTGAGGCTCGGAAGGCTGGGCAACGGCAAATGAGGGTGCCGGAGCTGTAAAATTGGCGTTCGCTGAGCAGCGGCCCTGGATTGAAAGGACCGGCTGGGGAAGAGACATACAGAAATAAGGACCGACAACTACTGTCAGCTCTTATAGCAATGCCTTGCCATCGCTCAGACGGAAAATCTCCCATACTCAGCCGACGCGGTGTACACGGACTACATAAGGATCTAGTTAGTCCACCTGGGAATGAGCAGAACATAGCTACCATTCTGAAGCTTGTGGACATCATGATGGATCGGTGTGAAGAGACCGCGCGTAAGACGAGCCGCAATATTCTCTGTTGGCTTCGGAGCACGCAGCCTCTATCGACCTATCCCAGACCCTTCACAATGGTGCATTAGCCCGCGAACGAGAAGAAGTATCGGTCACTGTTTAAGCGATGCCTCGCGCTGTCGCTGCGTGCATACCGGATGAAAGCGGAAGATCGCAAGAGATTAGCTGGGATTCGGTTGAGGACGAACCAGGCACATTATTTGGATGCCATATGGAATCACGAGGCATTGATCGCTTATAATTTGGCAGCTTTGGATGCCATATGTCAATCATTCGAGGGGAACATGGGCAACTCAAACGGAGATCAGCAACGCAACCTCAGCAGTGCAGAGGACAATTCCTCCGATGGGGACGCAATGAAGGGAGCGATAAAGAAGCTGAAGAAGATTATGAAGAGCCTGGTTTGCAAGAAGAAGGCGCAGATATTCTCAACGACGGGATGACTGGGATAACTGGAGAGGCTGGGGACGATGAAGATACCGATGGAGAGGAAGCATCTGCAGGAAACGAGATTCCTGTGCCAAGAGAGTCCGCAGCTGAGCTACTGGAGCTTCTGTTTGGTCTCAGCTTGGCATTGTGTACAGAACCTTTGACTGACAGCCTACCCAGCTCTACAGTGCTTGTCTACTTTAGTGGCATTCTGGACTTTTCGACATCCTTACAACCTTCCTCCCCGCCCGATCCTACACGTCATATCTCAAGATTAATCTACCTTCAGAGGCTGTTATTCCTGAAGATGGCCCTTCCCCTTCGAGGGTACTCGGTTCTGGTATTATCCGCCGCCCCAGGACTACACAACTCGAAAGGTTGGAGCCAATTCGCAAAAAGTATATGGTGTTAGACTGTTCTTGTGTTGGAGCGATGACGGTCAAACAGTCTAATACGGAGATAACTTTAGGATATCCATGGCAGAGTTTCGGCTCCTCAGTGACTACATCGTCGAGCAAACCACGCGTCTCTGCTACGAGCTAATGTTTGATTGGGAGCATCCGTTAACCTGGCGGAAGTCAAGGATGATATGACCAATACCGAAAATGATTTCTCTTTTATCAAGCACCCGGAGAATAATCTTCAGGACGCCTATCTCGAGCTATGTGAGCGAGCCTGCACTGCCAGGCGTGACAGTCTTTCACGGCGAGGAAGATGGAACTGGCAAGCTGTTTTCAAGTACGTCGAGAAGGAAGAGGCATTGCGCGAGTTCTTGGGTCTAGGCGTGTTGATGCTGGGGGTCAAGGGCCGAGGTGGCCCGACGTGTGTAGCTTGTGGTGCACGAACGGAGAATTCGCAGCTGGAGGCATCTACATATACAACGTCTCTATGATCTACGTCGTCCGCCATCATAAAGCGAAGGTCTCTATTGACACGGCGGGATGAATAGGCGAGGCCAACGGAGCGAGATTTTTATTGTAACAATGGCTGTGTGTGCCATTTTCGTCCGTGTTTTTTGTTTTTGGTGCCTTCCGGTAAATCGCTCAAGATAATATAAAACGCTACTATGGACTTCATCGAAATTCCCATTACGATCCCCAGAATATATCATCCCATGACTGAGGTTGAACTCCCATGCCGATGCAGGTCCCCTTATAGTAATCTTCATGCATCGACGGAATGCTCGAAATTGGTTGAAACGACACTGGGATAGGTTCCGTTTGAATCGTTTCCGATACTACGTTAAATGTATCCACTCCCACTTCCGGTGAGCTCGAGTACTGCTGAGGTGGATCGGTGCATGTAGGCGGAACACTCTCCATCTCAGGGGTAAAGATATCATGTGAATTGGCGACGCTTACTATGCTTCCGCTCGAGCCTCGTTGATATCTAGTTAAGGGCGCCATATTAGGCTGGAAGGGCGAAGGATAAGGCGGGAGCCTATCGACGGACTTTCTAGCCTCATGGGCAATGTATTTCTGGATGAGGATGCAGTCGCAATCGGTATGATGCAGCAGCTGGGTCTTCAAGTGATAGATCTCGGCTGCTAGCTGATTGAGGATTGACGACAAGTCCCGGTTTTGATCCTCCATGGCTTGCTCACGGGAGGCAAGAGCTGATGCTTCACCCCGTTTTCGCAGACGGCACTTCATAGCAGCAATTTTATT